>CM063501.1:124328690-124391190 GCA_032207245.1 Pardosa pseudoannulata
GACGCCGTACTTTGTTTTTCGTATTTTTCTCCTAAACTATGGATCGTACAGGAACGCTTCTTTGAGCAGTTTTTATATACTCCCAACGAGGAATCTAGCTGTGCAGAGTTTATGCGTTTGTTTCAGGACACAGTGTATGTCATTTTATACTCAGAAGAAAATGTTGAATAAATAGATGTGTTCTGAATATCTATTTACAATAAAACCAGTACGTTAGCGAAATTATTATATATTGCCACATAAAGAAACTGTGCCAACGAGTTCAGTGGCCGAATGGTCAAAATGCGAGATTCAGACCCGAATATTGTGGGTTCGATGCTCGCCATGGCGGTTGATCTAAAGTATGGGTTTTTAATTTTAAAATGTTGTTTATTGTTGCTTTATGTTCTCGAACATTCTAGATCTTTCTTTAATATGTAAATAAGTTATTTCTCTAATATTCTGTTTGGGTATAAAAGCTGATACCCACTAGTTGTACGCAACTTCTCGATCTTGTAATGTTGCGAGTTGTTACTTTGCTTCAATAAATTCGTCTGTTAAGTTAAACGATGCGTTCATTCGAATATTCTCGACAATATAACTTCAACTGTTAGGATAGACAGATTTAGATGACCCACACCATCATCTAACTTAATGGTTTATGATTGCCAAAAATTGAAAGGGAGGGAAACGAGGATAGATGATCTGTTGTGTGTCATCAAGTCGATATGAGCTCCAAGTTGGATTCTAAATGTCATTCAGAAAGCTAAAAATCTCAGAATTCTAAATGATTAGAAATCCTGTGGAAGAGCGGAATGGTCTTATATATCTTAAACACGTTAGGTTAGATGGACTTATATGATCGACAATCATATCTAACTCAATGGTTTATAGATGCCAAAGATTGAGCGGATGGGGAATAGGATAGATGATTTATTGTAAGTTATGAATTTGATATGAACTCTAAGAAAATAAATGACCAGTTTTGAATACAACTGTGGATTAAAGTCAGTCAAACGCCAGTAATATTATGATTTATTTTCATATTCCTGGTTTATTAGTGGTTTTCATACAATAAAATAAAATCATACTAAAACATACTTAAATTTGAAGTATAACCTGAAAAGTAAATGATAGGGTAAGTTAAAAAAGTGGTTAATGACCTAATTCATATTAATATTGCTGGATGAAAAGAAGTATTCCAATATTGTGCCAATTCTTTCACCAAACCGAATGCACAGTAACTGAAATTTAAATTAATTATACACCCAAATTCCCTTATTAACTTTATTTGTATCCTTCAGATTTAAAATAATTGTTGGATGTAAATTATAGGCATTAATTAATTCTTTATAAAAACATTAGTGACGTATTTCATCCGAAACTTCAAATTATTTATAAAGGGAACCTTAAGATTAAGCAGAGCAACTGTTCTGAGAAATAAGCTTAACTGTTAAATTCAAGTTTATAGATATATAATGTCTATGTTCATACAAAGGAGATTCAATTATTTTAGAGATAAATGGCACCCCAAAACAAATTATTTTTTAACACATGTAAATTTGATTTCTAACGTTTGCATATACATTGTAGCAACAATTCCAATTTAGCAGACAGAAAATAATTAAAATAAAATTACCATAATGAAATGAAATGCAATCTCGTACTTTGCTATTAAAATGAGTTATAAAAAATGGCAAAAGATTCTGTTGCGTATGAAGAACACTTAGAAGACCTTCATTAAATTCGGTCTGAAGGAATGTGCCATTCAGATGTAAATTCTTATTTGACTATATACACTGAACCAATTAAATGATAAAAAGGAAGGTAACATTGTATCCGTAAATAAACAGAAAATTACTTATATACAGACGGAATTACTATACACAGATATTAACGAGGTTCCTGTAAAATTAGATTTAATGTTTGATCTGTTACAGTTCAACAGACAACAAAGTGTCAATATAGATTAAAAAACAAACCCTGAAATTGCCCTATAGTGGTAACTTAAGTTTTCCTTCTGGGTAGTATGTACATATATTTTTGGTCATTAAAATAAATCACGAAAGTTTAAGCCTTTTAATATGACCTCGAAACAACTATAATGAAGATAAGCATTTAAACATAATGAAGAAGGCAAGCAATAGAAAATAAAATGAAAGCTATTTATTTAGATAATACAGGAAATACATAAAATCAGAGGGACAGAAAGCAGATACTGCAGCTAATTAGAACTCAAATTAGTATACTTTAGAAATAATGCAAGAAATGAATGTTACAAACCTCGCTCCTTACTATGTCTCCTCCTTGAGTTAGAATGACAGTTGTATCTTTTGAAAGAAACAGTTACAATATATTACCCTCATTATCATTTTATATTATTTTGTGGGACATTTAGATGTTTTAATGTCAGAAACATTATTTTAGGTCGTTTCTCTTTAAAGAGAGCATACTAATGAACTTATAATAGATTATATTTCATTAATACCTTGATGCAAATTACTTAAAAAATTTGGTTTTATGAAAAATTAGTTAACAGAAAGGCAATATAGTTCATATAAAATACTTTTATCTATGAATATCAGGTAAGTGTGCTTACAAAACGCCATTATTAACTTCGTAAATGTATTAATTTTCCATTTAATCAAATTCAAAACATTGAATGAAATCTTCTTTTAAAACTTTTAGTACCCTAAAGATGTAGTATTTTGAAAACATGATTTAGAGACAAAATTTAAATTTCTGTTAAGCTTCAAATAGAATATTTTAGTATTCGGAGTTGAACAACACACACACACACACATACACACAGATATATATATATATAAACAATATATATATATGTGTGTGTATATATATACATATACATATATGTGTGTGTGTGTGTCTATATATATATATATATATATATATATATATATATATATATATAAATTATTACAAATAAGACAATAAGATATTTTTAAAAAGTATATCGAATTTGAATTTGAGATAAATATATATTGAGACATATATATATATATATATATATATATATATATATATATATATATATATATATATATATATATATATATATATATATATATATATATATATATATATATATGTATATATATATATATATATATATATATATATATATATATATATATATATATATATATATATATATATATATATATATATATATATATATATATATATATATATATATATATATATATATGTGTGTGTGTGTGTGTGTGTGTGTGTGTGTATTATGTATGTATGTATGTATATATAAAATTTTATAAATAAGGCAATAACATATTTTTAAAAAGTATATCGAAATTGAATTTGAGATAAAAATTGCAACTCAGATGGTACAAATCACAAGAAATGTTTATAAGAAGTGAGTTCAAATTTTAACATAAAAATCCAGTACCAGTGGAGAGCGGTATGATATTTATAGGAAATGTATTGCGTTCCATCTTAACCGTTACGATAATTTTATGTTGGAACTCATTTTAAAAATGGATTTAGAAGTCGTATATGTATGACGACTTTTAAAAAAACATGTACTGCCGACCGGAAGGAAAGAACATCGAATTTCAACTTCAAACATTTAATTTTGATCAATGTTGCACTTAAAAGTATATTAATAATCTATATTTAAATTAATAAATGTAATTTATAAAAGTTAAAGTATATGTTGAAAATGTAATTGATTGACAAGAAGTTAGATAAATGTATGAAAAAAAAAATATATATATATATATTTTATAAAATAAATAATAAGATAAATTTATAGATAAATATTTTATATAGATAAAATATATATATATATATATATATATAATATATATATATATATATATATATATATATATATATATATATATATATATATATATATATATATATATATATATATATATATATATATATATATATATATATATATATATATATGTATGTATATATATATATACATATATATATACATATATATATATATATATATATATATATATATATATATATATATATATATATATATATATATATATATGTGTGTGTGTGTGTGTATTTATGTATATTTATATATATTATATATATATATTTATATACTGTAATAAATAGTTCTGTTATAGACCTGATAATTATTATTTTCTGTCTGTTAAATTGGAATTGTTGCTACAAAATATCTGTATACATTACAAATAAAATTTACATATATAAAAAAATATTTGTTTTTGTTACCATTTATCTTTAAAATAATTGAGTCTGCTTTGTATGAGCGTAAACATTATATTTCTATAAATTTGATTTAAGAGTTTCGCTTATTTCTGCAAACTGTATATTTGTATATTCATTCGTTTTGGAATTATTAATTTTTAAAGTTTGTCCTGACTTTTGGATTACCCGATATACACAAATATTTATACTAATATTATGGTATTTACACTAATGTAATTGTATTAATGCTAATATAATTGTATAACTTTACTACTACTTATAATGCATGTTATAATACAGTTACTGAGATTTATTACAGAAATTATAATAGCCTTTCATTTGCTAGGACTCTACATTAAAAGTGCTCATAATGTAAAATAAATACATTTTGGAACACAATCTGTTGTCCGATGAAAACATACAAATAAGAACACTATTATAAATTTAAAATTGAAATTCCGTATTGTGGATATTCAAACTCAACACCGTGGATATTTCTGGAGACCCCATTAAGTTGTTAATGAAGGAAGAAGTCATTTAACTACCGAACTTAGTAAAAGCAAATTCAGAGTGTCTTGAGATCAAAATCTATTAAACTGAATTCCCGCTGACCTTAACTGCTCCAGGAATTTAATCATCTGTAGACTCAATGTTTATTTATAGCATGGACATATTTAAGTCAATGGTATTTTAATCAAGCTTTCTTTTATATCAATTGTACCTGCGGCATTCACTTAAGCCGTCACATTACCTTTAAATCTATTGGAAGTGGTGTAAAATATATCACTACTTTAAAAAAAAAAAGCAAAAAAAAAAATATTACCAGTTAAAACGTGTTATTTGAAAAACCATAATTCGGGTTTTTCTTCTCAAAATGGAGGAGGTTTTACGCTTTCCTTATTTGCTTCATGTTTGTCATCTACCATTTTACTTTCGCTACTTATTTCTGATATCGATCCCTTATTTCCATCTATTTTTATCAGTCATTTTTACGAAATTTGAAGGATCCCTGTAAAAAAAAAATTATTGATAGCGGTTTAAAAAAATTACTATTTTTTTTTAAAAGCAATAAAGAACACACAAAATACTACCAGCTAAAACGTTATTTTTATTTTTATGGTAAAACGCTGCCACAAAACTAAAACAAAACAGACGATATTAAAAAATGAAATTAATTTATGAAAATACATGGAGTTTATGTATATAGTGTAAATGTATAAATATACATGTTAAATATATATGAATCTTAAAAAATATCTCACTACAAATCTTTTAATCTTTACATTTTTTAAATTTCTGAGCATTTCTGAATCAGCTATAACAAACCCCATTAAAATATTCGAATTAAAACGTGCAAAACTACATAAATTGTTTCTTTTGATATCCTAACTTTTAAAAAATATGTATAAAATTTTTAAATGCAACTTACCGAAAATGGTGTGTTTTCAACTTTCATGCTCTGTAAACTGAAATCTGTTGCACATATTAACTTTCAATTTTTACAGTAAGACGTTATAGTCTTAAATTGGATCTCTATCAACATTTTCGTTGTTCCTTTTTTCATTCACCCTTTATAGTATTTGAGATGTAATTTTTAAACATTATTTTAGATTTAAAAAAAAAAACTCCTGGTGCTACATTTCTTACACAGCCATCTCCATGGTTATCTGGATTACTAATTCTCGATATTTTCCTTTTTTAACAGCTTGTATGTAACAAAAGATGTATTGTAATCACAAAAACTTTAGTTTTTATATTTAAATTGAAGTACATGTTTTGACCTTTAAGTACTGTTTTAAGCACCTCGTCTAAACGTAGGGAAAAATAAATGTTAATAATTAAGCAAAATATATACGCTTTGATCCCCCCTGAATACATTTTCACTAGTTTCTTTATAACATTTGTACTTATACTTTTATGTACTTGCCATAAATAAGGAATTTGCTCCTATTTACGCTCTTTTAATTTCAGGGATGGAAAAGGAAGAAAACTGATTGGGTTATATACATGTTTTAAGTACATACATAATTGTCTATTTGATACTCAATTTCATCAGTTATATTTTGTGTATAATAGTTCTATCATAAAATGAGATCTTATTATATGTATTAAATATCTAATGACAAATTTACTAATGAGAAAATACACCATTTTAATTTCAAATATCAAAAAAGGTAGTAAAATTTTACACATTATCAAGAAATTACAATCTTCCAAAACACATTTTAGAAAGCTCTTTTTGCAGTAATACATACATTTACAGCTTTTTTATTTATTATTTGAAGTATCTTGATTTGTGGGTATTTCAGGTAGCTGTAAAAAATTAGATAAAATATGGGTTTGGATATATAAAATCATCAGTTATTATTAAGTTCATCATTTAGTTTGTAGGAAATGGTTCAAATTATTAAGATTAAAAAAGCTGCAATTTCTATAGATTTCGTAAATACATACAACACAAATATCATTTTTAACAGAAATCTCCAGTTTATTCATTGTTGTACATTTCTCTTTTTTGGTTTCTAAAAAAAAAGCGAGGTTCCCTGTTGTCAGTGTGCCAAGATATTTTATCCCATATAACCTATCGGACACATACAATTTGCGGCGAAGTCACTACTTAAGCGATATTATCATATCTTATTTCTTCTCTAAATTTAGATTTCATGGGAAAACTTTACTTCTCGCGATTTAAAATCCTCAATATAAAACCATAATTTAGATTAATCATAAACTTAAAATTTCTGCTCATTTTTATATGTATTTCGTTTTCTATCTTGTAATAATGCTCCAAATTATCATTCTAAGTAGTAATGTTTTAAATAACATAAAGTTTATGCACCAACAATGAAAATGATATTTATTTCGCGAAAGTTAACGTCTGAAATATGTATATCAAAAACTAAATATTTCTTGCAAATTAAAGACAAATAGTTATATTATTATGTAAATATAATGTTTTAAATGTATCTGCACTTTAATACTTAAAACATTACACCATTTAAAAATTTTAAAATAAACATTAAATATCTTTTTACGATACCGGAAAATAGAAAAAATCTTTTGCATTAATGTATTTGATGCTGACAGAATAATACATGGTAGAAAGGATATTAGCTTCTATTTAGCATAAAGATGAGTTTCTAATCCACGTATTATAAAAGTTATTTTGTGGTTAAAATTATTTTGCTTTGTGGACAGTTAATAGTTTGAATGCCTTTCATTTGGTGTACATGTTTAAAATTTTCATAAATGCATTGCTTTATATAATATTGCTTTATAAGTATATAAGCAGTATTAACATCATATAAGTATCATAAATAACATATTTTTTAATCAATTTCTAGTAGAAATTTTGTTCTAAACAGAGCAGAGATTTTAACAGTGAATCAACGGGATGTTATAGTGAAAACTTTTTCTGCTTGAAGGATACTATATTCTCTAAATGTGTTATGTATAGAATATTTTCGTAAATATGATTCTTATAAGTGAAAATCTAATATTTTCGTAATGTAAAATCTGAAACATAACTTTGTTCGTGAATAGTAGTTTTCAGTATAATGTAGTCTACTCCTATTTGTTAAGCCAAAAGCACTTTAAGCTATTAATTTATGCTCTCACGTAATATAATTTCATTTATAACATAAAAAAAAGTTTGACAGAGAATAAGTTTTAAAACTTTGGAATTTTAAGTAAACTTTTTTTTTTTCTTTTCTTTTTTTTTTCTTTTTTTTTTTTTTTTTTTTTTTAGCTATACAAAATCCGGCTATTAACTTTCAGGACTGGCGTAACTATAGGAAAACGAAATAGGAGAACGAAAAAGCCGGAATATGGCGCTAATGATTCCACATTGAAGATCATTTTCTTGCGCATGTGCAGTGCAATCGAAGCCATTCTGAAGTAAGTGTTTCTTGTGGAAAGATGCATTAAATGTAGCTCTTAATTGTCGAAGTAAAAAGAGTAAAGAATTAACATTGAACTTTGCTTCAAATTCGGCAAGACAGCTGAAGAAACCAAAGAAATGTTAAAACAAGTTTACGGAGATGCAGCATTCACCCTACTCTCCAGACCTAGCACCGGCAGACTTTTTCCTGTTTCCTTAACTGAAAAATTCGCTGAAGGGAACAAGATTTTAAGATGTCGAAGCCATCAAGAAAACTGTAGCGTCACTATTAAAGAACGTCACTATTAAAGACTTTAAAACTTTTTCCCGAAATTTGTACAGCCGAGCATAGACGTGCATTACGGCTGATGGGGATTACTTTGAATCATATTAAATAAATGGCTATATGTTTAACCTTTTTTTTTCTTCTGAGTTATTCCATGAGTCCTGGAAATGAACAGCCGGACCTTATATGTTTTTAGTTATTACAATTTTTACTTTTCTTGCATTTTTATTTTATTATATTAGTTTTTTACATATATACTGATATAAGCAAAACTGGGAATTATGAAATATAAAAATATTTTTACACAAACATGATAGTAATGAAAATCATTTCCATCTACTTATATCTACTTATATACAAGATTACAATGCATTTTAAAAAAAGACAAAAAAATGCATTTACAATAGTTTGATAGCAAATTTATTTGAAGCATTATTTATGCCAGGTTTTATTATACATTTTCAACTGTATACGTGTGTGCTACCAATCATATTCAATAAACTATGATTTAAAGTGTAAGCGAAAAACTTAAACTAAGTTTGCAACAATTATCTTCTTTTCTGTATAATTCAGTTTTTATTACTACTAGTAGTAGTAACTGACGTTAGATAGTTAACTGCAGTAGTACTACAGGACATACTAATAAGGTACAATATTCGTACATGTAATTAAGAATTGTCCCATAATTAAAAAATAATCTACAAATCTATTTAAAAAAAACTAGCACAAGGTAATTAGCGATTGCGCTCTTTTCCAGCATTTTCTGCTTTACATGGGGTTAAAAATAACAAGATATAATTTCCTCCCGACTGCAACAGTTTCTCTATATCTTGATACAAGAACATAATAAATTCATGAAATTCAAGAAAACTCTGTACAAGTTACCTAATACCTGAGTCGTATGGACTCACATACACGCACCATAAATAATAAAACATAAGTTTTAAACGCTAAACGAAACATTGAATAAGGGTTTGCTAAATTTATCTTGTGTTTTGTAGAATTCATTTTCCCTTAATACTAGTACCAGTTTTACCAGAATGCTCCCTATCTTAAAGAGAAGGGGATCATTTATCTGAGAGGCAAGCATCAGATGATATATTTGCATGTTTCGTGAGAATAACAAATTTATTGTGAAACCAGACTATGAGGCTATGATATAATTCGCGTTTTGGTTTTAAAACAGAGATAAGGTTTAAAATTGAAACGTCTCCTATAAAACTTCAGTAGGCTGAGATTTTTGAAAAAAGATGATTTGTTTAATGAACCGTTAATAAATCATTCAATAAACTTAAAAAATATGGGGACCCCTCACCCATCAAGTAAACTCCCAAAAGAAAAAGTCTCTTTTAACGGCTAAAGCTTTTTAGCTGTTAAGTATTAAAGGGTATTAGAATTATTGATAAGTGAAAAAAAAATGAAGAGAAATGTGATATTCTAGCAAAACAAAACTATCTTTCTTTAAGACGTCTTTTCAACTGAATTTGTATTAGCTTATGCTGAGAAAATATTTTAAAAAATATAACTCGTTATCAAATAAGGATAGGTAATGCTATTTGTAGCAATCGAAGTGACATTAAGCCTTGATTTTTGAGACAAAAGCAATGGTTCAATTAAATCTCTTATTAATTTTCTTGGCAGCAGTAACATGATAATGTAAGTATTTTTTACTTTCATATAACAAGTTCAAAGTAGCTTAAAAATTACTTCCCAAGTGTTAACTATACACTCCAGCATTCAGCAATATATCGGCGGAATAAAGCAACACATCGTACACAGTATTTAGTAACAATCTCAATATGACCAACATATGCTTCAGTTCTCTTTTAAACCAAATAGCCAGTAAATTAATATTTTCAGTACTTTCGTCAAAGCAGATCACGTCAATATCCCTTTAAAATCTAGTATACCGTACAAATACCGATATACGCCTAGAGCATCGCTCTTCAATTTTTCCTGAAGTCCTGAATTACACATACACTAAGATGGTTTTCATTACTCATAGCAATTATTGGGTTCCGTTACAATCATTGTCACATTGAGATGTGCTATTAAACAATATAGTACTTTGCAAAATATATGGGCAGAAATTCAACAACTCTCTCTATAGAACAAATACATTTAGAGACTCTATTTATGTTACAAAATACCTCAAATCATTTTGTTTCTTTTTATACAGACTTCAACTTTTTTTCCATATTCGGTGTCAAACAATCAGTTTTTTCAAACCTTTTATTCACTCTTAAATCATCCAGTAATTGCCGATATATATATATATATATATATATATATATATATATATATATATATATATATATTGCCGTCGATGGTACTTCCTACACCTACCTCAATAACAGGAGAAGAATAAATAATGCATGGAAAACAAATAGCCCGACTGCTTATTTAATGACCAGGCATGACATATATATATATATATATATATATATATATATATGTATGAAAAATAATATTTTTTTAAATCAATCATTAAATTTAGTGAAACCATTTATACAGGAAGTATGTCATTCAGTAATATACATATATTTCGATAATACCGCTATATATGGCTTGTAAAACATTTTTTTTTCGTTTGGCATCATAAGAACGCAATTTTCACGAAAATGAATTACAAAATTACTTTAAAAAATAATGGTTATAAAAATCCAGTAATTCGTTTTCCCATGTATTAGCAAATACTATATATATATATATATATATATATATATATGCCCCATATATATATATATATATATATATATATATATATATATATATATATATATATATATATATATAAATATATATATATATATATATATATATATATATATATATATATTATATATATATATAATATAATATAATTGTGACATTTTTTAACTTTGTTTCATGTTTCTTGAATCGACTGATATAATTTCTTCCACTGAGGAAACCTACGTTATGCTTTAACTTGGCAGCATATGTCAAATCACAATGATAACTCGTGAATTTCCTCAAAGAGCTAAATATATCACTGCCTTAAGATCGATGGATCTAGAAACCTGTTGCGTGAGAGACTGAGAAAAGATTATTCAGTCGGAAATAAGTTGACTGGATATGTTTCCTCCTATATTCCTTTCACATGAAGTAAAAGAGCTTGAATACCTATATAATTTTAGATATAATATTTATTTACGCAATTTCTTATTTTATCAGATTTGAAATTAAGAATAATACTTTTAATTTATACTTTAATTTAATCTAATTTTTAGCTATAAATGTTGTTTTCTATATTCTTTTGCTTCGATGGTTGTTTTGAGCTACAAACTAAATTTGTCGACTACCGTTATTCCTATTTCACAGAGAGAGTATGTTTATATTTCTGAAGACAAATTTAGTTTTTTAAAGTCCATTATCAACTTAATAACTTTAAATATTTGTGCTAAAAAACTATTCTATAATTTGAAAAAAATCTTTGATATGGTGTATCAACTGCTGAAATAATATTTCTGACAATGCAATATAACCGTCTTCCTTAACGATGGTAGGAATTGTCAGATGCTTATAAGATCTTACTGACTGCCTGTAAGAGCTGAATATAGTATTTCTTGCTCAGAAAACTAAAGGAACATATTTTGCGTGATAGACTATGAAAATTTTATTCGGCCGTAAATGAGCAAACCTGAAATTTCTTTTTCTCTTTCATCTGTCACCTGCAAAAACACATTAAATATTTTTATAAATTCAGGCGGGATGTAATTTTTGGAGGTTAACCAATATATACACTGTATCAATGAAATGTTATTTGAAATAAAATCTTATAAAATAGTTATCCCACTAAGAGAGAAAAATGTTAATATTTAAACAGGATTGATTGACAAATACAGATGAAAGTTATGATTTGGAAGCAAAACTGCAAAGACTTCAGCTAAAATCATGACTCCATGATATTTGGCATTTGTTTAGACATACCGTTAAATGTTTAGCTTAACCTAGTTATAACGAATCATAACTATTTTTATGTGATCCAATGATTTCAATTATTTGTTTTCTTCCAGCTGAATATCAAACCATTATAAAATAAAGGCAAACTGAAATGAGTTTTCAAGTAAAAAAAGTGTTGTGATTTTCCAGATCTTGATACATGAAAAGAAAAGGAACCAAGGCCATTGAAGGCTAAGAAAGAATTCATACCCATAAGTTTCAAATGCAGTGTCAGAGGTATTGAACCATCCAGAAACTATCAAAATAAAAATTAGGAGTACTGTGTTTAATTTATCGGGTTTTTTTAATTCTACTGGTTGAATAACAAATAGTGCTCTTCATATTCTTTTTCTTTAGATACTACTTTTGTGGGATAAAATAAATTCGTGAACTACTTTAATTATTATGCAACAGAGAGATTAGCTTTTATATTATACAATACAATGTAATATAGTTTTTCTTAAAGATGGTAGGACTTGTCAGATGCTAATGATATCTCACTAACAGTTTGGAAGAACTAAATATATTTCTTGCCCAGAGATCTATTGCGTGAGAGACTACGAAAAGATTATTCGGTCGGAAATGAGCCAGCCAGATTAGTTTTCTCTCTCTTTCATCTGTCACCTGCAAGAAGACAGTAAATACTTTTATAACATCAGACGTGATGCCCTTCTTACGGAAGTTTATTTATATTCCCTCTTTACATGTGAACGTTATTTCAAATGAAATCATATCTAACAGTATTATCTCTAACAGAGAAGCAAGTAAATATTTAATCAGGATTTATTGGCGAATTTGGCAGTAGGATATGTTTTAGATCAATCATTTTTTCTTAATTTCATCCGCTAATCGAAATCATTTATTTTATACTTAATGAATATCAATCCATCATAAAAGTAAGGTAAATAAAAGCGATTTTTTAAGCGGTGAACATATTGCAATTGTCCTTTTATTGATGTATCAAAAGAAAATGAACCAATTACTTTGTAAGACAAGTGATCCTATCCAAAATGCTGGTCTATTTAATTTATTGAAAGGTCCCAAAATTATCTGAATACTCAAATTACAAGTTAGTAGTAATACTTTCAATGTTTTCTTTAGTTTAATTTATATTTTCGATTACAAATATCGCGTTATATATTTATATTTCTTTAAAGTTATATATATATATATATATATATATATATATACATATATATATATATATATATATATATATATATATATATATATATATATATATATATATATATATATATATATATATATATATATATATATATATATATATATATATATATATATATATATATATATATATATATATATATATATATATATATATATATATATATATATATATATATATATATATATATATATATATATATATATATATATATATATATATACATATATATATATATATATATATATATATATATATATATATATATATATATATATATATATATATATATATATATATATATATATATATATATATATATATATATATATATATATATATATATATATATATATATATATATATATATATATAAATATATATATATATATATATATATATATATATATATATATATATATATATATATATATATATATATATATATATATATATATATATATATATATATATATATATATATATATATATATATATATATATATATATATATATATATGTATATATATATATATATATATATATATATATATACATATATGTATATACATATATGTATATATATATATATATATATATATATATATATAAACTAGCTACTTCGCACCCAGCCTTCGTTCTGGGTATGAAAATTTTGGAATAAAGATTTAGAACCACTATTAAAGATAATAAGACGTATTGATAGAAATGCTGAATAAATTTCGTATGTTTTAGATTGTTGACGATTATAACAGTTTATTAATAGCCAAATGTCCAGTAAGTGCACTGTATTGCCCGTGAGCCGCTGCATAATAATTCCCAATTCCAGGACTTTTTTTTAATGTAGGAATCAAATTTCAAAATACTGTGGAGAGTAACATATATTTGTACTGTTCTGAATGGGATAAATCATTCCCAACCGTCTTTTAGAACTGTTTTACATACATAAAAATTAAATTTTAAACGACAAAGCCTAAAATGAAAATTTTTTCTTTAAAAAATGGCAATTGTGAAATAAAAACAAATATGATAGAACATGGCGAATTTGTAAGTACTGAATATAAAAATCACGACAACATATAACAGAAAAAATATCAACATCTGAAAAAATTTGAGAAAGTAAAATAAAGATTTACATATTTTGAGGAAATACAAAATTTAGCTATTAAAAATAAAATGATTTTGATACTGGGATATTTCAAAGAGAAAAAGTTATTGCGTATGAAAAATAGTTGTAACTACAGACAATAAATGGCACCACTCATTACATACTTTAATTAATATATTTTAGCTGATTCTAATTACGATATTTTGATGATAAAATAAACTAAGCACAGAAGGTCAAAAGCCAAGAACTTAAAGCGTTATCATAAAAATGAAGTTACAAAAAGGATTTCAATTTTTATAACACGAAACATATACCATAAAGTCGCCAAGCTTATTTAAGAATAGGTGAAGTACAGAGTGACGTCTTAAAATTGGATTAATAAAAATGGCGCAATTGAATTTAAAATGAAAGAAATATACCAAATTAATATTGATAAAACAAAATAAGTATATAAGACTAAAACACCGAAAACAATTATATTATTTGAAATCACATTTTAAACTTTATTCAAAAGTGGCTACAATATCTCAACATTTCATAGTTTCAAATTTATTTGTTCCCTGTATATCACTTGCCAATTTCTTTTATCTCTAGTGTAGTTGAGTTTTAGATAACAAAACCTATAACCATATGATAGTTTTTATTTAATAAATGGCAACTGCGAAATGAAAACAAATTTGATAGAACATGGCAAGTTTTTAATTATTGAAAATAAAAATCTCGCCAAGCTAATAAAATAGAAAAAAGAAGTGATTTCCTAAACAAAAATGAGTTTATCGTATATCAGATAAGAATAGTCTTATATACATAAATGCCATCATATATTTCTATACTTACACTGGAATTTAAAATCGCGTAGATACGTTTTTATGTTTCCCGAATACCAAATATCTGGAGATAATAATGCCAACAATGAATAACACTGTCATATTTAGACGCCAACTCAATAACGGAAAGCTCGTGTCGCAAAATTAAACTGCCATTTTGTTTGGTTTTTCGTTAATATCTTTCGAACTAATTGGTATATCGGAACACGAATGGGCGAAATAACATCCCTGGATCTCACAGTCAGATTTTAATCTGGGAATTCAAGATGTATTAATGTGGAATATGTTCATTTGGCGGTATCAAGGATTTCTGTCCAAAGAAGATACTCTATGACTTATCGGGTAGATTTATTAAAAAAGCATAAAAATGAAAACTGTTCTTAATATCTATAAATAAAAATAACAAAATATATGTTTACACGCTAACGGTTAAATCTGCATCAAATGTGTGTCTTATATTAAATTTGCTCAAAACTGTATAGTAAAATATAAGTTTAACCCTAAAACTGTATTACTACTGTACGTTGATTAGCAACGTTAATATGCCTTGCCAAATTACGTGATAGAATAGGGAGCAAAGGTTTTGAAAGCAAAAGTGCTAATTTTGTTCGTAGTAATAAATGTTTCCAAAATTAAGGAAATTTATGACAAACCACATAGTTTAGTATGAAACAAAAGCACACATTCATATTGTCAAATATGTGAATATAAAGATAACTATATAAAATGATAGGAATTTATTTGCCCATGAGAGTCACTGAAATTTGTACTTTTTGTTGTTAAAATATTGTTGATAAACATTTCATTGCAACTTAAAAATTAACCAAGAATTAAATTTAAAATGAGTTCTCATATAAAAATGCTATTATTTGCGTCACATAGAAATGAAAGTGAATCACTTTATATCTCAATTTCCAGGTCAAATCGAATTGATACTACGCAGACGATTATAAAATAAGAAATGAATAAATGAAATATTTAAAGGAATGACGTCATAATGATAGAAAAATATCATTTTCACCTATGTATTATGTAATAAATTAAAAATTTTAATCTTCAACTTTTAACCGAGGAAAACTTCGTTTAAAACAATTACTTGGGATGACGTCACATTGCTAGAAATAATGCTTCTTTCACTTAGTTATCACGCGATAAATTAAAAATTTAATCGTTTGCTTTTAACCGGGGAAAATAATGCTTAGAATAGTGACATGAAATGCTCGAAAATGGGGGAAGGAATGGATTTCGAACGTTAAAAATTTACAAAAACCTTCCCAGGGATATACCTAAACATTTCCCAAATTTTCACGGCGATTGGATGTATGGTTTTTGAGTCTATTGAGTACAGACAGACAGACACACACAAATTCATTTTTATATATATAGATGTATATATATATATATATATACATATATATAATATATATATACATATATAATATATATATATATATAATATTTATATATATAAATATATATATATATATATGTATTATATATATGTATATATATATGTATATATATATATATATATATATATATAGATATATATGTGTGTATATATATATATATATATATATATATATATATATATATATGTATATATATAAGTATACATATATGTATATATACATATATATACATATATATATGTAATATATATATATATATATATATATATATATATATATATATATATATATATATATATATATATATATATATATATATATATATATATATATATATATATATATATATATATATATATATATATATATATATATATATATATATATATATATATATATATATAATATATATATATATATATATATATATATATATACATATATACATATATATATATATATATATATATATATATATATATATATATATATATATATATATATATATATATATATATATATATATATATATATATATATATATATATATATATATATATATATATATATATATATATATATATATATATATATATATATATATATATATATATATATATATATATATATATGTATATAATATACATATATATATATATATATATATATGTATATTATATGTATATATATATATAATATATATATGTATATATATATATATATATATATATATATATATATATATATATATATATATGTATAATATATATATATATATATATATATATATATATATATATATATAAATATATATATATATATATAATATATATATATATATATATATAATTTCGCACTTATAGTCCGCACCATGGTATAGTCCTCTGGAGCGTTTTTTATTTAAAAAATATCATACATCATCAGATAGTCTGCAAGACTAGATAATCAAGGGAATATACGTGCAAAAATATATATTTTAGTATGAGAATATTAAATCCTTTTAAGAAAAGAAACCTAAGTACAGTAGAGTGCAGAAAAGTCTGGATTAGTCTCAATTAATTTCACCTTTAAAATTTGAAATCATTTCTTCTGCCATAGCCTCGGAGACTAATTTTAACGGAAGAAACAGAATTCCCTACATTTCTCTGTTCGAGCACCCAACTACGTAAATCGTCTTCTAATGCAGGACATAGTATTTTTTTACGGCAATTGGATTGCTTTCTACTCATATTTTTAATGTTTCCTTTTGCTTCCCTTACTGCTTTCTCGTCGACTTTCTAAATTACTCTGAGCTTGAAATCAACAGTAAAACTGCGACGATATTTTAAATACATAATAAATGACAAATATTACCGAAAATCAAAACTTGAAAACAAAACAGTCTGTTACGAGTGATCTTCGTGGTGAAATGACATTTGATCTTGAACCCATCCACTCGGTGTTGTCAATCGGAGCTGTAAATGGTCACTATCGATATTTTCCTGTACTCCAGGACACAATTTAAGATTGCGCTACTTACTACTACTGATTCGTTATGATGTATGGGTTGTATTTTTTTTATGGTTTCTTACCTATGCGATGTTTTCTTGGTCTCTCGGGAATCGGGCTTTTGTTTACATTTGAATATCGGCTGTTTGCCCTAAGTACCTTTCTTGTTCCCCCCTTCTTCCGATTTTGATGATTTGAGCAATGAACAACCAGCAAATAGTTCACAGTTGAAGAAATTTGCTTTTTAAACACAAATAGGAATATACGTGCTAAATTCGGTATTATGCGGCAAATAAAATATTCCAACTTGTTATATTGTTATGGAATAGAAGTAGTATCTTCATGCTTTTGACAATAATTTAGTTTGAAAATCCATCATTGACTTTAAAGCATAAAGACTTCTAAATTTAATCTGCTTATTTTTCATCCATTTTATGTTAAAATGGTCATAGTTAGACACTTGTGTTCTATGGTTCATAAACTTTGATAATATTTATTTTATAATTTCAAACTTCTATCTCTTCTACTAGCTAACAGACTACAGTTACATTTTAACATTAGGAGAAAAATTATTCAAATTTTTTAATACAGCACGCAACTACGTTTTCATGAAATAGCTTAAATACGCTGTTCTAGATTTATTTGTCTTAGGATAAAATTCAACTGTGTTCTAACTCCAAGTCACGTACACTTATATACAACGTGTTTTCATTGGAGATTTTCATTTAGTGGTGGGGAAAATTTTTGTTTGTCCCGAAAAGTTTACTTAAAGACGATAAACTTTCCCCTAAGAGATCATTTGACTTAAAATTCGAGTATCAACTCGATAACAGTTCTTAGTTAATCGATGACACAACAAAACGTTTTCAAAATAATCTTTCATGGAAAATCAAGTTATGTCTCCCTGTGGATTGTTTCCAAATATATATACTTATTTCGTATGTGTTGTTTATTATTGGATTCAACTTTGAGTTATTAAAAAGATTTGTATATCTTTACGAGGCTTTTGCGTTCTCGATTATTGCTATTTTGCTGTGAAATTTCTATATCATTTCGTTATATGGCAGGTAAAGAAGGGAGACTCATAACCTATGCTTTATATATATGATAATCATTGCATGTTAAGGAACCATGGTACCTTTCACGATTAAATGTCTTCAATATACCAAACTATTTTTGATTTAATATAAAGTAATAAAATCTATCTATCATAACATAATTCTTATATCGTTATTAATACTCTAACTATATAAATATATTTTATTTTGTTATCTAAAGCAATACATTTTATAAAACAAAAAATCTATATATACTAAGAAAAAATTAAGCAACTAACCAGCAAAATACTTTTAAAAATCTATAATTTAGAAACTATTATTTTATATCAAATATAATCTCGGTGAAATTTAATGAAGCGAAAACTAATATGAGCTATGTATGATTTATTTTATAGAATGCTAAATGTAATTATTTAAAAATTTCAATGTTTTATCATTTTATAATTTTTATAATTTTAAAACTGTAAAATACTATAAACATTGATTAACAGAATGAAACCGATATTCAGTTTAAATTAAATATGAAATTTAATTTTTAACATATATATTTCAAAAGATATGTAGCTGATAAGTGAATTTTATTATTTTTCATTTGGTGTCTATATATTATGCTATTTAAAGACATGCTGTTTGAACATGCCAAAATAAACCATCTTTTAATCCTAGGGTGTTTATAAAGACTTGTAAAATTTTCATTCTAGAAGCAGCAAAACATTGTTTTATGATGTTTAAAAAAACTTTTTATAACAAATATTTTTTAATCTCAATAGGTACTTGTTCTCCTATGGAGTTTTGGTATTATTAAAGACTTTATATTGAAGGACATGTTTTTACTTATATCTCCAAAATTATGCATTGAATGCATACAGTTTTTTATTTAAATATTAAAAAACCTCTCTACTTCAGAAAATGTTAGTAAATTCGCATATTTTCTGATATGTAGGGCTATTTAATGAATATTAGATACCAAGATTTAAAGTATAAATTTAGAATACCTACTTGCGTTCACGATTGCGACTTTTCTTATTTAAAAATGCACAATATTACACGTAATTATTTATTAAATACCAGAGTCAGCTTAAACACAAAATATATCATTTTAATCACCCCAAATTTAAAAAAGAATATAATCAATTCTTCTTTTTCAATAGCGTGACAACCTATTGCAGGTCTTAGAAGCCTCAACAGCATGCTTACTCAAACTCACACGGTCCAGTGCATCTCTCTGCCAGTCTTTAACTCCTAAAATTTTGAGGTCCTTTTCAACATCATTGAACCACTTTGTTGGTGTTCTTCTTCTGGTTCTTAAATTAGAGCCGGGTTTTGCATTCTTTTGAGGTTTCGCAACTGGAGTTTTTTTACGGGATAGGACAGTTAACCCTTCACTCAACCCTATTTTAGTCGCCTCTTACGAAATGCATTGGGAGACATTGGGACTATTGTCACCCCTTGGTTACCACTTGGTAACCGTTGAGGTACCCCGGTCACCACACGGGATATAATTCATATACATATAATAATTGCAGATTTTGTACAACTTGAGGTAGAATAAAAATTGTTCTTTGTTACCATAATGCTTTAATTTGTATTCAAATTGTAGCTCTTAAATTATTTTACGAAAAAAAAAATGCATAAGTACATGCAATAGTTTAAGAGTAAACATGCTTGGAATGACGAAAAATTGTGTTTTTTCTTTAAAACAAAGGAGTATAAATATAATGTTTACTATGTAATTTCTATAAATCGGCTAATACAGTCGGTGCAAGTAGGAGAATGCTCGTACAGGGGATGTGGAAAATTTAATTTAATGTCATTACGTTTGTGTTGACAGTACTCGTGATGGCGTCAAGCATTTTTAAAATATTTTTTTTACTTTTCCATCAAAACGGTCCAATTTATAATTTATTTAAAAACATTGTGCACATTTTGAATTTATAGTGGAAAACAGGATAAACAGAACAACGTCTGCCGAGTCGTCAAGTATCTATCTATCTATATATATATATATATATATATATATATATATATATATATATATATATATATATATATATATATATATATATATATATATATATATATATATATATATATATATATATATATATATATATATATATATATATATAAATCTATCTATCTATGTATATATATATATATATATATATATATATATATAGATATATAAAATTTTGGTAAAATACTATAACATAAATTTTCATCTGTTGTCTCACAAACAGTTGAGGTAATAGCTGTTGGTCTCATATCATAGACTTCCTTGACATGGGCCTAAGAATACATAAGCTCAAAGTAACAAAAGGTATACTAACTCAATTAACATAAGCACATTTATTCCAAAACCCGACAGATTTAAAATGTGAGTGTCGTACTTTGGTACAAATTTAATAAGTTATCATTATTACAAGCATCTTTTGACTTCATCTCAGATATTCTTCGATGAAATAAAAATTTAAGAAGAATACTGAAAGTTTGATATCTACATAAAACGTTTAACTATGAGACGTTACAATGGATTTCCCTGTCTTTACAATTATTCCCACTTGTCGCACTCATTTTTCCTTCTTTTATCTTTCTATTTACAGGTGAAAACTCAATCACTCTCCAAGATGCTTTAAGACATTCCTTCCCGAGAAGGAAAACAGTAAGTTGATCAACACAATAAAGTATGCTTCTTCCTACGGTTCCCTCTTCTTCTAATCATCCACCAAAAGATGGTACGAATTGACTACAACTTGATCAACGGGCTTACCAACCTCTCACAGAGATCTCACCTCTTCGAAGCCCCTTGCATCAATGACAGCAGTGGTGGCAACGAATCGTGTATGGATGTTTCCTCGACCGCAGACGACTTCGAGACGGAAAAGGTGTACTGGGCCCTGCTACTCATACCGCTTCCCCTGGTGGCTGTTGTCGGCAACATCCTCGTCATTCTCAGCATATACAAAGAGAAATCTCTCCAGACGGTCACCAACTATTTCATCGTGAGCTTGGCGTTTGCAGATCTTTTGGTAGCAGCCGTCGTCATGCCTTTTGCTGTCTACGTTTTGGTAATGCATTAAAAGTGGCCTTTTTTTCAACGAACAGGTCTAAAATTAGCGTCCACTTTTATTTCTCACACGGATAGCTCACCCTTCGTTATATCTACACATGTGTGAGAAAAACAACTTGATTTATAAAACAGAAAATTTCCCCTGTTGTTTGCTTGTAAGAAACATCAAGTCAGGGAATTCTATAGAGGACATAATATTAAACAAAAATTAATCACTGAATTGAGGTTATTTTATTACACTGCAACTAGGATTTTATAAAACCCAAAAATACACATAAAATAACAAATGCTTCAAAAGAGAACAGGCAGTGTATATAAAATTTATCTTCATTATTGGCTTTCAGTAGGAATGGAATTACCTTGTTTTTGTGCTAACCGAAGAAAATTATACGAAATAATCTTTCGTATAATTAATATGCTTACCGATATTATGCTAATTTTTAAAATATTTCACCTGCATAGTTGAGTTAATATTGACGTTGCACCTTGATTTCCAGAGAAAATATTTTTACTTTCTGATATATTAAAAATAGAAAAAGAAAAACAATGCTGCACAACAAGTAGTAAAATTTAGGTTTTATGAAGGCACCCAGAGTGGCAGCATTTTGTTCAAAAATGTAATATTTTATTAAAAAATTGAAACAGAGGAATTTTTTATAATGACTTTAAATGTTTGAAATTGAATGATTATTTTATTTCACTGAAACCTATTTTTATGGCGTAATCCTTCTTTTAAAATTAGAAATAATGTTTTTGCTTGGTTGTTTTTGAAATCGTATTGGGGACTTCCGAATCTTAAAGCTTATTTCTAAAATTTTTGAACATTATATATTAATAAGTTTACAACTAATACAACTATAGCTTATTTTATAAAATATACAGCATCTTATTGAGTTACAGGGGATTTTAAACAGTAAAACAACAAAACAATTACTTACACCTTGTATGACTTGAAACTATTATTTTATACAACTTAATCCCGACGTATACAAAAATTGATAGTAAAATTTATAACTATGTTAATTATATAAATATAGAAAAAATGTATATAGCTCATACATAGCCAAATAAGAACCGATATAATACATACTCTTCAACGACCTAATTTTATGAAATTTTTTTGTACTTTATTTAAATTCTTTTTACGCACTTTAGTATATTACATGATCTATGTAACAATAATAATTTTTTTTCATAACAAAAATTCAGATAAAATTTGAATATTTAAAAACGAATAATTATTGCCTTGCAATGTTTTTTGGATGAACTCAAACTATGTTCTGTTGAGTAAACTTTTAAACTGACACACTACTTATACCTACGTTAAATGCATGTTTATTTTCTTTTTTGCCTAAACTTATTACTAAACCACTGGTAATAAAAATTACACATCTTATAAATTTAGGGGGA
This sequence comes from Pardosa pseudoannulata, assembly GCA_032207245.1. Lineage (NCBI taxonomy): Eukaryota > Metazoa > Arthropoda > Arachnida > Araneae > Lycosidae > Pardosa > Pardosa pseudoannulata. Next base: position 124,352,582 of record CM063501.1, read on the forward strand.
AATTTAGGGGTTCTGACTACAGTGTTGTCAAATTGTTGATCTATCATAGCTGTAAAAAATAGATATATTTATAATTACAGAACAGTTTACTATTTTCAGGAGACTTACATGCGTGAAATAAAGTATTACCTGTATATCTTGAAAATGTTTATTTAGAGAATGATGAAGTTGAACAAAATGTATATATCAGCAGGCTTTTTTTACAGAAACTCTAAAGGAAAATAAGTGTATATCAAACACCTTTTTAGAAGTCAAATGCAGATATAAATTCTATGAAAACAATTTACTTTCCAAATGGTACAATATCAAAACCAATTTTTTAAAAACTTTTCTTAATTTATAACTAGTACTTATTAACTGGGATTAACTACGATTTAGTTACTAGTAATTCTTGGCTTAACCTTTTCAACGAAACTATTTGTAAGTCTGCACAGGTCATGTGAGACAGGTCCTTTTGAAATCTAACTAGAGCAGAATAAGTTAAAATAATCAGGCTTTACGTTATTTCATTTCACATAGCATTTGTTTTTTATAAATGCTATAACACGTTTAAAAATTTCTTTATAGATAGAGATATTTCTAGAATTGTTTATATAATTTCAAATTGTATTGAATTATTCGGTATGTTCACTGTATCAGTTGAAAATCCAGATATATTTACTATATAAATACCTGATAACTAGTATAATTAGCTTCATGTGTTATTTTATATGTTAATATTATTATGGTCGAACATAACATGTCGACAACAAATATTAAAATATTCTGTTCCAATGCTCATGGGTACGTGTGGTATTTGAGAACAGGGATATGCACTAAATAATTATATACTAGTAAATACCTTTATTATCTAGTTTTAACATGAACTAACTCATTTTATCCCACTGTTCTATCTGGAGGACAGCTGAAAAAGTTATTTAGTTATTTTCAAACTATGTGATAAGCTATAAGTCAGAAAAAATACTAAAAACTAAGTTGCTAATATGTATTAATCACATTATACACTGTTTTTAAGAAAATAATAGATTTTGATCGAATAAATACGAGTAGCATTAAAAAATGGCGATTCATAAATCACATTATCTACGATGATTTTAGAAAGAAAAACGACTAAATATGAATCTTTTAAAAAATAAATTTTTAAAAAGTAGAAGTTAAAAATGGCGATTTAAAATTAGTCACTTTTATTGGGTAATTTAATTTACCACGGGCATTTAGTTATTTTCACATTTTTCATTATTGTGATAAACTAGAGGTCAGCAATATATACCAAAAACTAAGTTTCTAAAACAGCTAGATCAAATTATGTACCATTTTTAAGAAATTTATTGATTTCTATTGTATAAATACTAGTAGCATTATAAAATGAAGATTCATAAATCACATTATCTGCAATATAAGCAATTCCTTTACCTGTACATGCATTTATATACTTAATATGCCAAACGACTAAACATGAATCTTTTAACAACTAAATTTAATAAAAAGAAGTTAAATATGGCAGTTTAAAATCAGTTAGTCACTTTTATTGGGTAATTTAATTTACCACGGGCATTTAGTTATTTTCACATTTTTCATTATTGTGATAAACTATAGATCAGTAATATATACCATAAACTAAGTTTCTAAAACGGCTAGATCAAATTATGTACCATTTTTAAGGAATTTATTGATTTCGATTGTAACAATACTAATAGCATTATAAAATTAGAATTCATAAATCACATCATCTGCAATACAAGCAATTCCTTTATATATACATGCATTTATGCATATAATATGTCACAAATATACTACGGTAATAAAGAATGAAATCAATTTTTAATTATTACTGACTGTCTTTTATATTTAGAGAAAATCGAATAAAATCAGATTTACCTCAAATAATTATAAGTAGATATAATACAGATGCTTAAATGCTAATAGTTGGTTTTCTTTTTAAATAGCTGATGAATTAATAAGTTTTTCTTTTGCTTATAGGTTAACGTGGAGTGGGAACTGAGTGATACACTTTGTGACTTCTATATAGCAGTAGATGTTACATGTAGCACAGCATCAATATTTAATCTCGTCGCAATAAGTATAGACAGGTAAAATTTATATTTATAAAAAATAATTATAACATTGATGCGAGGTTTTACATCAAATAAAAAGTAGAAGCCATTTGATGTAGGTTTACATGTAAAATATTGGAATTTCGATTGTTTAAACAATATATTTTATTAAAAGTAGAAAGCATTATCCAAGAAACAAATGATGAGATATTTTTAAATAGTGTCATCATTTCATTTAAAATATACCAGCACAAAGATTCATCTTTACAGATAGAAATGCGAAAAGGAGAGCGATATTTCTCAAGGTGACCCTATACATAGACTTAAAAGTGCTGATTCGACATATTCATATCTAGTATTGGACGTGTTGAATTCACAACCAATCAAATATTTAGCTTATAAATAAATTATAATTTCCATTTTAGAAAAAATGAGTTTTGAATTTCATAATTAAGCTCACGTTATTTTGCGACATACACAAGATTTAATTTTTCGAATTTTTCTTGTTAAAAACTCAAAACGTGTTATACAGGACTAAATTGTGGTTAAGTATGAAAGATTACTTTAATTCCCAATTGTGGCAATGCTAATATCCCTCCGCTCAGCATGTACGCGCAGATTTATTTTTACGCATGAGCGAGCTGTACGAGAGGTAAGGAAAAAATTCTAGAGATATCATTTTGGAAAGAAAATGGCATGTGTTGTGTTAATAAATGTTTGTGAAGTTTAAACCTTCTTGTATCCATCACTATTAGGATTATTTTCACCATGGAAATTTATGCAAGGCGATCCTCCATCATTTCTAAATCATAATAGCCAATTATTGAATAAAAGGGAGGATATTTCGCCACACAATCATAAACTCCTTGATATTTCATGAAAACACGACTTTTAGTTATTTTCTGTCACCTTCAACTCGACTCCTAGATGTTTTGCAGGTATATTACAAGCACGATATATACGAATAAAGTTTTCTTTTTTCTATCTTTTTCTATTCTTTTTTCTATTCTTTCTATTCTTTTTCTATTCTTTTTTCTATCTTTTCTTTTTAAAATCACTATGCGAGTTATAGATAAGAAAATATGGTAATTATGCTCTACCATCTTGAACTAGTTTTGTTATCAATCGAGCAGCATTTAAAACCTCATGAAACCTCCACTTTTGATTATTCACTGTCATTTTCAATGAATATGTCTCTTTGGTGTTTTCAATATATATTACCGGCGTGATATACCTGAATGTAAGGTACAATCATATTGAGGTCGAGATATGTTACAGTACACTTCTGCGTTATAATTATATAAAAAACGGTCATAATGACTTAAGTTGCCAAAAAGGGGCATTTATGGTACCAAATTCACATCTCTGGAGAATTCTTACATTATCACAAAGCGACATTTTCTTATGATATATCTCAACTGTAATATAGTAGCACCCGTAGTTTGCCACAATCTTTTCTTGCTAAAAAAAAACTGATGCGTGTTATACATAAGTATATACGATAATTATGAGTCAGTCTTAAAGGTTATTTTTATCCTCAACCGTACCCTCCTTGAAACTTAATATATCCACTATGTTTAATTATTTACTGTCATCTTCAACCAATCTCAAGCCTTGATATTTTCCATATGTACTAGATTCGTGTTATATATGAATATAATTTTCTGCAATATTTTCTTGCTAAACACATAATGTGCGTTATGTAAGACTAAATGAGGTAATTATAATTCTGTTTTAAAAATTAATTTCAATCTCATTTGTGTGCCTCTTGAAAATTCATACCCATCAGTTTTCACTAATCACTGTCATCTGGACTGCAATATAGTAACACCCATAATTTTCCACAATCTTTTTAGCTAAAAATAAAATGAGCGTTATACATAAGTAAATAAGGTAATTATGATTCCGTCGTAATGATTATTTTTATCTTTAATTGCCCCTCCCAAAACTTAATGTAGCCACTATTTTATATTATTAACTGTCATCTTCCAAGGATGTCAAACTTTGATATTTTCCATATGTACTAGATGCGTGTTATGCATAAATAAAAATTTCCACAATATTTTCTTGCTTAACACATAATTGCACGTTTTGCATAACTAAATAAGGTAATTATAATTCAGTTTTTAAAATTATTTTTAAATTCAATCATGTTCTTCTTGAAACTTTGTTCCCACTAGTTTTTACTATGTACTGCCACTTTCAGTGGATCTGACTCTTTTATTGTTTTCCAGGTATATCGCTGTCACGCAGCCCATCAAATACTCGAAGCACCGGAACAACAAGAGGGTGTTTCTGACCATAGCCATTGTGTGGTTGGTGTCAGCAGCCATAGGTTCGCCCATCGTCTTGGGGCTCAACACCTCTCCCGAGAGGATACCCCAGTTATGTGTCTTCTATAATTCGGACTTTATTATTTATTCCTCACTCAGTTCCTTTTATATCCCGTGTATTGTCATGGTCTTCCTCTACTACAAAATTTTCAGGGTAAGTAGGGGTATTTTACTAACGGACAATAGCAGCATCAAAACTATGTATTATTTCAGGAGGATAAAACAGCAAATCAAATTTCGAATTTTAAAATAATTCAGTTCTGTTTGAATTTTTGGTTGATATCTAAGTGTCATTAAATAAAACGTGTAAAGTATGCTGATCCAGAAAAATATATTTTTCTGTGTATACATACAGGGTACACAAAAATTAATATATATTTATTGTCAGGAATACACACACACCCACACACACACACATATATATATATATATATATATATATATATAGAGAGAGAGAGAGAGAGAGAGAGAGAGAGAGAGAGAGAGAGCGAAAGAGAGGGAGTGAAAGAAATAGTGTGCACAGCGTGCAGATACGCTGTGGCCAAATTTCTAGGATGACAGATGGAATAAATAATGTTCGCATATACTAGTTGAAGCTTCTTTTCAAAAAAGTTAAATTTACTAAAGAGATACTGAAAAACTATTGAATTTTTAAAATTAACCCATCTTAGAATTCTTGTTGTCATTATCCGTGTTACTTTCCAAACAATGTTTCTCCACTTACATTGTTATTTAAAAGGAGATCAATTTACAATATATTAAACCACGTTAAAATGAATTCTTACTTTATAAGAAATCGAGAAATTTAAAAAAAAATTGCAAACAAATTTTAATAAGGGGTAAAATTTAAGATATGCTATGAAATTTTAATACCAAATTGCACCATCTCTAAATCTTTTATATATAACTATTAGCAATTAATTAGGTATTATACAAAAAACTGAAATATCAAATATGAATGATTAATTAGCATATAAGATATGCATTTCATGCCAGCATTTTTTTTTTTTTTTGCTACGGTATTCATTTTTATAAACTTTAAATAAATATATAATGTATATAAGTTCTGTTTTTCTGATCCTCAGTTATTGTATGGTACAGCCATATGCATAATTATAACCTGCTATGTATTGAACTTAATTATAAATATATCAAGTTGCTAAATTAAAAATTATCTGGGTAGGAAGCGGCCAAATATATCTTGTACGCAACCGGTTATCAGCCCACAACATACACACACACATATATACATATATATATATATATATATATATATATATATATATATATATATATATATATATATATATATATATATATATATATATATATATATATATATATATATATATATATATATATATATATATATATATATATATATATATATATATATATATATATATATATATATATATATATATATATATACATATATACATATATATATACATATATATATATATATATATATATATATATATATATATATATATATATATATATATATATATATATATATATATATATATATATATATATATATATATATATATATATATATATATATATATATACATATATATATATATATATATATTATATATATATATATACGATATAATATATATATAAATATGAGCCATTATTATTAATAATTAATTAATAGTTATAGAAAAAACCTAAACTTATGAACGAAGTCTTAATATAAACGGTCATAAATATAAACAGCAAAGTTTCCTAGAAAAAAAAATATATAAGAACAACACATACAAGGATCTGCATTTTTATCTACGTTTAATCTTTAATAGACAGTAAATAAGAAAAATGTTTATTAAGAGGACAAGTCTACAAACAGCTTTTTCACTTTTATGAATTCTTCTTTTAGATAGCAAAGTAGCGCTGCATAAAGAGCATAAGCACAGAAAAGGAACTCTTTATACGTGTTTAACCATTAATGTAAACACTTTTTATTCCTTCATATTTTTTCTTACGTTTAGACAGCGTAAAAGAGAAAAAATATAGAAGTCAAGAAAAGATGTTTATTAAAAAACATGTTTGGGTAGAAAGAGGCAAAACCTTATTTTCATAACTTCTAAACTTTTTGTCTACGGCTCTTTATGTAAGAAAGCTGTCAGACCGAAGCAAAATAATTTTAATTTTCTTTTTAATCGTATATATGTGTAAAAAATTTATAAAACTTTTTGTGATTTTTTTTAATATTTAACTAAGAATAAAATATACTAATATTCCAATATGAAAATAAAATGCAGTAAAAGTATTTAATTAAATTAAAATTACTTATTAATTAACTTGAAAAACTTTGAACGGTCATATGGGAAAAAGATATCTTTCATATTGTTACGAATTTGTTAGTGAATCTTGCATTTAACATGTGACTCTAGGGGTATCTCGTTAATTTGACGAGATATCGGTTCGTTGGCAACAGTTTTGACAACTTATTTTTGTCTCCAAGTCCTTCGCTAAACATCGCCATATGTGGCGATAAGTCACAACTTCTGGTTCCGGTTTCTGGTCTAATCTGAAATGTTCGAACAGTTTCTACGGGGCTATAATATTTAACTAAGAATAAAATACACTTATATTCGAATATAAAAATAAAATACAGTAAAATTGTTTCCTTAATTTTAAATTTGTTATCTATTAACTTATATAACTTTGAATGGTCGTATGGGAAAAAGATATCTTTCATATTGTTATGAATTAGTTAGTGAACCTTGCATTTAACATATAACTCTAGGGGTATCTCGTCAAATTGGTGAGATATCGGCTCATTGGCGACAGTTTTGGCAACTTATTTTTGTCGCCAAGTTCGCCGCCAAACATCGCCAAATGTGGCGATACGTGACAACTTCCGGTTCTGGTTTCTGGTTTAATCTGGAATGTTCGAGCAGTTTCTTCGGGCCTATATAAGGAGTCCCAAAAGAAGAGAGTCGTTAAGTAGATCTCTCGGTGTGCATAGTACACACAACACAGTGTGTACTATTCACACCACGATGATTTTGCGATGCAAGCATGATTTTGTAAGCTTGGTACGAGTGTGCAGTACCTTAACCGTGATTCCTTTCTGACATTGTATTTTCCAACTGACTACCAATAAATAATTGTTTTAATGCTGTCTTACTTAAAGTCAATTCAATCCCCGAACCCAGTTTTGAAGTTCGTAACAATATATTTATTTCATTGCTAAATCTAGTTTTTCAGATATAATGTAAAATTTATCTTTATGTATTCTAAAATATTTAGTATTAAATTGAATACTTTAAAGTGTTTTAGACAAAACCCTTCAGGAATGTTATCAGATTTTCATTAAACATTCAAAGTTATATAGCGAGAACACTAATTTCAGCTTTCAAAGTAACAGAAGCTGTTTTACCTTGATTTAATGCGTTTTACCCTTGTTTCACAAAGGATATTTTATCTACTGCATTTACAGTTATATAGAGACATAGAGAGTACGCACTATAATTTCATATTGAGTGCATGTAATTTTATTACGATTTTGATATTAAGTACTTTTTTATACTACTGTTCATTTTACATGGACGAAAGTACAGCGCCATAATCTACCTTGGAAATATTGATTTATTTTAAGAAAACCAATTCAACTAAGGAAAATAATAAACGGCCAAGAAAACTAATTTTAATTCCTAATACATAGTAATATCTTGTAAATGCATAGATATGGTTTTGTCTTGATTCTAACAGTAAATTAGATAACTTGAAAAATAAATTTAACTTCAAAAGAAACATTTTATTGCAATACAAACAAAAATACTTCGAATACAACACTTTTACGAACTATGTTATGTAAAGCCTGATGTGCGTCAAATCTGCGATAACAATATACTTGTACGAATAAAACTTATGCTTGTACGAAAAAAAAACAATATGGTTGTATGAATAAGTAATTTATCTAGAAAAAAAGTTTAACATGGGTTTTGTATCTTGGACATAAAAATATGTGATCTGAATTACAACGGGCAGATTGTCTGAACATTTGTTATGCCTAGAGTCAATATCACTAATGTTGGATTAATACAGCTGCAAATAGTATTTCATTTAGTAATAAAATTATTGAGTTTGTTGGATTAGAATATGATTAGGTACATCTGAGTAAAAACACGGAAAATATAAATGTTTATTTATGAAATGCAGTTATTTCTGAAGAATTTGTTATGGTATTGGTGAATACATCGTTAAAACTATTCACAAAAATATTTTATCTGAGTAATAATTTTATCAGTAACCTGATTTTATTAAATACATTTTACCGCCAATCTTCTTTATCACCCAATCTCATAAATTATTTCACAAATATATTCAGGTACATGATGAATTTTAACAGATAACCATTGTAACACCAGTCTTCTTTAACACTCAATCTCACCGAGCATATACTCAAGTCGCGTAAGTTGAAGTGTTTGTTAAAAATTAATCTTCACTTTGGAAGAGTCGAAACATACAAAATTATTTAGGTAAAATAACTTCCTAGCATCAACCTTTTTTAAATTCTTTGGTGACGCAAATTTCTTGTCGATTGAAGCCAGATTCTCATAAACATACGACATAAAAGGAATCCTATACCACCGTCTGGGATTTACCTCCAACTAGCGTTACTTCCGGTAGAAGACAAAAATGTGTATTTTTCGTAGCTCTCAGCTCTCCCCTTTCCATTAGAATGGTATCGATCCACTGAGGGCTTGAACCGGTTCTGACTCTGCTTCAAAACTCCGGCTCTACTTCAAACTCTGCTTCAAATAGAACTTCGGAATCTTTGCTGGAAATCTTGTGATGATTCATTACAGTACCAAATATACTTATATAGAAATATTCCTTATTTTCTTTGCGCATTTGGACTCTATAAAAGTAGGTGTATAAATTAAACCTAATCCTTCAAAGCAAAACAAATAGCGTCTAAAACAGCTAGGACCAAGTAAAAATCGGTTCCATGAACAATTGTTTCTCATGTATTTGAAATAACTCAGAAATTAATTTAAACAACTAATCTTCAACAGTGTTGTAAGTTAAAATTAAATTGAAACCACCAATTACACTGGAGATGGTTTACAGTAACACAATGATATATTTATGATGCTTTTTTGTGATTTCTTTCATTGTTCTATCAAGTGTCACGAGTAATATTACAGACGGTATCGTTTCTTTTCGTTTTGCAGGCCATCCACGAAAGAGCTAAGAAGAACAAAAAGCGGGCCGCGATCGGAAACCGTCCCCCACTCGGCACCAGCCCGGAGAACAAAGCCATCTTACGGGCGCAGCTGGCAAGCGACCCCTCACAACACCCATCCCTGCAAGTAGTCGTCGAGACGGAAGCGGTCACGACGGCGGAACAAACCTACCAGACTGACGTCGACGAACAGACCCGAGTGGTGCCGAACGGTTCCGAGCAGCGGCCACACAACAAAGTCGTCGTTCGACTCACCACTCACAGCAACAGTAACCAGGAGGACGAAGAAGAGGAGGAGACCCAGTTCTCAGTGACGGCGAGGGAAGGTAGCCCCAACGAGTCTCCGAGGAGTAGCAATAGCCTAATCAAACCTGACACGCCTAAGAAAAACGGACTGCTTCAAAGGTCCAAGAAAAACCACCAGGCTTCACCCGTTGGGACGGCATCAGTGGAACGCAAGAAAAAGTCCAGATTTAACCTAGGGAAACGACACAAAAGCAGCAGCAAGAAAAGAGAAAAGGCATCTGCGAAAAGGGAGAGGAAAGCGACTAAGACGCTAGCTATAGTTTTAGGTAATGAAATGTGCTACACACTGTTTTGCTTTTAGACTGTTGTAATGTACTTACAACACAAACACAAGTATTCGTTTTCAAAGGGGAAACACTGTAGAAATATAATACCTTATAGTTGAACTAAAACATTTATTATGTACACTAATTATTTACAGATTATTTCTGGATTAATATATATAGCATTCATTACTCAACATTCATCAGTGTCCAACAATTCATTACAATTTTCTTTTTTTTATATGTTATTCCTTAATCAAAAGATTTTCAGACCAAAGGTAATAATTATGAATATTATTTAGTTTACCTCCAGTAATTACAGGGTATTAGGCTGTGGCTATCAACAGGCTCGATGTCTGTGCGGGCGTACGGACACGGGATTTCGATGTCCAGCAACTCTTGGATCCCGACTTCGACTAGTTTCCCAAATTTCTTTGCCACCTTTTCATCTTGGTTCAACACCCCTTTTTTTCTCTGTCCCAATCATTTGTTGGTTAAATTTTTCCACATCTGCATCCCCTTCGGGTGTGCAGGTAGGCTCATTAAAATGTCCCCTTTTGTGAAAGTTGACATTGCTTGGTCCCTGCCCGCATATCTCACAGCTACATCACTGTCTAGGCTTGACCGTTACACTTGGGCCACTCCTTGATCTATAACTGCTCCGCAGGGGTCGCCCTTAAAACTCGAAGTCAACAGCTGCATCTAAATTCTTCTTGGAATTTAGTCCACAGCTGTGTAAGCACGTGCTGACCATCGTGGGAAAATGCATCTGTACAAGACATTTAAGATGTTGCAGTATAAGTTTTGTATATTCTTTTGTTTCGTGGTTCAGTGAGTTTTTTCTTCTAGGCCTCGTGTTATCACCTTTCCTACACATTAGAAGATAACCCGTAGGTTCACTTTACTTGATTTATTGTATACGCTCGTAAGCTACACGGGTTCTTCGAGTACAAGGGAAGCATTTACCTCTCATCTTTTCCCTTCGAAGCTTAATTCCAGTCTATCCAAGGCAAGGTTATAAAGATATCAGTAGCGCCATCTAACATTATAGTAGTGTACTAAGGTTTCCCCACATGTTTATGTCTAAATTGGCGGGAGGGGCCAGACAAATTGACCAAGAGTAAAAAAAAATCCCTGTTTTATTGCAAAAATAAATTTTCTTTGATAGTCATATTAAACACACTTGTGACCGAGGACGTCAACTCACGATATTTCGGATTTTAATCAGAGTTGCGTCTGAATTGAATTCAGGTCATTTTAAATGCTACTCCTGATAAAAAATATATTCTGCAAACTATGTACAAAACAATTTTTGTTCTATTATTTTATATTTTGATGTTTGAGTATTTCATATTTGAACTTGCCATCATTAAACTTTTATTTTGGCCTCATCCTACGCTGTATTTGGCAACTAACATCGATATTTCACCAATTTTGGCTTTATTCAGTGTTATAAACGCTTACCGATTGGGAATGCGTCAAGCATTTTTAATAGAAGGAGTAAGTTACATGTATGGCAATTAAATAAACAGTGAATTAAGTTTAAAAATCTGACTGCTAAATCCAAATACATACAAACTAACTCAGAATCATTCCTATTAATAAAAGATTAAATGTACAGATTATAAATTTCTCTTCTGATATGTAACAGAACTGCATTTTTGCTTTTATTTTAGAACATGATTATGTCATGCCTAATATTTCATAGGATGGGAATTGGTGTGTTTCATTTGATTAAAAGCAAAGAAGTAAACATTTAATATCTAGACTTTGGATATCCATTGAATTTGAAAACGACATTATATACGAAATTTTCATTCTTATAATTGACATCAATTCACAGCGTTGTATATGTAAAATAAAATGCAATCTTATGTCACTTTAGTTATAAAAATCTAAGAATTAATTATAAACAAAATTGAAAAATATTTTTAATGCATCACATAAAAACTGATCACTCTTAATGGGTTTAAAAAAGTAAATAAAGTAAATATATTCGAATACTCCCCCCCCTTACTTCAGAAATTAATAAAATCATATTTGATGACATCAGGGTGTTCTTGAGGAATCATAAAAATAGTATGGATTCTTTAAATCCGTCTCTATGCATAGTATTGTTCACTAAATTTGTAGCCCAAACTATAGACTACAGACTCTCTAATTCCAAATACTTTTTACGTTATACGACTTTAAGTTTGTAAAACTATTTTAAAAAATTATCATATTAAGAAGTTGTCCCTTCTTTCTGGCAGTGGTATCTGTCATTGTTTTACCCTACACATTTTTTAAAAGTCACTAAGAATTTACAAATGTTATATATGAGTGTTGGAACTTGAATACTGGCTACTATTTATTTACATGAAATACAAAATTTATTCATGTCCCCATGTTTTATAGTCCCCCAGTATAGTCGCCAGCATTGTATATAACCTTTTTCCATCGATGTAGAAGTCTCACAACATGTGTAGTAGCACCTATTCAGTTGTTAGTTCAAATGGACCGGTTTATTACAGCAAATATTGAACAGTTCTGAAGCGAATGCCACGAAGTGGTTTCTTCATCTTAGGAATTAAGTCAAAGTCACAAAGGTTTAGACTGATGAGTGTGGTGGTTGGTAACGCACTTCAGATGGCTTCGATCACTGTCTATTAGTACGGCAACAGCATGCACTTGTGCTTCGCTGACACTAGGACGACCTGACCGTTTCATGTCTGAAACAGATTAGTGTCCTTCATCAAAGGCTTTTACCCTTCTTATTACAGTTCTGTAATGCATATTCTTCATAAGCCTCTTCAAACCTTATATGACATTGTCGTGCTGTACGACATTCATTTTTTATCTAACTTCATTGTTCTTCTTTTGGAAACATCCTGACAACACTTACTTTAGACCGCAAGATATAATAAAGACCAGTTCTTAGCGTTACTCCGCATGCACGTGAAGTTGAAAGGGCGAGTCTTTTTATAGAGACGTAAGGTAGATATGTAGCTCACGCGTGGTATACTCGGCATTCTTTGGTTTGGTTGCGTAGCGTTTTTACAGCAGTGTAAGACAAATGTTTGTGCATAATTTATGTTAGAATACATATTGACTTGTGTATCAATGTATCATCCTTGAAAATCATATATATATATATATATATATATATATATATATATATATATATATATATATATATATATATATATATATATATATATATATATATATATATATGTATATATATATATATATATATATATATATATATATATATATATATATATATATATATGCATGTATGAATGTGTTTATATATGTATGTATATTATATATATATGCATATATATATATACATATAAACCGAAAAAATGGAATCACTAAGATAAATCAAAAACAACCATTGAAATGATTTTCGAAGTGACTGGGGGGTTAAGAGCTCCCCCCCACTCTGGTTAACACCGATTCTTTCGGTTTTATCTATTTTTATAGTATTTTATACTTCTGGATGTTTTTAACTGCTTCATAGAGCATTGAAGCACTTATTGCATTAGCTTTTAATTCATTACGTTAGGATATTTAATTTGAATCTGAATATATATATATATATATATATATATAAAGATATATAATATATATATATATATATAATATACGCACACACATATACATATATACATGTACACCATATATATAGATATATACATATAAGGGAAAGACTATTTTCAAGACAATCAGACTTTCATTTTCCAGTCACAGTGTTAGTAAAAGGGAAGAAAAATTCCAGATTCAGCTCAGGATAAAATGACAGTAACAGAACAAGTAGACAAATATTTATAAGAAAGACTAAACAGAAAATGTTCCTATCAGAAAGGGGAGGTCACCACGACATTAGCGAGTTTAGGTAATGGATCGTGTTATATCAAACTTCGTTTTAAGGAGGGGAAGGAAACAATTCAGTAAATGTTGTAGATATATAGTGACGAGAATTTTCCAGTTGAGGAAGAGAATATCTGATCTTATCTAAAACACACGACATTAATTTAAGTGAAAATAATTATTGGGCTTTATTAATAGATCTTCTTCAAAATAAAAAAATTATATAATGTTCTTTTCTTGACAAGTTCATCTCTTTATTAAAGCATATTCATGTATCCAATTAGATTTCTGTTATTATTGCATCAATAGTATCATTTTTACATTATATAAAATATACTGAAATCATAATACTGAAATATACTGAATCAATATTATCAATATACTGAAATCATAAATATACTTTAAATCATAAATATTTTCTAAATCTACAGGAATTGTAAAGAACTTGAAAATATTTCCGTCTGAACAGAATAACAAATAATCGCCATTTATTAAACATTCCCTATATAATAATAGCCTAAGTTATCTGCCAGCCTGTTCTTGAATTTATGAGGCGGTTGGATCTGTAATGGATAGGGGTATCCATATTAGATTCTTGATGAGTTAAGATTAGCAAAACTCAAACGATTTTTAAAACGTTCGAAATACTTCTCCCCCCTATTCCAAGCGTTTAATACCATTATATCAAGCCCTATTTTCCCAAGTTAAGAGCAGGCGATTAAATTTATCACATGATAAATAGGTTAAAAATAACATTTTTTCTAGCATTATGACGTCATACCTTTAACTATCTCATTTAATCATTTCTTATTTTAAATTATATATATGTATATATATATATATATATATATAATATATATATATTAAAATTATATATATATATATATATATATATATATATAATATATATATATATATATATTTATATATAATATAATATATATAAATATATATATATATATATGTATATATATATGTATATATATATATGTATATATATATGTATATATATATATATATATATATATATATATATATATATAATATATATATATATATATATATATATATATATATATATATATATATATATATGTATATATATATATATATGTATATATATGTATATATATACATATATATATATATATACATATATATATATATATATATATATATATATATATATATATATATATATATATATATATATATATATTTATATATATATATATATATATATATATATATATATATATATATATATAAATATTATATATTATATATATAACAATAATATATATATATATATATATATATATATATATATATATATATATATATATATATATATATATATATAATATATATATATATATGTATATATATATGTATATATATATAATATCATATATATATATACAATATATATATATATATATATAAAATATAAATATAGATATAAATAAATATATATATATACATATATATATAATATATATAATATATAATATATATATATATTATATAATATAATATATATATATATAATATATAAATATTATATATATATATATATATATATCGTCTGTATTATTTTCATACGTTTTATCTCTGAACTTAGATATCACGTAAATAATTTATATTTGGCTTAATCAATAATAGATTAGGTACTTTTGTAATAATTTTGAATTTATTCAACTATTATTTTTTGTTGCAACAAAAATTTTATCACCGGTATTAACAACTAATTATTTTCAAAAATGTCTAGGAGTCTATTTCACGGTCTAATAAATATCTTGCTTTATATATCTTTGAAAACTAAGATTTTTGTGTGTTTGTTTTTAAGCATAAACACAAGGTTTCACTAAATGAATTAAATGTGATTCTAAACTGTATTCACAGTATCGTGAGACTTTAGAGGAGTATGAAGAAACACAAATTGAGCTTGTACCAGATAATTCTGAGCCAAAAAACAAACCATTTATTTTACTTTCTCATAGGATACTTTCTAGTAAATTACAAATTCTAGTAAATTAAAATCATTACTTATCCCGTCGTATGACGGGCTATATGCTAGTCTTTAATAAGTACGTTTTATGCGTCTAACTTTTACACGTAATACAGCTATACACATTTATGATTATTGTTTTATATTTGAGAGTAAAACTTAGCTATCATAAGTATTCTTGAAAATTATAACCCAACGATACTCGAAATTGATGATACAACGAACTCGCTGAAACAGCACTCCTTTTCATAAAAAAGTAAATGTATGGATTTTAATTTATAATTCCGAATTACTACAATCATGCGTTTATATATTTATTTCTTGGAATTCTGTATCATCTGTTGAATTTTCCATAAAATAATAAAAAGAAGAAGATACATCAATTTAGAAAATATTTTTTTTCTGTACAATAAGGCTACAACAGTTATTTTGATAGATAATTTGTCAAAATGAAACTAACATTTGTTTATATTCTGAGAACTAAACAATTAATAAATTATAACCAATTATTCTAGTTTAAGCACCAATAATATTCGAACTTGTATGTGCGTTGCTTTGATATAGCACTCCCTTTTCTAAATGTATAAGATTTTAATATATAATACCGAATTCTAACAATCTTGCATTTATGTCTTTATTTCTTGGAATTCTGTATAATCTGTTGAACTTTCTATAGAAAATAAAAAGCAGAAAAAGCAATTAAGAAAATGGTTATTTTTTTCTTTGCAATAATTCTACAACAGTTCTTTTGATTGATAATGTGTCAAAATGAAACTAACATTTGTTTATATTCTAAGAACTAAACAATTAATAAGTTATAACCAATTATTCTAGTTAAAGCACCAATAATATTCGAACCTGTATATGTGCGGTGCTTCAAAACAGCACTCCCCTTTCTAAATGTATAAGTTTGTAACTTATAATGCTGAATTCCTATAATCATGCATTTATGTCTCTTTTTCTTGGAATTCTTTATCATTTGCTAAATTTTCCATAGAAAATAAAAAGAAGTAGAAACAGCAATTAAGAAAATTATTATTTTTTCTTTGCAAGTCTACAATAGTTCTTTTGATAGATAATGTGTCAAAATCGAACTAACATTTGTTTATAGTTTAAAAACTGAACAATAAATTCTAACCAAATATTCTAGTTAAAGCATCAATAATATTCGAACTTGTGTATGTGCGGTGTTTTGAAACAGAACTCCCTATTCTAAATGTATAAGATTTTAATTTATAATGCTGAATTCCTATAATCATGCATTCATGTTTTTATTTCTTGGAATTCTGTATCATATGTTGAATTTTCCATAGAAAATAAAAAGAAGTAGAAACAGCAATTAAGAAAATGGTTATTTTTTCTGTGCAAGTCTACAACAGTTCTTTTGATAGATAATGTGTCAAAAATCAAACTAACATTTGTTTATATTCTGAAAACTAAGCAATTAATAAATTCAAAAACAAATATTCTAGTTAAAGCACCAATAATATTGGAACTTGTATATGTGCGGTGCTATGAATTAGAACTCCCTTTTCTAAAAGAGCAAATGCAAAGATTTTAATTTATAATGCCGAATTCCTACAATAATGCATTTATGTCTTTATTTCTTGGAATTTTGTATCATATGTTGAATTTCCCATATAAAATAAAAAGATGTAAAAACAGCAATTAAGAAAATGATTATTTATTCTGTGCAATAAGTCTACAACAGTTCTTTTGATAGATAATATGCCAAAATCAAACTAACATTTGTTTATATTCTAAAAACTAAACAATGAACAAATTATAACCAAATATTCCAGTTAAAGCACCAATAAAATCAAATATTTAAAGAAAGCAAAAAATAGCCTGTCGAAAAAGAATTCAGTAGTTGTCAACCAGTAGAACCAGGATAATACCGGGTAATCAAAAAGTCCGTATAAACTTTAAAAATTCATAATAACCGGAAAAAAACCAAAATTAAAAACGGTGTGCAGGGTTGGTATCGCTAGGACATGGGATTTTTTTTAAACAGAAAAAACAGTAAATCAAAAACAGCCGACAGGTGGCGCTGGTACGAGTGACTGCAGTGAGTTATCCCCTGTGGTGGTGGTCATGTGGAACAAACACAAACTGTTTTAATAAACGATTTGGAGGCATTTTATTTGTTATTTGCATTTCTTTTTCTTTGACTTGTGTACATCAGCGCCCTCTATCGATTCTTTTTGAGTTTTTTTCTGTTTAAACAAATCCTATGCCCTAACGATATTAACTCTGTAAACCGTTTTTTATTTTGGTTATTTTCTCGGTTATTGTGACTTTTCATAGTTTATAGGGATTTTTGATCACCCGGTATATGTCAGTGATTTGAAAACTGAATTCTAAGGATTGCACTGAAACTCACTGTAAGTCCATTAAGTTTTATGGTTAGAAAACAAAATGATATTACACATGGTAATTTTAAAGTTTTATATGCTTCTATTCCCATTAAAATTATTGATAGTGATAATTCTATTATATATAATAGTTATAAATCTTTTAATGGAGTCTTGAAAGCCAGAAATCAATATTGAAAATATTTATACTAGATTCGAAAAACATTTTACATATATTATTTAAATCATAATTAAACCAATTTTTTTAATCGAGAAAAAATAAAAAACAGATGTTTTATTTCAGCTTTCTTAAAATATTTTTTTAATTTAAGAATATGTGCTTTATGTTTTACTTTTCAGATTTTTAATGCTGTGTATGCCTCGTTATTATTTGAAAATAGATTTTGAATTGTTTTAGTATTATGTTGATGGATTATATTAATAATTTAAAAGAAATCAACTATTAATAAAATAAATAAATATAAAATATAAGCAAATACACAGATTTACTTATATTAACTTCTTAAAAACTGCTTAATTTACTAAGTAGTCATATTTTGATGCATTTCATTAAACATCATATTTAGTAGAGTAAGAAAATGAGAAAAACTCATCTTTTCTACGCTGCTACACAAATTTTATTTTTATAATTTTCCAGTATAATATTCTCTAAAAGTACAATAATGAAAATATTTATCTTAGATTTGAAAAACATTTTACATATATTAATTAAATCACAATTAAACCAATTTTTTTTAATTGCTAAAAAATAAAAATCCGCTCTTTAGTTCAGCTTTCTTAAAATATTTTTTAATTTAAAAATATATACTTTATGTTTTACTTTTCAGATTTTTAATACTGTGTATGCCTCATTATTATTTTAAATTAGATTTTGAATTGTTTTAGCATTATGTTGACGGATTATATGAATTATTTAAAAGAAATCAACAATTAATAATATAAATAAATATAAAATATAAGCAAGTACACAGATTTACTTATATTAACTCCTTAAAAACACCTTAATTTACTAAGTAGTCATATTTTGATTCATTTAATTAAACAACATATTTAGTAGAGTAAAAAACATGCCAAACATTCTTCTATTCTACGTTGCTACAAGAATTTTTATTTTTATAATTTTCTAGTTTAATATTCTCTAAAAGTACAATATTGAAAATATTTATCTTAGATTTTAAAAATATTTTACATATATTATTTAAATCATAATTAAACCAATTATTTTTAAATTGAGAAAAAAAAATCAGCTCTTTTAGTTCAGTTTTCTTAAAATATTTTTTAATTTAAAAATATGTTTGTATGTTTTACTTTTCAGATTTTTAATACAGTGTATGCCTCATTATTATTTGAAAATAGATTTTGGATTTATTTTAGTATTATGTTGATAGATTATATGAATAATTTAAAAGAAATCAACTATTAATAATATAAATAAATAAAAAATATAAGCAAGTACACAGATTTACTTATATTAACTCCTTAAAAACTCCTTAATTTACAAAGTAGTCATATTTTGATGCATATAATTAAACATCACATTTAGTAGAGTAAGAAAATGAGAAAAATGCATCTATTATACTCTGCTACACAAATTTTATTTTTATAAATTTCCAGTATAATATTCTCTAAAAGAACAATAATGAAAATATTTATCAGATTTGAAAAACATTTTACATATATTATTTAAATCATAATTAAACCAATTTTTTTAACTGAGAAAAAATATAAATCAGCTCTATTAGTTCAGCTTTCTTAAAATATTTTTAAATTTATAAATATATACTTTATGTTTTACTTTTCAGATTTTTAATACTGTATATGTCTCATTATTATTTGAAAATAGATTTTGAATTGTTTTAGCATTATGTTTACGGATTATATGAATTATTTAAAAGAAATCAACAATTAATAATATAAATAAATATAAAATATAAGCAAGTACACAGATTTACTTATATTAACTCCTTAAAAACTCCTTAATTTACTAAGTAGTCATATTTTGATGCATTTCATTAAACATCGCATTTAGTAGAGTAAGAAAATGAGAAAAATTCATCTATTCTACGCTGCTACACAAATTTTATTTTTATAATTTTCCAGTATAATATTCTCTAAAAGAACATTCTGTAAGCTTTAAAGAATTATTTTTTTGTATTTTAGAAATGCATTTAGCCTTTTTGAAACAGTTTGAAAGTTTTTTTATGAATATTGTTATCTGATGCATGATATAGGGAATGTCCAACGTATCAATTACGTCAGAAACATTGTGCTTTTCATTCGAATTCTGCTCCTTTTCTGATTCCTGTTCGAGCAGCAAATAACATGTTGTCTCTCCAAATCTCTGTTTGTTATCTGTGAAAGTAATGATTTCTGTAAAACGTCTCGCTGTCAGTCTCAGATATCAGTAAGGATGAATGCCTGGTCATCTTGAATTTATTTTAAAAGGATATTCTTCAGTAATACAATCAACGTGCATTTTTACATTCATTAAAATTTAGATAAACAAAAGAGAAAATAGAGAAAATTGAGATATACCTGCATAGTGTATAAACAAACCAATTGAAAATGTATATCTACGAGTACAAAGTAGACTGAAAGAGCAAACTAATTAATGTGTTAAGAAAGTTCAGCATTTTTAAGAAATTTATTAAAAAATGAAGTCAAAAGGTTAATTTTAAGTCAATAAAGATTCTTTAAAAGGAATTGTTTTTAATTTTACAAGACTAAGACAACTCAGACCGTAAGATTTACATTTTATCCATTCTTCGTAAAATAAAACGTCCTTCTCCAATTTACAATGTGCCGAACAATGGCCGAACTGTTAGGGTGCTGGTATGCGGAACCTGGATTCGAGGTTTGAATCCCACAGTGGCTTGGATATGTGTAGCCGTCGGAATCTGCTATAAGCAGTAGGTCCCGGTCTCATTAGCCCTCGTATTGCAAAAAGTAGACCTTAGCGCTCCAAACTAATCCTTTTACAATGTTTTATATGTTTAATATTAACTCAAGAAAACAAAATGTACTTTTGTCATTTCAAAATAAGTTAAAAATACTTAAAAATAACTTTAAAATAATTTAGTGTATTATTAAAATAATTTAAAAATACACATCAGATTAAAAAAAAACAATGTTATAAATTCCCCGAAAGATAAGTTTTGAAATATGTATAATACAATTTAAATAATAATATAACATTAAGGTAAAATATATAATTTGATTTTGTAAATTAAACAAATTTAAGTAAAATGCGTGATTTACTCTATGTTAAAGGTGTCTGCCAGTTTAAAATTGAAAAAAAAAAGATTATTAACTGTTAACAATTTATTTTAAAAAATATTCTTTTTATGGATGTAAAATTATAATATTTTATTTTTAAAATAACATAAATACATACACCAAATATTGATACAGAATTATCCGAAAAATACGTTTTAAAATATGTATATTAAAAATCTAACTATGTCTATAAAATTTAAGTAAAATATATGATTGACCCTGTAAGCTAAACTTTCAACTTATCTAAGAGTTTAACCCCTTCCGATATGATTTAATTATGAAAAACTGTGCATGAAATAACCATTCAATTTTTATTTAAAAAACTTGTTTCATTATATAATTCTTACATATTCTTAATTAAAATCCACTTTTTACATAGTGTTAAATAATATCAGAAACAGTAAAATTAAGAAAATATCAAAGCAAAACATTAATAAGGTATACAGATAATAGTCTTCAAGTCTAGTGGTACTTTTCAAAACAAAGTGCAAAGAATTCTTAATTATTTACACCGTAGTCTCACAAAGTAGTCTCACTTTTAATTTGATTCTTGTAACACACACGGCATTTTTTAGTAGGTTTTCTTTTATTCTGACTCATTAATTTGGCAATGACTTGTACCAAGAAATTCTAAGTAAACAATATGCAATAGTGACTTGTGATTTTCACAAGTGATAAAAGTGTTGCCAAATTCAGTACACTAGAAATTTTAAACTAAATTAATTATCATATTTAACAGTAAGTTTAATCGTATGACGAGTGTAGCTCGTCATTGTGCGGTATGGAATGAAAAACTAATGACGAGCTAGACTCGTCATTTTACCGGAATTGGTTAATATATTTTAAATTGGAATCTATTAGTAATAATATAACATTTTGAAAATATTAGACAAAAATTTAGATTTCTGATTTACAAAGTTCAGAACTTAATTTGCAGTGCCGTAGATTTTTATTTCTTTTCAAATAAATGTATATATTTTATGCATTTGTAAATGTATAACAAAACTTAATAATTTTTATAAAATTAAATTATGAAAAATTTTACTCTAAACTCAAATTTCTATTTTGTAATTAATCCAAAATATGTTGTCATAATGAAGAATCATTAGGTTGAAAAATGCTACGTTCCCTTACAAAGTTTTTATATGATTAATTTACTTTTCCATTATTTTAAATCTGTGCGAAGTTTCAAAGCTCTAAATTAATGTTCATAACATTTTACAAAGTCTATTTTTCCTGTATGTCTATGAAGAGAGCTATACAAACATTAGATTCGATTATCAACCATAGTTATATAATTTAAAGTAAACTATCGAAATATTATTCATATTTTATTTAGTTGTAATCCAATGCCATCGTTAGGACATGAATCTGACTTCTATAAAGTTTAAAGTAAATATTTTAGATTTTAATGAAATATCTATGTTTTTAGTAAAGTAATATATTATACACTACTAAAATTACTGAAATTGGAAACTAATGAAATGAAATTTCAATGGAATTTTCTCTCATTTTCCAAATATATGTAGTTTAAAGCAAAATAATAGCAAAATTTTGCATTCATAGGAAATTCCTTATACAAAATTGAAAGGAATAAATTTTAATGATGTTTATATGGCCTAAAATTTATAAATTTAACTATGCTATGAAATAAATTACCTAAAAGATGATTATATATTCAGCATTTTATACAAAAATAAATTTCCCTTAAAAAAACTCTCTCCTTATTTTCCCCAAACTATCATTTAATAATGCATGTCTTTGAATTTTGTTTAAAATAAAGTTATTGGTAAGCATTTTGACAAAGATTTATTAAAATACCTTAAGTTCTTTAAGAGTAATGAAATTTGCATTCTGTTAATGTAGGGCACTTACCTATATTAAAACATCTTGCCTGATTATCCCGATTTATCTCGGTTCACATATATTGCAGTTAATTATACATCCGAGTAAACTCGGGCAAAGCAGAATTTATCAATATAATTTGTTTAATCATGGTTTTACTTAGCCTGGAGGAAACGAAAGGTAATATTCATCTTTGAATGACAGTTTGCTAAAAGTTTTGTTGGTTTAGTACTTCTTTTGGCGGAACTGGTTACCGTTTTCCCTATTGTATAGTATACGTCGGCTTGCGGATTAAAAGTGTATAAAAAAGGATAGTTGAGTAAAATCACCGTGAAGAATTTTCGGCCACATAAGGAAAACCCAGCATTAGTCCTTCACCGCTCATATTAACCTTATGGTATTTTCCAGATATTATTCCTGCTACTGCAAAAAAAAATAATCAAATCCAACGAGACATTGTACTCTGTGCTCCCGTAAAACAGATTCCAGAAGTAGGCAAGTAAGAAAATAGACCAGATACAGCTGCGCAGAATGTTAGATATCACTTTCTGTTGTCCCTTATTTCAAAAACTGTCATACAAAGTATATATCAAAGTATATACAAAGTTTATCAAACAAAATATATTCAACTTTTTTTCATTAGTCGAGATAACTATATAACTGATATTATATTAATATTAAAACTAAATGCTTTTGCACCTGTAAAAGTTTAAATATTCATCTTAAAACCAACATAATTGTTTTGTTTTGTTTCCTCGTATTTAATAATAAAATTAAAAAAATGAGATGATTTTTTGCAATTTCTTTTTCAAACAAATTTGTAAGGGGAGCGGTTTACATTTTCTCTACAATACCGCAGTTTTTGTTAAAACTTTTATCATGGGGTAGTACCATAAAAGTGGCCAACATTCCTTCCGACAAAGAGACAACACATATTTGGTAAAGATCACCGAATTTAGTCATAGAGGACAAGATATCTTCAAACTGAAAAAATATAAATGCTTTAGCATTACAACACTAAATGCGAATTTTGAAAGTTTATAAAATGTATGTTGTGTTCTGAATGGTATTAATATTATGTTAAAAGTATTTTGGAATTGACACCTGCGTTGTACATAGCAATCGCCTGACTGCAAAGAGAAGGGAAATATAATGTCCCTGCCTTATTAAATACATTATAACTGTCACTCTGAAAATATGTAAACTATATTAATTTTTATAAGGCTCTTTGGACTTCTGAAAAATTCTGTCATGTATCAGGTTTATTTTCGTCTTCATTCTGCCATTCCTTTATGATTTTGTTTCTGTTTTGTGCAAGTCCTCTACTGTTGTGGTCCTACCAGGTTGTTAGATTTTTAACTCTCTGGTGGTGTAGAAAATTCTCAGATGAGCCAGACTCTTTTAGCACTCCACACATACCCACACACAAACATGTACATGCAGAAGGAAAGAAGCTCATTTTCCAGTTATTCTATATTCCACGTTGTCGTAATCTACTTACAACACAGTCACCAGTGTTCGTTCTCAAAAGGCAAACACGGTAAATAATATAATATTTGAGCTAAAACATTTATTATGTACACTGTTGACAGATATTTCTTTCTTGATTAATGTATAACATTTATTACTCGATATTCATCAATGTACAATCATTACAATTTTCTTTTTGTATAGGTTATTCCTTAATCAAAATATTGAATTAATTAACTGAGGCCCAAGTAACAATAAATGTGTTAAATATGTTTACCTCCAGGCATTCAAAAGGGAAGCAGTGGTCCGGACATTGCTCTAGGCAGGATGATCGACGGGGCGGGAGTAAAAGTCGTCACTTCTTTCAGATGTGGGCTGAGTGATCGGGTAACATTTCCGTCTGCTGTCCCGCGCTTCCTCTGGGGTTTCGATGCTCACGGGCTTTCGTTGTGGCCAGCAACTCTTGCACACCGACCTCGACTCCTTTTCCAATTTTCTTTCGAAACATTACACCTCTGTTCAACGCCCCTTTTTTTCTCTTTCCCTATTACTTCTTGGTGAAATTTTCCCACATCTACACCCCCTTCGCGAGTGCAAGTGGGCTCATTAAAATGACCCCTTTGGGGAAAGTCCCCATTATTGCTTAGCCCCTGCCCCCATATCTCACGGCTGCATCCCTCCTGGGCTTGACCATTACACTTGTGCCACTCCATGAGCTATAACTCCTCCGCAGGGGTACTCACTAAAATTCGAAGTCAACAGCTGTGCCTAAATTCTTCTTGCAAATTTAGTCTACAGCTGTGTATGCACGTGCTGACCATCGTGGGAAAGTACACGCGTATTTATGGGTAAAAAATGTCAACCACATGAATCAAACGTTTATTTCGGAACAAAAATAATTTAGAAACGATTGATCGAGAATTACCTTAATTTTTACAAAAAACTGGCTATTTCTTTATATAACTTGCAAAACGGACAGTCAAAAAGAAATTTGTTATTGGTTCTTTTAAGCTGATTTGTGTTTGCTTTTCGACTCATCAATATATAGCAGTGAAATACCCAATAAATATTTTAAAACAGTTGCTGTTCTAAAGAATTAATTTAATTAATGAATCAAAAGAATTTATAAAACAAGGATTTAAAAAAATAGAATACAAATTTTAATCATAAAATTAGGAAAATAGTTTTTCCTTTTTTGATTAGTTTTAAAAGGATTGTGTTTGATCTAATAATAAAAATCGTTATCCAAAATTAATTCTACACAATTTTTTAAACTATAGATGTACACTTTTAGTATCCTTTCACTTTTTCAGTTCATTCTTTATTTCTTTCTCTAGCCACTGTCACAAGCAAAATAAAATTTTAATGATAAAAATAGGAAAATAGTTAGTTTTTCCTTTTTTGACTAATTTTAAAAGGATTGTGTTTGTGAAGCGTGATCCAAAATTAATTCCACATTTTTTGTCGTCTAATATTTTTTTTAATTCTATAGATGTTCACTTTCAGTATCCTTTAACTTTTTCGGTTCATTGTTTAACTCTTTCTCTATCCACTGTCGCAAGCAAATTAAAAACTTTTTGAATCATAAATACATACAAAATAAACATAAAAAAATTTTCGGAAACGTTTCCCGTAACGACAAATCTTCGAGTTAACGACAAACTTAAGCACATTTCCAGATTACAGTAGATTATTTATTTATTTAAATCTTCTAGGACAGGTATTGTTCAATTTTTTTGTCAAAATAGTTCTGTATAATTAGTAATCCCTTTTTTACTAACTATATTTATTTTCACTTACGGATCCTCAGTTTTTACATTCGGTTCATTTTTTTATGTTTTAACTTGTCATCTAGGCATTGTTATAAGCAAAAGAAAAGCGTATTTAAATCCTTAATATTGAAATGTTTATAAAACAAACAACATATCTCGAAATCTTCCCTTAACGAAAAATTAAAAATAAGTACATCCTTAAGCCCATTTCAAGAACACATACAAAAGAATTTTCAGCAAATTTGCTTGTTTACTAGCATTTTGAAAATGCTTTTTCTTCACTATTTCTTCTTTAATATTCATCTTACAACCTACTAAAGTATTTCTCATGTTTTTATTTTTTAAACATACATATATGCGTTGAACATTGCGGAAAAAACTTAAAGAAAATAAATTAAGGAACTGAATTTTTTTAAATCACTGACTGCATACATTTTATAAATAAATATCTATAAGTATGAAAATGGTAGCTTACGTTTAAATTTGAGTTGAACTATTTGAATTAAACTGTTTATTTGATTGAAAATAAAAGACCAATGATTCATTTCTAACATAAATCATATTAAGTTAGTATTTTTATTTTTATTTATTTTTTTCTGACAGATAATTAAAGAGGTATTTTGAGATAAATCCCCATAATTAATTTTAAAGAGAAAGGCTATTTACCACGCAATATTTGCTGGATAAGTTTCAACGTATAATGACTTTAAGAAGCATTGTGTTATTCTGACCAAAAAAAAAGTTTAATTATACATTTAAACCTAAAGTTTTATGTCAAGATGTAAGTGTTTGTTTATGATTCATTTTTCCAGTTAAGAAAGTGCAGATTTCTTGTGTTTTAGCAAAAACTTTTCAACCGATTTATTATAGTTTAGGTTGTTTTGTTTTGAGACCTTTAGTCGGCTAAATGTTTTCGATATCAATTACAAAATCAGTGTTTTCTTGAACGTATAAAGTATTCCTAAATTCAATCTGTTGCTTTTTCACACACTTTTCAAACACAGTTTTTTTTTTTTTTTTTGTAAAAACATAAAGTACAACCTGGTATGCCCTATACATGGAACTAAATAACAGCAGGATTGATAGCTGGGAATCAGATAACTTAATGTTACATCAATGGTCACCTCGGTCACTTTATATGACCTATTCGATTTATTCCTTTTGGGATGTATAAATATTAGTTGAATGTACCATCATAAGTACCTCATCATATGTTAACCTGTACATGTTGAAAAAAATACAAATTTGGTTTACGATTCTTTTTACCGATGTAAAATAAAGGGATTTCTCGTGTGATAGAAATTCTTATCGATTAATCTTCATGTAGAGTTTGACTTTTGATAAAACCTTTGCCGATTTATGTCAACTTAAACAACGGATTTCTGCTGCTCTACAACCAGCTACTAGTGACACTTTGTAACGTATAATTAATTTTATTCAAATGCTGGTTCATTTGCTTTTATAGCATTCAACAGTAGCAAACCGAAGATATTTGTCGTTGATTTTACCATGTGAACTCCATATAGATGGACAACATTTCTCCCAAAATAATAATAACATAAACAATAACACAAACAAAATAGGTCCTTATAATTTAGAAGCAGGGGCTAAGAAGAAGAATATCCCCCATTAGGCTGGACGTGATACCTCTAGAGGTATCTTTTGCGAACTTGGATGATATTGTGAAAACAAACCATTTATCGAATGATAACCATGTGACTTAGTCGCGATTAATAAACATGACGAATCTTTGGATCCAGCCTAGAAACCATTCAGTTTTGAGATTGATGCCTTTACCAACTAAGTTACTGCATCTCATTTATAATGTTTTAAACTAGAATTTACATACGGTCATGACAATACGTACAACTAAGGAAGTTATATCAAATACTTGAAAATGAAACTTCCATCTTTTTTCTTTGTGCTCAAATGTTACATACCATTGTGTTGTTTATTTTCAAAATATATCATATTAACTTTAAATAACCCTGTATTTTGTTTTACTATGTAAATGCTAAGGATGCAGTAAAAATTAACTTCATTACAATATTTCTTCAGTATTCTAGAATAATTTTTTTCAGCATTACATTTTAACTGAAAAGCTACTATTTTATTTTAAATATTTTTAAGACTTTAGTGCGTTAAGTTTTATGTAGTAGACTTATGTGGGTTGCTATCCTAAATATTTTTAAAAATTAGATGAGACTTTGGTCTATTTTCACGATTATAAATTATTAAACTCACATACCATTAAATATGAAGCAATTTTCTTCAGCTATTAAGAATACATTGCTAGAAAAAAACAAAAGAATCAAAATAACAATGAAGTAATATTTGTATTCATCTAAGCGTTTTCAAAGGTAAATTAATAGTCTGTTTATTTACCAAACATTTTAGTTCATTTTTCTTTAAAGTTTTAAATTAAAAATAGCTTATTTAAATAAAAGAAAGTCAGCACATAAATATTTCCTCTTTTTCATTAGCTACTAAGCAATCATTTTTAAACCTAAAAAACAGATTAAAAATATATTAGGAAAGATGTGTTTTATTCAACTTAATCCAATTCCATTCAAACACTAATTAAATTATCTAGAGAAAAATTCAAATTTCAAACCTATCCCGTTGTGTTATATTTTGCTCAAACCGATTGAATTCAAAGGCTAATTAAATTTGTCAAAGAAAAGGTGCAGTTTTCAATATCGTCTTATTTGTGATACTATTCTTGCAGCACTATTAAATTGAATTTCTTATTATAAATGTAATACTTGTTTTAGATTGAAATCTTCA
The DNA here is from genome assembly GCA_032207245.1 of Pardosa pseudoannulata. Taxonomy (NCBI): domain Eukaryota; kingdom Metazoa; phylum Arthropoda; class Arachnida; order Araneae; family Lycosidae; genus Pardosa; species Pardosa pseudoannulata. The sequence goes on from CM063501.1 coordinate 124,382,141, forward strand.
ATGATAATTAAATTTATATTGCGTCATATTAATGAAATATTACTTTAGTGATGTTTACAAGTTGCTGTTTGAGAAATAAATTATTAATTCGGTATTTTCTGTGGTTTATGCAAGATTGAAATATGTGTGGCTTTAACCTTGTTTACTGTTACATATTCTGTATCAATTACAATTTATTTGACTGATACACTGCAGTGTTTATGTAGTACAGTTTTTTATGTATAAAATTCACTTGTAGTGTTAATAATTAAGCATGTGTTTTTGTATTAAGTCATAAAAATATGTTTTATATGATCACAGGATAAAGAATTGCATCACAAAGTATCTCTTTCACTCAGAATGTCAAGTACAATATTTAAGAAATTTATCTGATGTAATGACACAAATATATATATATATATATATATATATATATATATATATATATATATATATATAATATATATATATATACAAATATATACGGTGATTGTACTTAAAATTCCACTTTCAAAATCCTATAAATAGAGTAATAATACTGATCAGAATGACTTATAATTTGAACTTTAAAGTAATGAAAGAAATGCATACACACACACATGAAATCGAAAATAAAATTATAATGAAGAAATGAATTAAAATGAAGTTATTTAAGTATAGCTGTAAATACGTTTGAAATCTGAATATCTATATAGCATTATCTATAAAATTTAAAATGCGATATGTTGATAATGTAATTAATGACTTAACAATTAATAGTTAGATTGTTTAATTATAAGTTAGTTAGCGTATAAGGCGTATACATGATAGTTCATCTAAAAGAAACGGAATTTTATCGGATAAGATGCCCTGGAGTATAAACCAATCACATAATAAATACTTAAAAAAGTGATAGTTCACAGGATAATCATTCTGCCAACAACGTTTTTAATTCCCAATTTTTAAGTAATTAATTTTGTTTGAAGTTGAATTCTTGTTGTTGGCACTGATAATGCTCCCTCATAATTATTCCTTTTCTCTCTGCGTTATTTAAATCGTCTAAAAAACAAGCATCATTTTTTGGCATATTCTCCAATTCTTCTTGAAGTCTGGTGAGAATCAAATAAGTAGATCGAAGTCTTTCAGTACCATAGTTGGTGGGTTTATACCTATTAAACCCTTGTCTATGAAATATATTGGAGAAAATTTGTCAAAAATGGAAAGTTTTTTCTCTTTAACTTTGTTAACTATTATCATCTAAATGTTTAAAATAGATTACTTTTGAAATAAATACTATAAACAGAATAACTACTATTTTCAATATTTTCACATGTATGGGAAATGTTGATTAATTACAATAATTTTTACTCAAATTACAGCAAAATAAAGTAAATGACAAAATTTTCTTGCTAAATATAATAAACTAATACGACAATATTATTATTTGTATCAACTGTCAGGAATTCCATGTCCTTTGATTCCTCTGAATCATTTTCAGTATCCAAAAAATAGCACGAAATAATTCTAAACTACAGAATTTTCCGCTGGAAAGTATCTGTATCTATTGGGAAAAGTGAAAATTGAATGTTATGCATTAGATGAACCGATTTCGGTAAACGGTAACGCTTAACAATATTGGAATTACTGCAATTTACAGAACTCAGGTCGGTAAAAATTAGCATTTGCGTTACTTGAACTGAGTTCTGGAGTCACAGGCAAGGGGTTAAACTCAAGATATGAATTCGGAGTCATTCGCAGCCGGCTTTAGGCAGTAAGTCTTCGTTTTATTAGCAATGGTTATGCAAATAAATAAATAAATAAATAAAAATAAAAATTCTTTTATTTTTAAATTGAATCCAAAATAATTAATCTTTCTTGTTCATATTTTTACTGATGTAGCAAAATACAGAGGTTTCCGCAGAATATAGCTCATCTCGGTGCCGGTGCTTTCGACTGTACAGCCTAGTATAAAAAAAGACAGAAATAAATTAAGTTATAAATGTACCTGAAAAAAGTTCAGTTGAAATTTCTGTAGACACGTTACCTGCGGAAGAAACATTAGATTTCGGACAGTACATTTCAACCTTTAATTATGTTTTAACAATGCATGTCTACCGGAAATTATTATACTCTTCTTACATCCGCTTTGCATTTCTTGCTTTTGCATTATACTGAATTCCTGTAATATTGACTGATTAAGTACAGACACATAATCTTGATGAGCTACATCTCACAAAATGCCTTTCTCCATTTTATGCTCTATGTATAGCCAGCAAGTTGAGATAAAAACTATTTATCAATATATTCGATTATATGATGGAAAAACTATAGACATGTTATATATATATATGCATATATATATATATATATATATATATATATATATATATATATATATATATATATATATATATATATATATATATATATATATATATATATAACTAGTGACAGGATAGCTTTTCCCTGACTAAAAGTTTTTATTGTTATACTGCTGAAAAACAGTGTAAATGAATATATATTTTCTATATTATATTTGTCCAAAGGAGATATTCATACAATAGCTGGATCCGTGTCAACCAGTTGTATATCCCTTTGAAGGGCACTGGTATATATAATATACCGGCTGTTATAAATTTTTCTCTCATTTATATAGAAAAAAGGTTTTTGATTTTCAATTTTTGATACATCAAACTATTTACACTTAATTTTTCCTTCTTTTAATTATTCTTGTCAAAATCTGCCTTTAGAATAAGGCTCTATCAAAACTAGATTCTAAAGGCAAAATTTTTATTCTTTAAAGTTAAGAATTTAAAATAAAAGTACCTATTTAAACTTCGCTTACAAATTTCTTATCTTTTTGATTTATATACCCTTTTAATAAAAATTATTAAATATTTTTCCAATATTATTAAAATATGTGTCATTTTCATGCTGTTCTAAAGGAGGTGATTAAGTAATCAAATTACCTCTTCCTTACTCCTCACGTAATATAATTTATTTTTCATATACTTCATATTTAAAAGGTATGTAGATAAAATCTATAAACTAATTTCATTGAAAACCAAAGAGATTCTATGGGTGCCCCTCAAAGGGATATATTCCTGACAAAATAGTTGTTAACCAAGCTGTTGATGACTACATAGTAGGACTCTTTACCTTAGACACGGGTTACCTTACACACACGGGTTTTAGTCATCTCTCGCAGAAGGTTGGCATTACCGAGAAAGAGCGTTCTGACACCGTTCAGGTCAGATGCCTCTAGATTTTGTCCTATCCTGATAAGATGAAATAAAAGTTAAGTTCGGCCACGACGACTGATGTGCTTCTTTCGAACAGACGATTAGCGGGACACTTGGCAGCCCAGAATGCCCGGACTGAGGAAAATAATAGGGGCAATTTCAAAAGAAGTTTTCAAGTGTGAAGTCCAGGGCATGTTGGTCCCCTGGACGATTACATATATATATATATATATATATATATATATATATATATATATATATATATATATATATATATATATATATATATATATATATATATATATATATATATATATATATATATATATATATATATATATATATATATATATATATATATATATATATATATATATATTTATACATATATATGTATATATATATGTATGTATGTGTGTGTGTACAGTTTTATTAACTACTAACTATATTTTAATCACAGTACCAAATATATTCTAATCAAAGGACTAAAATAGGCATTATGTACATATTTACAGCAGTTGTAAATATAAAAAAATATGGTTGAGATCCTGAAACGATAATTAGAGTCCACTAAGGTAGTCCACATAGTTTCGGCACCCACAGAAACTCTCTCTTTCTTTCGCACACCTCCTACCCCCACGCAGATATGGTATCTTATTCCATCCAACCGTCTGTCCAGAGTTATGACGTAAGTACAGCACAGGCGGCCCTAAATTCGGCCACCCTGCAATAAGTTTGCCCTCAAACTAGTCAGTAAAAATTTATACCTTAAAAACAAAAAAGAAAACAAAATTACAAAAAGAATGTGTTTAAGATTCATCAGAATTTCCTAATTAAATCAGTTTTAAACTCTACTTGGATGCCTACTATTCTTTGCTGTTGAATTCAGATTTGGAACTAATTTCATTGAAAACCAAAGAGTTTCTATGGGTGCCCCTCAAAGGGATATATTCCTGACAAAATAGTTGTTAACCAAGCTGTTGATGACTCCATAGTAGGACTCTTTACCTTAGATGTCTAATAATGAAAGAATTTCTGAGGAAATGCCCAAATTAACATGTTATTAGCTTCCTCCAACTTTCTGTATTTCATTTCTCTATAATAGACACTATGAAATATAAACAAGACTAAGCGTTAACCAGGTATGATAACTAGATTTTGACTAGATGATTATGTCCGTCCGTCTTGCGTAACCAAAAAATGAAAACTGCACTATTTTCCTCCATATATCGAAACGTTTATCCACGTTATTTCTATTCTAATGAGTAAACATTTTTATTAATAGACATTAAACTTTTAAACAATCATGATATGACTAGAAAGTTATGTTATTTAAACAACTGTTAACCAGAAAAAGAAAAGTTACGTGTTTCGTGTTGCGCATTCTTTCAAAAGATTTCCCATGGTGTTGCGATTCTAATATTAAAAAATGTCTTTACATCAGGCATTTTCTGCTTTACATGAATATAAAATCTATTTTCGTAAAATAAAAAGTGGAAATATTAGAGAATTTTGTTTAGCAATTTCGATTTTAAAAGCTAGAAATTCATATGAAAGGAAAATTTTGATTTGGTTATAATGTTTCTTCTCGAATATCAATCGAAATACAAAATATTAAAACTATCTATAGATGTTTGATCTTAAACTTTAATTTCGCTGAAGATGCATATTTTTACTCTCGATATCAAACATCGTAACAGACAGGAAACAACTCGTCTTGTAAATTTCAATTTTACAGAATATATCGATGCATATTATGTGTACATTAGGATTTCAACTATATTGGAAACACTAAAATAGAAGAATTTTAAATTTTATATATAATATTATTTACTGCCTGTATTTTAGGAATATCTCAAAATAAATTTATAATTCAATATTCTCCTCGTCATATAAATAATATTATTATTAATATATATTGCAAAATGTATATTTTTTCTAAAGAATTATTTTTTTATATCCAATATTTCACCATTTTTTCACCATACACCTGCATTTGTTTTTATAATCGGATAAAGCGGGAGTACTTCCTGCCTTTATTTTTTGCGCATATTTTTGCATTTGTTTAATTAGAAAAAAAAATTTATAAAAAGTATTTTTTGTTCCTAAAGAAAGTTACTGAATAAGAAAAATACAAAAGTTCTTTTACTAATTTTGGCGTTAATTTTTTTCCAATTTTTTCACAAGTCTTATAGAAATAAATATGAATAAAATTAAAGTTTAGCAATATCAAACATACATTAAATGCACTGGTTTTTGTAGAAAACGTTAAAAGATATCAAATATCTTTACAGACAAATTTGTAACATTTGAAAGTATTATAATGATTTTTATTTGAAAAACTTTAATTAAAAATTATATTTAACTGACAAAATAGTTTTACTTTTCTGAATATACTGTGAATTGAATTCTAAAATATAAAACTATTATTATGTTTTATCGTAATATTGTAAACAAAAAAAATTAAGTAGTATAATGTCGTCTTAAGAAAGAGTTGAATTAAAAGATAAAACTCCGAAGATGCATTTTAAACATACAAATGTATTTAATTTAAACTTGAAATTTAAAGGGACACATCACCTTTAACCCTAGGCCAGTGACGCCCACACTCAGTTCGGGCATCGCAAAAGTTATTATATTGTTGATTATTATTTTTCATGTAAGTGACATCAGATATTTGTCAAAAACTTTAAAACACTGATGTACAATCTCTACGATGCGGCCCCTTAAGGAAGGCGTAATAACAAACAACAAAGAATAGGTCTGGAAGGTTATCGGAGAGAAAATACTATTAAATTAACCCTTTGCCTCTGACTCCCGCACTCAGTTCGGGTATCGCAAATGTTATTATTTTACTGATAATTATTGTTCAAGTAAGTGACATCAGGTGACTGTCAAAAACTTTACAACACCGATGTACAATCCTTACGATGCGGCCCCTTAAGGAGGAGCCGAACTAACGAACGTACCGAAGGCCAGCATCCTAACCAATCGGGTTAGGATGCTGGCCTTCGGTACCGGAGTTCGTTAGTTCGAATCCCACAGTGGCATGGATGTTCGTAGCCGTTGGGAATCGGCTTTAAGCTGTAGGTTCCGGTCTCATTAGCACTCGTTGCGAAAAGTAGACCGTAACACCTGAAAACCAAACCCTTAAGGAAAGCCAAATAACAAAGAATAGGTCTGGAAACTTACCTTAGAGAAAATACTAATAACCTAACCCCGTGCTTATGACGCCCTAACTCAGTTCGGGCAAATCAAATTTGTTAATTTTGGAATAATGGACAAGACATAAAACGGAATTTCAACTCCATGAAGCCCGAAATCGGTCCGTCCAATGCATAATATTTAATTTCCCATTTCCTCAATAGATAGATATGCTTTATCACGAAAAGTTCGGCAATTTTAACGTAAGTGTATAATCCATTTGCTGTGAAAATTTAAAATCGATGTGCGCAATATTTTTTTAGATTGTGCTGAAATTGGAATAACATCATTTTGATTAATGGGCGTTGAAAGATTTGCAGTTTCAAGACCTTTAAGACCTTTAAAATGATGGTTCAATTGGATTCTATTGACCGAGCCCTCTAATCCAGAGATTTCCAATAGTAAGCACAAAAATGACAACGAACAGAAAATAAAAAAGCTGAAAGATAAAAGAGGGTGATAGTGTAGTGGATTCCTGAGTAATACCACTAAAATCTAGAGAATAGAAAGCTTAGGGTCAGAAAAGAAAAAACATTTTTTCGGCCGGTGACATACGAACTCTTCGACGACAAGAGATGGAATGGGAAGTTTAGTATTTCTGGGCGATTATTAATAGGCAAAGACCAATGAAGTTTCAAAGAATCATGCAATAAAATTTCAGGTATTGGCGAGGATGGAATTGAGTACGAAAGCTTCATGTGTGGACGGATTTTAATTATTTTAATTTTTTTCTTACATTTTAAGAACATTTTATATATTTATTATAGATTTTTCCTTATTTTATAAGTACAAAACACAAAAATGATGGATAATTTATAGTTTTATTAAATGCAAAGGTTTTATACGTTTACTGGTTTTAATTTGAATATTTCAATACTGTATCTTGTAAATGATTGGTGTCCAGCGAAAAGATATTTTAAAAATGTAAAAATTTCAAAATATAAATTTTTAAAGGTTTAAACGTGATGTGTGCAATTAAAGGGTTTTATAGAAATCAAATTAAAGAATTTATAATAAAATAACTGTACCGAAATTTAGCAATAATAACATGCACAATTTTGTAAACGACTAATAGATCTGATAATACTTTGGAGCCAAATTGTAAATATCTGTGTGTTTAAATATTTAAATTTTATAATGAGTTTTATTTTATAAAGAAAAATTGTAATTGATTTATAAAATTACTGTTTTACTTTCCTTAATATGAGTTTTATTTTATAGAAAAACGTAGTTGATTTACAAAATTACGGTTTTACTTTCCTGAATAGGTTCTAAATTGAAAACATTTAATATGTTTACTTTAGTACTATAAATAAAAAAATGAAATGGTATCATGTCTTCTTAACAAAAAGAGTGAAGATGCATCTTAAACTAACAAATATGTTGAATTTAAATTCAAAAGGTCTTACAGAAAACATTGAAATAATTTGTAATAAAATAACTATACAATTAAAGTTAAGTTAAACAACAGATAAAATCTAAAAGGCGAAATAAAGAAAAAATCACCTGCAACATGAAATGTACTATAAACATTTCCTCTTATCACTTAATGCATCGGAAAATACTATAACGATTACATTACGAAAACTAGATAAGGATTTTTTTTATATAAAATCTCGAAAACAGTTTCAGAAAAGGGAGGATTCCGAAAACTCATGAAATAGTGTAATTTCAGGGATTAAATGCTAAGATTTCACTTTACATTTACAAGCAAAAAAAAATCTCTATTCAGTAATGTACCAGAAGATTCAATTCGTGTAATTGCTGCACTGAATACGCCAATTATGGAATAAATAGATGGAAGAGCAATTTATTTAGGAAAATGTATTCTTTCTTTAGGAGCGTAAATGGCAAGGATATGACAAAAAAGAATCAGAATGAAAAAAGTAACAAAGAATTATCAAAATATCTTAAACAGGGAAAAAAATGAAACAGTAAAAGTTTTTTAAATCAGAAAAAATTTGAAATGCGAATGGATTCTTGTAAGAATAAAATGTACAAAATCAAACTAACAAAAAAACAATATCTAAAGACTGCGTTTATAAGATAGACAAAATCTTTAATACATTTCCTAGACTTTTATTATACTCTAAAATGTTATATTATTTTTTAGCTTATATGTTTGAAATTAGCTGTTTATTCAAATTTTGAATTTTGCCTTGTACTCTTTCACTTACTGTTTTAAAGTTTATCGCACTTTTTCGCCACACGAGACTGCCACTTTTCTTACTCTCTAACACATGTATTCATTCTTCAACTTCGATGATTGATCAGTGTAAGATGTTTATTTTTTCCTCTTTGATTAGTGTGAGATGTTAAGAATTAGTGGAATGTATAATTAAATATATAAACTAAAATAAAGACTTTGTGATTGAGAAATGACCAAAGGGAAGGGATTTGCTAACAGTTTATTGTAGATTCGAATTTGACATTACAAAGCAAATATATTACTAACAATAGAGAATTAATGACTACTAAAACTTAAGATTTTAACATATACAATAGATAAGAATAATATGAATGAAGGGGATGCATAAAAAATAAACACAAATAAATAGAATTAAATGTATATGGACTGGATCAGCGTTGGGAAAATGAAAACCCAATAAGATTTATTATTAAAGGAATAAAGAATTTACTTACTAC
>CM063501.1:124401190-124413690 GCA_032207245.1 Pardosa pseudoannulata
ATTCTATTTTACGTATTTTTAAACAGAAAGTTTTAGGTGATGGAGATTATTTTAAAGCTTAAGTTTTATAATTACCATATTTCTTACGAAATTTTCAGAAGAAAAAAAGAATTATGTTTAATCTTATGTGGGGAAATTTAAATACGTTTAATATCAAGTCCATATTTTTTTAAATTCAATTTAAAAAAAAAAGACTCTCTTGATATTTATAAAGATTTTTGAAATTCATTTTTATGGAAAACTAATATTAAATAGAAAATAAAATAACATATTTCAACATACTGAAAGAAAAAACAAAATCTTCAATTATGCAATGTTTTTTAGCTCAATATTTCTAAATATAATTATTTTAATAAGACTGGATAAAGAATCTGGAGAGATAAATATGCAATTTATTTGAAAATGTCATTCTAAATTATTTTACGTATTTTTGAACAGAAAGTGTTAAGTGATGTATATTATTTTAAATTTTAAGTATTATAATTACCATATTTCCTACGAAATTTTAAGCAGAAAAAAAAGAGAATTATGTTTAATCTTATATGGGGAAATTTAAATACGTTTAATATCAAGTCCATATTTTTTAAAATTCAATTCTAAAAAAAATGACTCTCTTGATATTTATAAAGGTTTTAAAAATTTATTTTTATGGAAAACTAATATTAAATAGAAAATAAAATAACATATTTCAACATACTGAAAGAAAAAACAAAATCTTCAATTATGCAATGTTTTTTAGCTCAATATTTCTAAATATAATTATTTTAATAAGATTGGATAAAGAAACTGGACAGATAAATATGCAATTTATTTGAAAATGTCATTCTAAATTATTCTACCTATTTTTGAACAGAAAGTGTTAAGTGATGGAGATTATTTTATAGTTTAAGTATTATAATTACCATATTTCCTACGAAATTGTAAGCAGAAAAATAGAGAATTATGTTTAATCTTATATGGGAAAATTTAAATACGTTTAATATCAAGTCCATATTTTTCAAAATATAATTCTTAAAAAAAAAGTCTCTCCTGATATTTATAACGGTTTTAGAAATTCAGTTTTATTGAAAGCTAATATTAAAATGAAAATAAAATAGGACATTTCAATATATGGAACGGAAAAACAAAATCTTCAACTATGCAATTTTTTATTAACTCAATACTTTGAAATATAATTATTTTAACAAGACGTATGCTTTATTTATGTTACTTTTCAGAGAAAATTGCATTACAGTAAATTCTATTTTATAAAAGATGTAAGCTAAACTATATTTTTTATTGTTTTCATCATTACTAAAAGAATTTTAGATGTACTAAAATTTTTCTTCAATACATTACTAGAACAGCAATTATTTTTCCTTTTCACCAGATTGGCAACTTTACATTCGTTATGGACTTTACATCAGTTAACTTTATTATATACGTTATAATAGAACCTATGTAAAATGATCATATACGTTAATGACTTCACTACCAAGGTTTTTATTTTTGTTATCTTAATATTTATTGTCATTTTATTACATTTATTACTGTTGATAATCCTGTTTTCTTAAGAATTCGACTATTTCTTATCATTGTTATTAGATTATAACGATGTGTCCTTTAGTTACTAAAAATGTAAAATTCTTTTATTGTTTAACATTAAAAAATATTTTTGAAATCATTCTAAAACAATTTTACATAATCATTCTTTAAAAAATTGCTGTATTTGTTTTATTTTAAATATATTAACCTACATCCATTTTTAACGGAATGATTTTATTGATTACCTTTTTAATTTTTTTTGCCATTAACTGAGATTTATTTTTTTTTCTTATTATTTCTAAAAGTTTAAAATACTGATATAGTGTTTTGCGATACCAGAAATATTATGCTAAGTCAATTCTAAATTACGTTTTCTAATATTCATCGTTTCATTTATCTATTTTTTAACTAAAACGTACAGAAATATATAATACTAATGACTAAAACAATTTTTAACGTAATATTAACACATTGTGTGCGGGTACATTTCGCAGCGGAATTGTACCGGGAGCAGGCGTTTTGCACGTAAATTTAGTTATTCAGTTAAATCTCAATAGATAAAAAATTATTTAATTTTTTAACCAACTTATTTTTTAACCAAATATATAAGCAAATATATAAATAAAAATATATAAATAACAACCTTAATATTTTTGTAAACAAAAAATATAATTTTTAGTGGATATTTTTATAATAGTATCATAAATATGAAAATTCAAATAGAAATAGTAGTATATACATGGTTTCCGCGCACCTGGAAAGTCAGGGAAAGTCATGGAAAATCATGGATTTAGACAATGGATTAATTTTGTCATGGAAAGTCTTGATTTTTCAAGCAAAATGAGTAAAAGTCATGAAAAGTCATGGATCCGCTAAACTACCGATTAAAAAAAATGCATCGAATTTTTCAATTCTATTTTTACTTGTCATTTGACTGAAGTTATTGAGCTTGGTATTTATGTATTATCCTATTGACCATATTGCCAAGTAAACTTTGTTCACCAAGGAAACTCAAAGCAAGAAAGCTTAATGGGTGGGTAAATGTATATTATTCTGGTTTTTTTCTTAAATTGTAGATTAAAATTTTATTAATATAATAATAATTATTTTTTAATAAAAATTAGTTAAGATTTTTGCACAAAATATAAGTTTATCAATAGGGATATTGTATATAAACATTATAGGGTTATATTTGGCTATTATTCATGGTCACCTGGATAATACCAAAGTACCCTGAATTCAAATTGGAAACATTTTAATTGAAAAATTGCTATATGATTAAACTTAGGTATGTAGATACAACAATTTATCTTTATCTGAGTTTATTAACACTTATAAAGTAAGTTTATAGTTTTTTTTTTTGATAAAATTCCTGTAAAAGCATATATTTAATTTGTATGTATATCAGAAGTTTTATTCATATATACTTTTAACGAAAGCTTTTTAAAGTCATGGAAAATGATCTGCTAAATTAGGGAAAGTCATGAAAAGTCATGGATTTAAAAAAATTTATTTTGGCAGATACCCTGTATATAGTTTTAATTTTTTCGAATTATGTTATATATAAATATTTTTACATTATAAAAAAATGAAAAGAGCAATCATAAAACTAATAATGGAAAAACTAGTTTTTATTTGTCTAAATGTTTCCAGAATTTATGTAGTAGACAAGAACATTCGGCTTCGTTTTCCTGTATATACCTTTATATTTGTACCCACAAACAAACCATGTTGTTACACTAATCCGTACTAGTACGTGACCCGCGCTCAAGTATCAATCGTCAGAAAATAGTACGTTTCCCACGCTCAAGTATTAATTATCAGAAAACGTACTAGTACGTGTCCCGCATACAATGTGTTAAATATGAAATGTCACTTCTTTCTGGTATTTTAACATTTTCAGAACATTAAGTTTGAATCGTATTAATAGAAATTCGCAATTAAAACAAGCATTTATTTGCAAACAATGTTAATTTTTAATAAACGTTCAAAGTTTATGTGCAAAATAAAATGTAAATCATTATGATAGCATCTTTGTGATATAAATTGCTTTACATACTATTATACGTAATAGTGATTTAAAATACTTTTCGAGCTTTACTCAGCGAGGTATATGTATTTAAGAATGTAAAATGTGTGTTATGTGAAATGACGTCCAGTTCTCAGAATTGGAATTTTTTTGCATTATATCTACAGTTTATGCATGTGTATTTGCATGCGTCCTGTTATATATTTGAATGAGTGTACATAGAAAAAAGTTTGATTTCTTCTATTTATTTGTAAATATATATAAAAATATATGTCTGAATGATTATATGTTTAGAAAAATGATTGTTTGTACATAGCATAAAATAAAATGTTTTTTTACCAGTACTTTAGTTTCTTATTAATAAACGCAAGACGAAGAATTTTATAAACAACTTGGTGAAATAGCTAGCTAAAAATAGGGTTTCGTATTTTATTTTGATCAAAGTTAATTATTTTGTTTATAGGTAACTGGTGAACATTTTTACCAGTACTATAGCATCCTCTTATACACGTAAAACGAAGAATTTCTTAAACAACTAGGTGAAATAGCTAGTTAAAAATAGGGTTTGGTATTTTATTTTGATCAAATTTAGTTATTTTGTTTATAGGTAACTGGAGAAAAATTTTACCAGTACTATAGCTTCCTCTTATACACACAAGACGAAGAATTTCATAAACAACTAGGTGTAATAGCTAGTTAAAAATAGGGTCTGGTATTTTATTTTGATCAAAGTTAATTATTTTGTTTATAGGTAACTGGTGAACATTTTTACCAGTACTATAGCATCCTCTTATACACGTAAAACGAAGAATTTCTTAAACAACTAGGTGAAATAGCTAGTTAAAAATAGGGTTTGGTATTTTATTTTGATCAAAGTTAATTATTTTGTTTATAGGTAATGGGAGAAAAATTTTACCAGTAATATAGCTTCCTCTTATACACTCAAGACGAAGAATTTCATAAACAACCAGGTGAAATAGCTAGTTAAAAATAGGGTTTGGTATTTTATTTTGATCAAAGTTAATTATTTTGTTTATATATAGGTAACAGGAGAATATTTTTAAGAGTACTATAGCTTCCTCTTATACACTCAAGACGAAGAATTTCATAAACAACCAGGTGAAATAGCTAGTTAAAATTAGGGTTTGGTATTTTATTTTGATCAAAGTTAATTATTTTGTTTATATGTAAATGGTGAAAAATTTACATAGGTTTATTAAAACTAATTTTTCACATTTTTTTCCACAAATAAAACATTATTCTTAACTCAAAGTTTAAGTATGCTCAATATTTTTTACTTTATCTGGTTCGAAAAAACACAACGAAAATGATTGAATTTAGTTCAAAACATATATAGGTAGAGTATATTCAGTTAGTATTGAATATCAGATTCAATTTATGCCATATTTAAGATAAGAGTACTATAATTCAATCAAATTAATTTTTATGAAATAAATTAAGCCTTTGTATTAATGTCTTATACCTCACTTTGAAGAAAATTATTGATGTTATTAATTTCCATAATCCAGTTGTTTTCTGAGGAGAATATGGAATAGGATGGGTAATATGGATCAAAGTGCAATAGATTATTTGTTTAAGTAACATTTATTAACTTATTTATTTGTTTCTAAAACGTTTTCTCATACATAAATACACTTAATTGGATTACAATAGTACACACAATGGCTTCAAAATATAGCCCTAGTTTTATTTTGACACAGTTTTCTGTTCTTCCCATTATTGATTGGCATCTCTGTAGAAAACAAAATAATTAAAACTATTATATAAAAGTTATAAATTAAATTCAATATAAATAATACGTAAATTAGATTACATTTAGTTAGTATTGAATACCAAGCTTAATTTATATAATATTTAAGGTAAGAGTAATATAATTTCACTAAATAATTTTTTAGGAAATAAGTTAAGCATTTTTATTAATGTATTATACCTTATTATGAAGAAAAAAATGAATTAGTAATTAATTTTCATAATAAACATCCAGATGTTTACTGAGGGGAATATGGGATAGTATGGGTAATGTGGAACACAGTGCAATAAATTATTTGTTCAAGTAACATTTAAGAGCTTATTTATTTATTTCTAAAATTTTTTCTCACATATATATACACTTAATAAATTGGATAACAATAGTATACACAATGGCTACAAAATATAGCCCTTGTTTTATTTTGACAGTTTTCTGTTCTCCTCATTATTGATTGGCATTTCTGTAGAAAAACAAATAATTAAAATTATTATATAAAAGTTATAAATCTAAATCAATATAAACAATACGTATATTAGATTAGGTTTAGTTAGTATTGAGTACCAGTCTTAATTTATATCATATTTAATATGAGAGTACTATAATTTCACTAAATAAATTTTTAGGAAATCAGTTAAGCGTTTTTATTAATGTATTATACCTTAAAATGTAGAAAAAATGAATTAGTAATTAATTTTCATAATAAACATCCAAATGTTTACTAAACGGAATACGGAATAGGATGGGTAATATGGAACAAAGTGCAATAAATTATTTGTTCAAGTAACATTTAAGAACTTATTTATTTATTTCTAAAATTTTTTCTCACATATATATACACTTAATAAATTGGATAACAATAGTATACACAAATGCTACAAAATATAGCCCTAGTTTTATTTTGACACAGTTTTCTGTTTTTCCCATTATTGATTGGCATCTCTGTAGAAAAAAATAATTAAAATTATAAAAGTTATAAATTAAATTCAATATAAACAATAAGTAAATTAGATTAGGTTTAGTTACTATTGAATACTAGGTTTAAGTTATATAATATTTAAGGTAATAGAAATATAATTTCACAAAATAATTTTTTATGAAATCAGTTAAGCGTTTTTATTAATGTATTATACCTTAAAATGAAGAAAAAATGAATTAGTAATTAATTTTCATAATAAACATCCAAATGTTTACTAAGGGGAATATGGAATAGGATGTGTAATATGGAACACATTGAAATAAATTATTTGTTTAATTAACATTTAAGAACTTATTTATTTCTGAAACTTTTCTCCCATAATAATACACCTAATAAATTGAATTACATTATTATACACAAAGGCTACAAAATATACGCCTGGTTTTATTTTTACACGGTGTTCTGTTCTCCCCGTATTGCTTGGCATTTCCGTCGAAACAAAATTTAAATTAGTATATAAAAGTTATAAATTACATTCAATATAAACAGTACATATATTAGATTAGATTTAGTTAGTATTGAATACCAAGCTTAATTTATATTATATTTAAGATAAGAGTACTAGAATTTGTCTAAATAAATATTTAGGGAATAAGTTAAGCCTTTTTACTAATGTTTTATACCTCATTTTAAAGAAAAAATGAATTTTTAATTAATTTCTATAACAAACTTCGAATTGTTTACTGAGAGAATATGGAATAGTATGGTTAATATGGAACACTATATGGTGCAATAAATGATTTCTTCAAGTAACGTAGAAGAGCCTATTTATTTGCTTCTAAAGCTTTTTCTCACATAATAATTCACTTAATAAATTTGATTACGATAGTATACACATAGGCTACAAAATAGAGGCTTGGTATTACTTTCACACAGTTTTATGTTCTCGCCATTATTATTTAGCATTTTTGACGTAATATAATTTTAACTTATTACATAAGCGTTATAATTTATTCAATATAGAATATACTTATATTGTAGAATACTTCATATAAATGGAATACAATGTAAGATGCCAGTATTCCATATTACGTAAAAAGTGAATCCGTATAGCAAAGCGAAATTAAAATAAGAACGAAAAGTTGTATTCGGCACGAATGTTTCAACCTTTTCAATAATGGTAAATCAGTTTGCATCAGTAATATATATCAAACTTATTCAATAAATATTTAAATGCTTACTTGTAAAATGTTTTAGGTGATGGAAATGCTATAACGATTCATACAAAAATACTTTATGTCATAAGCTAGACCAGACTGCTTCCACGACTCTGGAGGACACGTCAGAATTGACTGTAGTAAACACTGTTAAAAAACAGAACCAAACAGGCAAATAGCTAAAATATTCATATTACCATCATATTCCATATTACATGAACATGAATCAGTTTATATATTTAATATGAACTATATACACTCTCTTGGCAAGCGTTCAAGATATTTTTCACTCAATAGATTAAGGAACTTTAATGAGTGAAGAAACACTTCATGATTACCACAATTTAATGTGCGTTACAACGCTTTAATGAGTAAAGAGACTACTGCTCTAAAGGTCTAAATCAGTATGATCATTAATTAAATTCTGAGAAAAATTTAAAATAGACAGTCACCATATGTCAATAAAATAGCGTAGAAACCTGCATAGAGATAGGAACAAACCTGTAGAAATATTTCAGAGACAGGCAAACCTACAGACACTTATGTATATATATATATATATATATATATATACATATATATATATATATATATATATATATATATATATATATATATATATATATATATATATATATATATATATATATATACATATATATATACATATATATATATATATACATATATATATATATACAATATATACACACACACATACACACACACATAAATATATATATACATATATATATACACACACACATATATATATATATATATATATATATATATATATATATATATATGTATATATATATGTATATATATATATACATATATATACATATATGTATATATATATATATGTATATATACATATATATATACATATATGTATATATATATATATATATATATATACATATATGTATATATATATAAATATATATATACATATATATATACATATATGTATATATATATATATATATATGTATACATATATACATATATATATATGTATATATATATATATATATATATATATATATATATATATATATATGTGTGTGTGTGTGTGTGTGTGTGTGTGTGTGTGTGTGTGTGTAACTCTTTGTCTAGGGTTTCGTAGCTGATAAAAAGTTAAATCCACACAGTTCTATTAACAACTAACTATATTTTAATCAAAGTACTAACTATATTCTAACCAAAATACTAAAATAGGCGCTAGTACATATTTACAGCACTTGTAAATATAAACAAATATGGTTGAGGTCCTGAAACCATAATTAGAGTCCACTAAGGTAGTCCCCACAGGTTCGGCTCCCCACAATACCCTCTCCTTCTCCCACCACAGAAGCAGGTATGGTAGCTCATTCCATCCAACCGTCGGTCGAGAGTTATGACGTTAAGTACAGCACAGGCGGCCCTAAATTAGGCCATCCTGCAATACATTTGCCCTCAAACTAGTCAGCAAATGTTATGTACTTGAAAAACAAAAAAGAAAAGAAAGTTACAGAAAGAATGTGTTTAAGATTCATTATAATTAGAATTTCCCAATTCAATCAGTTCTAAACTCTACATGGATTCCGACTACTTGCTGTTGTTGAAGTTAAATTTGGATCTTCAAGGATTCCTACTTTTTCTACATCCTATATATTTGAGTCCTGTCGCGAATTGGGT
Source organism: Pardosa pseudoannulata (assembly GCA_032207245.1). Classification (NCBI taxonomy): domain Eukaryota; kingdom Metazoa; phylum Arthropoda; class Arachnida; order Araneae; family Lycosidae; genus Pardosa; species Pardosa pseudoannulata. The sequence goes on from CM063501.1 coordinate 124,410,334, forward strand.
CTGTTTTGTAGGTCACCCATCTCGATGAATTTGTATTTTTTTTTTTGCGTTTTCTGTTGTAAATTCCTAAAACTAACTAACTTAATTATCATTATATTTTAAAATAAATTTATGTCGAGTCTATTCTTCGATTGCAATCTTCGTCAAAGTGTCTCGTTCTCCCCTTATTTAGAAAAGTCGAACGATGGCCGATTAATTAGGGTACTGGCCTTCGGAACCAAAGTTCGTGGGTTCGAATCCCACAGTGGCATGGATGTTCGTTAGCCGCTCGGAATCGGCTTTAAGCTGTAGGTCCCGGCCTCATTAGCCCTCGTGTTGCAAAAAGTAGACCGTAGCACTCCAAACCAAACCAAACCAAATCACTTAGAAAACTGGTGACTTCATATACACAGAAATTAGCTTTTTTTTTAGCTCAACAATTCCTTTATATAATGTAGTTTCGCTTCATCCGCGTTTTCATATGACTAACTATTAACGCACTGATTGGATGAGTTCCACTTCTGTACAACGAAATGTACATGATTTACGCCACAGAAGTCCCGGAGACGGGATGCTAAAAATAATTTTAAATATAATTTTTAAAAATAATTTTTATTTTTAAATATTTCATTTACTTTTTTATCCACTTGACTGCACGAGATTCATTCTAGATACTCTTTAATCCAATTGAACTGGGTTTAAAACGTTTGTTACACATACATGTAATATATCAAAATTATTTTACTTTAATATTTCATTAAAAACCTCCTCTCTCCCATTCTAATTCTTTAAAATCTTTTTCCCAGCCTCTAAATGTCTTAATCAAAGGAGCGTTAAAATTCTTTCCATCCATTTCGCAAAGCTTTCTATCTTATAGATGTATATTTTCTGTCTATTCAACACGTTTTCCAGTTGTCGCCGGCAAAAGGCTCCGCGTTTTTTCCTGATCTTACTCTTAAATTCCCTGAGTAAGTGGAAAAATTCTTTCTGTTTTTGCTCTTGGGTACACCTCTGTTCGAGCAGAGTGATTTTTGCGTCTTTCTTATGTCTGTCATTGAGTAATAAAGATGTCCGTTTTAGCAGCTCTGAAATAAAGTTTTAATTAGACTTGTGCCGTTCTCTTCAATGTTGGCAGAATGCATTTTTATTATTGCAAGCAGATTAGCTTTCTTCTTGCCCAATATCCCGGGGAAGTAAAAGTAATAGGAGCTATCATGTGTCTAGCAGTTTTACAATTACTGGATTACATATATATATATATATATATATAATATATTATATATATATATATATATATATATATATATATGTGTGTCTATATAAATATATATATATATATATATATATATATATATATATATATATATATAAGTGTGTGTGTGTATATATATATGTATCATCGATTTTTTAAAAATAAAATGTAGCAAGTGCTAGATAACCCCATCAGAAATGTATGTTGTTTTATGTTTGAACAGTAGAAATATTAATCATTACACAAAGTCAATTTAATTCCGTAACTTATTTTTCTTTAGTTAATGAAAAAATACAATTTAAATAAAATGTGTTATTCACTTTATAAAAAGGATTTATTTTTTTTAAATCTATTAGATTGCTGTTTTGTAATATGATCTAGACCTTATTTTTAATAACGGAATAAATTTTATGTTAATTTGGGAACCTTTATTCGGGATGTCTAAAGAAAATTGCAACGTATAGACAATACATTTTCTACAATTTTATTATTTAATCTGCTAACAAAACAATCCTCCAAATGTTCCAAAGTTATTTTCGTTATAAGAATTCAAAAAGAAATGGTAAAGTTAATGAGCAGAAAAAACATTTTTTAAAGAATTATTTCAAAAACATTTTTGATTATTACAATTTTTAGATGTGATTGATTTATTTATACTTTAATAAATATGCGTACAAAATTCCATAGTTATAAATTAAATATTTCCAAACATGGTGTTTGATATCGTCTTTCTCAAAATAAGAATATACTTTTAAGTCGTACAAAAATGTAGTAAGGTGAAGGGGGGGAAATTAAGTTTATTGTGCCTATTTTTACTGTTCGTTTCGTTATGTGCACTATTATTTGTGGAATAGGTTTTAAACTATCTGCTGACCAAAAACTGTTGATTAGAGTTATCTCCTGAAAGAAGATACTTTACTGGGAGTTTCAAAGTCACATACACTTGTTTCTTTAACTGTGAAGTAAAGTAGATTTTTTTTCTTATTTCCATTACTTGCTCTTATAGCATCGATCACTACTAAGTTGGAGATTTTTTTTGGACATATTATTATGCGAACACCACATAAGAAACCAACTTTACCCCTTAAACAACACAAAAGGGTTCTCGTTATTTAGAAACAGGGACCAAGCAGAATACCTCCAGGTTTCTCTTTCCGCGTTCATAGGTATTGTTTAGGAACGAACTTGGAGGACATTACGACCACGAAGATTTTTTATGGGTCTATCTGCTTACCAAAAACTCTCCGTTAGAGCTATCTGCTGAAAGAAGACACTTTACTGGGAGCTTCAAAGTCACATACACTTGTTTCTTTAACTGTGAAGTAAAGTAGATTTTTATTTCTTAGTTCCAATACTTGCTCTTATGGCATCGATCACTACTAAGTCGAAGATATTTTTTTGGACATTTTATTATGCGAATACCATATAAGAAACCAACTTTACCCCTTAAACAACACAAAGGGGTTCTCGTTATTTAGAAACAGGGAACAAGCAGAATACCTCCAGATTTCTCTTGCCACGTTCATAGGTATTGTTTAGGAACTTGGAGGACATTGCGACCACGAAGATTTTTATGGGTCTATCTGCTTACCAAAAACTGTCCATTAGAGCTATCTGCTGAAAGAAGACACTTTACTGGGAGCTTCAAAGTCACATACACTTGTTTCTTTAACTGTGAAGTAAAATACATTTTTTTTTCTTATTTCCAATACTTGCTCTTATAGCATCAATCACTACTTAGTTGCAGATATTTTTCTGGACATTTTATTATGCGAAAACCATATAAAAAAAAACTTTACCAATAATAAAACAAAGGGGTCCACGTAATTTAGAAACAGGGACCAAGCACAATGCCTCCAGGTTTGGCTTGCCAAGCTCATAGGTATTGTTTATGAACTTGGAGGACATTGTGACCAAACCTTTTTATGGGTCCTAGTTGCCATTAAAAAAGTCGGCGGATATTTTGCCTGCTCAAACCTAGATCTCGTTATCAGCCGGTTAAAGAGATCGATGCTTTTGAGAACTAAACTACGGTGACTCATAAGTTAGAATGTACCTAACTTAATACTATATCTTTAATTTTAAAACTTCTTTTTCAACAAACTACTAAGGGAAGTTATTTGCTC
>CM063501.1:124421190-124451190 GCA_032207245.1 Pardosa pseudoannulata
TGAAATTAGAGGACTCCTGGAAAAAATGTGTCTTCCTGAATATTTTCTATATCATTGGCACCTATTTATAGCTCAAAGGGAAGTTTGAAATGTGTGCTTCTCCACAATGGTAACAAATATGGCTCAATACCCATTGCTCAATCAGCGGAAATGAAAGAAGAATACAGAACAATAGCTTTGGTCTTAGAGAAGATAAAGCATTATGAACATAAATTAGTGATTTGCGTGGACTTAAAAATGGTAAACTTTCTGCTTGGACAGCAAAGTGGCCACACCAAATGTCCTTGCATCTTGTGTCTCTGGGGTAGCATAGATAAAATACACCACTGGGCGAGAAAGAGTGGCCCAACAGAGAAAATATGAATGTTGGGGAAAAGAATATCATCAACAACCCCTTAGTTGAACAAGAGAATCATATGGGAAAATTAAAGCAGGAATATTTGATGACCAACAGACAATACAACTCATCAAATATTCTGCCTTCGTAAATTCGATGAATGAGACTGAGAGAAAAGCCTGGACTTCATTTGTTGCGGTTGGCGGAAATGTTCTGGGTAAATGCAAAGCTGAAAACTATGTTGAACTGGTAAACGAGATGCTTGAGAGTTTCAAATCCCTTGGATGCAGTATGAATATTAAGATGCACTATTTACACAGTCGCTTAGACCGTTTTGATGAAAAATTAGGAGACACCAGTGAGGAACAAAGTGAAGTATTTCACCAGGATATTAAAATTCTGGAAGTCCTCTCTTAAGGAAGATAGGATAGGCACATGATGGCAGATTATTGCTGGAGTTTGAAAAGGGAGTGTACCGAAACACATTCAAGAGTGTCATAATTCATTCTGCTAATTTTTTTATTACGTATATGTGTGTATATATATATATATGTGTCAGGATTTAAAATGTAGATTAATTTTAATAAATTTTAATTAGGGATTCTTTTATTGAGAGTGACGCAGTGTGAGGAGTTAGCCACATAAATACGGCTCACGCGCAGTGATCTGGGCAGAGAGCAGCATGCACATTCCACGGTCAGACCTGTAGCTCCCCGAAGCAGCTAAGTTTGCCTTTGTTAGAAGTGGGCTCCAATGTAAGACGCCATTGAAGAAAGTAGTGTGTGATGAGATTTAAATAAAGATATGAAGTTGTACTCAGGATTATAGTGTGTTTAGTAGACGTGTCATATGTATATATATATATATATATATATATATATATATATATATATATATATATATATATATATATATATATATATATATATATATATATATATATATATATATATATATATATATATATATATATATATATATATATATATATATATATATATATATATATTATAATATATATATATATATATATATATATATATATATATATATATATATATATATATATATATATATATATATATATATATATATATATATATATATATATATATATATATATATATATATATATATATATTTAGAGCGAAGAAATTAGGAAGAAGAAATTATCTTCATAACCATTTTACTAAATCATAGACTAAACACTAAAATAATTTTAGTACTACATCAGGGACACATGAAATAATATGAATTTTAATTCATGCATTTAATATAAATTTAAATGAAGTTATTAAGAATTTAAATTTTGATGACTTTCATTCGTTTCTCTGTTATTTGTTTTACTCTTTATTCTGTTTAGTGTAAATAAATTTTTAAATGTACAGTAAGTAAAGAAAATTAACCAATCAATAGTTTGTGCGTGGGAACTTCTTAAATAGTGATTTAGATAGATTAATTTACTGGGAATGTGGTGTACTAATATAATTAATGTGAGAGTAGAATTTAAGTTTATAATACATTTTTATGATTATACCTCTTTTTCTATCTAAAAGAAGGTGTAATAATATTTTTGTAATAATTAGACGAAAACTTTCGAACTAAATTGAATTCGGATAGTTAATAAGATATAGTAATAGTTTCTGTGAGTATTTACTTTTTCATCTAGATTATTTAACGTGTTACGAACTATAGATATATAAATTAAATTGAAGAAGTAAGAGAAAATAAACGACATTAAAACAAGAAAGAGTAAAACGATGAAAATTGCCGTCTGTTGTAAAGTGGCATGATGCAATGTTGATAACGATTTAAAAATGGAAATATATATAGAACATATAGAATATATATAAAACAACATAAAATTTTTATCTGAATGAAAGAAATTTAATCTCTTTCTCTGTGTTCTTAGTTTATTAGTTTACAAATAGAATGAATACTATAATTTAGAAATTGATTCAAGTCATATCTTTTCCATACAAATTATATCTTTTTTTATACGAGATTCAAAGATAGATTCAGATTTACAACAGAAATTAACTAATTGATAGTCATGCAGTAACTGACATTTTAAAATATTTTTCTTACAAAGAACAATAATTTCATTCTAGCTATGAACGCTGAGATCCATTCCACCTCGGATTCAAGGGCTATAAACGTATCTACAAGAAGCGAAAGTCAAAACCACAGACACCAAACGATGGCAGTATGGGTAGGGCTCTGATCTTTGGTATCGGTTTGGTATTTGGTGGGTTGAATCCAACTGTAACATGGATTTTCATAGCTTTTTGGAATTGGTTTTCAGAAATAGGTCCAGGTTTAATTATTCTCGTGTGCAAAACAGTAGACAGTAGCGCTCCAAACCAAACCCTCGGTTCCGGAGTTCGAGGATTCGGATTCCACTGGTGGCATGGATGTACGTAGCCTTTCTTAATCGACTTTAACCCTTTAAAGGTCACCTATATAAACTTTTTGGAATTTAATAGTTCATAAATATTACCTATTAACCTTATAAATGCAAAATGTATTAAAATTTTTCTTTACAATCCTTAGGTTTGCATTAGAGAATACCGTAGGAGGCATTGAGGGGGGGGGGTTAATTGACAAACCCACCCCTTTGTATAGCGTGAACCTAATGTTTTAAAAATTTAATTATATTGGAAGAACAATAAGTAAGTGTTCTTAAGAAGTATAATTAATAAATAAATAGTTTAACAATTTGTAAGTGCTGTTGGAATAGATATTTTTGATTGGGGTCATACGCGAAAAAAAAATCAAATTACTAACTTTCCAGGTACATCAAGTTTAAATACATATATTTCTAAAGAATAAAAAAAAATTAAGTGTAGTACTATCATTTATTGTAATTATTAAATGTCAAAAACATAAAAAACTGAAAAAGACATTCATATTTCTCAAAAAAATGGATAAAAAAAATGTTTAACAGGAGGTTTCTCTGCGAAACCACTATCCTCTAAAGGGTTAAACCCTTCCCTGTTTTGCCCGTACGCTGCACGGACACAGCTTTCGGGTCTTTACTGATTTACCCGTACACCGTACGGGCAATATGATTTCTATTTCGCTTTCACTGTTTCGGCCGTATTTTTTCCAATTTTTTAGTAACAAATTATTCATATAGATGCCCAGTAAATTATAGTTTGCAGTTTATTGTAATTTCTACTCTGATTGGTTCAAAAGCGTGGGTTTTTTCACATGTTTTCTTTCAGAAGACGAATTGTTATCTTTCAGTGTATAGCTTTCTGGTTATATTTTACGAACCGCCTGAGAAATTTATTGATGTAAGAGTTGAATAATATATTTTACTTTTAAATAATGGATAATTCAGAGCGTATGGAGCTAATTTCTTGTGATACAAACTGTGACTGGGAATCAGAAACTGAATTGACTGTAAATGATAGTAGCATAAACTGTAAATGATAGTAGCGAAAGTTTACTAGATAATCTGGATAGTAATGACTCTTATAGTAGTACAGATGGAATCAGTCAAGCAAGACAATTTTTTAAATTAATTGTGATAATCCTTCGGATACGCCTCATAGATTTGTTTTCACTGGAATTCCAAAAATTAACTTGGATATCGATGAGACTAAAGGTAAACTTCAGTTCTATGATGCTTTCATAGTGTTGGCGCCGAAGCTCAGTTCCAAAAACGAAAGTCAAAAAACATAACTAGCAAATGAAGAGAGCGGACTGTATCTTAATCATATTTATTGCAAAACCAACTAAACCAATACTTCAACGATAAGAAGCATAATTAAATCCCAATGAGGGAGTTTTCACAAAAGCAGGATCGGATCCCCATAGAACCGAACGTCTGCTCTAGGTGACGACAAACGAGCGACTACACCTACTAGCGACAATTCTCGCCAGATGGCGCTCATAAATACAAACAAGAGCTTGCTCGAACAAGGGGCTCGAACATGCCGCCCCACGTTGCATGTCTATGATATGCAAAACATGATTAACATCTTTTTCCTTTTTTTACAACACTGAATACATGTACACAACAATTTTTACGAACAAATCTAAAATATAAAAAAATACACATTCAGAACAATTACAGTTAACATTTAAATTATATACAACAGTTATATACAATATTTACAAACAAAATAGTAACTTTACATCCAAATGTAATGATAATTAATATTCAAATTCCTTATTTGGAAGCAAACAAATCTTTGATATGGGCCTTTTATAAATACCTCGTTGGGTTTTAATCAGGACTACACGAACCTTGTTATCTGGACCTAAAAATACTTCTGTAATTCGACCAAGTGGCCAATCACACATAGCAATATTATCCTCTTTTATTATTCCTAAATCTCCTATTTTTACATTATCTTTGTTCAGATACCATTTAGTTCTTTGTTGTAAAGTATTTAAATAGCTATTCGTCCATTTTTTCCAAATTTGTTGAGTCATTTTTGTCGTTTTTTGCCATGATGTTAATTTGTTGTCCTCAATAGTCGAGATGTTAGGTTCTACTAGAGAATTCATGGGCATCCCTATTAGGAAATGGGCGGGCGTTAAAACATCTAAGTCGTCTAAATCAGATGAAAGTGGGATAAGTGGTCTAGAATTCAGGATACCTTCGACTTGTATGACTACTGTTAAAAATTCCTCGTAAGTTAATTTAGAATTTCCCACAACCGGTTTAAGGTGATATTTTATAGACTTAACACCAGCTTCCCATAAACCTCCGAAATTTGGAGCCCGAGGGGGAAAGAACTTCCAATCGATATTTTCAGATGATAGGTAACCCGAAAGAGTGTCATCAGGCCGAGAAACTAATTTATGTAACCTCTTAATTTCAATATTTGCACCTATGAAATTAGTTGCATTGTCAGTGACCAATTTAGCGCATTTACCTCTTTTAGCTATAAATTTTTTGAGGGTTGCAATAAATGCCGCAGAAGTCAAATCAGTGACTATATCTAAATGCATGGCTTTTGTTGCAAAGCAAATAAAAATGCAAACGTAAATTTTGTTTAAAGTGCCTTTTCTCTGGTTACGATATTTAATGTAAAATGGGCCGCAAAAATCTACTCCTGAGATAAGGAAAGGGAAATTTTTAGTTATACGTTCTTTGGGTACGTAACCCATTATTTGTTGTGCAGTCACTGGTTTTACTTTGAAACAGGTTATGCACTCGTGAACTACTTTACGCTACGTCCATTTATGATCCAGAATTGATCTCTAATGTGATGTAACAAGTTTTGAGGGCCGACATGTAGATACTTATGATGATAATAATTAACAATTAAATATGTTAATTTATGTTTGGAAGGCAAGATAATGGGGAATTTTTTGTTGACATTTAAGTCACTATGTCCTAGTCTACCGTTTATTCGTAATAATCCATTCTCATCAAGAAAAGGGTTTAACAGCTTTACTTGGCTTGTGGCTGGGATTTCACCTAAGGTTCTTAAACTTCTTACTTCTTTTGGGAATTGCTCATTCTGAACATATTTGATTAAGAACCGTTCGGAACTATTCAGCTCCTCAACATCAAGGGGTCCCACTTTTGATGTTTCCTTCCTACACTTCCTAAGGAATCTAAAAATAAAACTTAAAACTCTAATTAATTTAAGATAATTGTTAGTGAGATTAAGAAAATCAGTTAAAAAGATATTGGTTGTGACAGTTAATGATAAAATTTCATTAGAAGGATTCTTCATTTCACAGTCTATGTTCGTTTGAATGTCCTCAGTAGGTAAAGGTCTGGTTGGGAGCACACTGTCCGTACGGATAGAGGGACCATGCCACCACATCTTGTTTCGAACCAGGTCCTTCGGGAAAAGTCCGCGGGATACACTATCAGCTGGGTTGTCACTCGACGAGACATGTCTCCACTGGTAGGAACCTGTTAGCGCTTGGATCTTGGAAACTCTGTTACCGACGAAACATTTTAATTTATGAGGTTCTGTCTTAATCCATTCCAAAGCTATTGTAGAGTCGGAATATTGAATTACTTCGTCAATTGGTGTTTTCAAAGATACACACACCTTGGTTACAAGTTGTGAAAGCAATAGGCAAGCACAGAGTTCTAGCCTCGGTATTGAGATAACTTTAAGAGGAGAAACACGAGACTTACTAGCTATAAGATGAGATGCCACAGAGTTCTTAGTTTTGCTTTCTAAATACACAACTGCTCCACATGCAGATTCTGAAGCGTCTGAAAATCCTCGAAGTATGAATTTAACTGCATTGTCCAGCAAAACGTATCTTTTTATCTTAATTTCTTCCACATGTTTTAACTCAGATACAAATTGTAGCCATTCTGAAGAGAATTTCCCAGGCAAAGGATCATCCCAATTTAATTTTGCTATCCATAATTTCTGAAGAAAAATCTTCGCTTTAACTATAACTGGGCCAATGAAACCAAGAGGATCGTATAATCTAGCTATGGTGGACAAAACATCACGTTTTGTATAAATCTTCTTTTCAATTATTTCTACCTTGAAACAAAATTTATCTTCTTGAGACTTCCAAATTGTTCCTAACGTTTTAACAGTGTGATCTAAATCTGACGTGAAGTAATGTTCATGATGTTGGTTTGAAGAAGAATTTAAAAGTTCACAGGAATTAGAATGCCATTTATGAAGGTGCATTTTGCAGCTTTGCATCATCTCTATGAGTTGTGCTTGGAGTTCTTTAGCCGTTTTTAAATCCTTTGCTCCTGCTACTATATCGTCCATGTAATAATTGTTTAGTACGGCCTCAGCAGCCAATGGAAAAGTTTTCGAATTATCTTCCGCTAATTGTATTAATGTGCGTATGGCCAAAAATGGAGCACTCTTCGTACCGTAAGTAACGGTTTTGAGCCTAAATGTCACAGGAGGCTCATCTAGTCTGGTTTTCCACAAAATTCGTAGTAAATCTCTTTGAGATTCGTCAATTAATATCTGACGGTACATTTTTTTTATGTCCACAGAAAATGCGAATTTGAATTCTCGAAACCTGACCATTATTTCAAATATGTCTTCACGCACAGCACCTGTAAGGAGTAAATCGTTTAAACTGTTACCCAAGGTAGTAGCTGCACTAGCATTGAAGACTACACGAAGTTGAGTTGACGATTTGTCAGGTTTGTACACACCGTGATGTGGCATGTAGTATGTCATTTCATTATCTATTTCATCATTAACCTTTTCCATATGGTTCAAATTTTCATATTCTGATATAAATTCATGATACAAATTTTTCATATTAGGGTCTTTATCCAGTCGCTTAGTTAATTGATTTAACCTACGGTTTGCTAAAGGTTTTGATTCTCCTAACTTTTCGTTATTTATCGGCATAGTAACAATAAATCTTCCATCTTGATTTCGTTTGTGAGTCTCTTTAAAATGTGACTCACAAAACGCTTCTTCTTTACTTAGAATAGGTTTGTCTTCATTAATATTTTCTACTACCCAAAATTTTTCTATTACATTTTTAATATTTTCATATTAGTAGCAAGCCCACAATAACTAGGTGAATTATGAGTGTTTTCCACACTCCCGTTTGCTATATAACCAAATACAGTGTTTTGGAATACAAGAGAATTTGACGAGCTACGAATTTGTTCTGCTCTTAAAATATCAAAATATTTTTCTGCGCCCAAGATGATGTCGATTTTAGAAGGGCAGTCAAATGTTGGATCAGCAAGAATTCCACGGGGAGGTATTTCTAAATTATGTAAATCTAATTTTTTCGATGGAACCATATCCGTTATTCGAGGAACCACTAATAAGTTTATTGAAGCAGAAAAAGAACCATTTCCATTAGAAATTATGGCAGAAGCCTGTGATTTTATTGTAGTTATCGTTCCACCTAAACCTGAAACTGGAACATTTATTCTTGTTTTTCTTAAACAAGCATGATTAATAAAATCGGTAGTGGCAAAATGAGATTGGCTTCCAGAGTCCAGAACAGCTTTTGCTTTGACATACTGCCCATAAATATTTTGAACCCACACGATAGCGGTTGCTAGAATTGTTGTTTTGGTTTTCGAGAAGAGGCAGGCGGATGACTCACCTCTCTCTGCATCTCCCCCACTAGAGTTGCTTTGATACTGGACACTGAGGGGTGGCTCTTCAACACTTTTTTTTTCTTTTTCGAAGGGAATGTTTCAGTTATCTGGTCTATGCAGCAAATCATGATGTCTCAAGTGACAAAGGCTGCAGTTTCTGGAGTGGCACATTGCAAGTTTGTGGCTTGGGCTGAAACAGCTTATACACAATGCATGCTTTTTGACCAGATCGTAACGTTCTAGAGGGTTTAATTTAATGAACTCATCACACTTCTGGATTGTATGAGATTTTTTGCATACAAAGCATAATGTAGATTTAACTTTTGAAACTAATGCACGAGATTTATTGCTATGAAAATTAATTTTAGGATTTGCAAAATTGTTCTTGCTTTGTATATTTTCTAAAATTTGGCACCTTTTTTGGAGGAAAGTAAGGAAAGTCTCCCATTTTACTAGCTCATTTGAATCTAATGACATTTCAAATTGTTTTTGAGATTCCTTGTCCAATTTATTAAAAACAATATTTATCAAAAATACTTCGCTTAATTTATCCAAATCTAATTTCATTAATTTTAATGATCTCAAAATTTTCTCTATATTGTCAATTAGTAAGCGAAAGTCTTTTGCATTCTCATTATGTAATTTTTGAATATTAAGTAATTCGTTTACATGCGTGTTTACTATTAGTCTTTTATTTTCAAATCTAGCTTCAAGAGCCTTAAAGAGTGAATCAAAAGAATCATCAATATTTTGTAATTGCTTTGCATTTCCAATTAAACATGACTGTAAATAATGTAATTTGTGAGCTTCTGACAGCTGATTGTTACTTGCAACTAACAATGAAAATTGTTTTTTGAAAATACTCCATTCTTCAATTTTACCCGAAAATTTGGGTAGTGAAATTTCTGGCAACTTAATATTTACTTTAGTTACACCAGTAATATCATCAGTTTTATTTAAAGACTTAGAAAGCTTAATAAGACTTACTTCGATTTTCGAGCTTTCTGTTTCGATTTCTTCCAAACTGTCTTCTACGAAATCTATATCCTCATCTTTCACAAGTTTGTAATATTCTGTCCTTAAGTCATTCACACGAGCATTTATATCCTTCAGTTTATTAAACTTGACTTCTAATTCTGTAGGATCAAACTTTACCAGTTTTCTCGGCGTCAAGCACAAATCCTTCAATCTTTGTCAATTGTGCTTTGAGTCCACACGCTTTCGAACATAACATACCGTTAAGTTCAGCCATAATAAACAATGATTTCAAAAAATTCTATAATCACTCCGGCATCGATGGACCAATGTGGCACTGCCGAAGGTCTAGTTCCAAAAAAAACGAAAGTCACAAAAAATTACCGTAACTAGCAAATGAACGAGAGCGGACTATTGCAAAACCAACTAAACCAATACTTCAACGATAAGAAGCATAATTAAATCCCAATGAGGGAGTTTTCACAAAAGCTGGATCGGATCCCCATAGAACCGACCGTCTGCTCTAGGTGACGACAAACGAGCGACTACACCTACTAGCGACAATTCTCGCCAGATGGCGCTAATAAATACAAACAAGAGCTTGCAACGCAGGGGCTCGAACACATAGAAAGAAAAAAAGTTGTAATAAATGCTTAAAAATATCAGAAATGTTAATTTTAATTAATGATATATATTTACTTTAAAATGTAAAATGAACAAAAAAAATGCAATAAAAAATGTGACATTTTTTTACCGAATTCTGGAAAAAAATGAACTGTCAAAGGGTTAAGCAGTAGGTCCCGGTCTCATTAGCCCTTAGTTAGCAAAACGGTAGACCGTAGAGCTCCAAACCAAGCCAAACTAAACTAAACCCACATATTGATTGACAATGTTGTACCTGTTCGTTTATTGTTCATACCGTGTCTCTAGTTATGTGTGTACAAGTAGTTCTTCTAATTCAAATACTATTCTAAACAAATAGTAATACTATAAATTTAAAGAATAAGCATATCTTCTTAAAAACCGGATATACTTTGAAATACAGATTCAACTATCATTCAACTGAAGTTCATAGTAATTGTACGATATTCTTTCAAATCTCTGCCCATTATTTTGAGAACAATAGCTTAAAACCTAAAAAAGTTCAACTCTATTTCTTTTTCATTCGGTTAATTTCCTTTGCATGTTTGACAATCCATGTCTTAACAATCAAAAATGAATAGTCCTTACACAAAATGGTACTCCTTCATTCATCTAGGAAATAATATTTAACTATGATTCTCTTTCACTCTATTCTTTCAAGTAGTAAACAAATAAATCAAGTTTATTCTGAAAAATTATCGGTATCCTTCTCATACGCAGACAAAATTTTATATCGTTCTTTTGTCTAGAATGTTTTCCATTTTTGAAGCATTCATTAACTTACCATCAAGCAGTTTGACATACAAGTTTTTTCTAATTAACTATCTATATTCTGCATTTATATTCTGCTGTGTCATATTTTTACCTTATACACATATGATAGACTATATTTTTAATTGGTTAGAAAATCTCATATATAAAGCTATTATTCTGACAAACTATTACTACAACTCATTAACTATACTCTCAATTGAAATTTACTTTGAGAATTTTTTTTTACTTTATAATTACTAAATTTTAAGTATGCATACCTCATGTGTTAGGAAATGAATAAATTGCAGTCGTTATTTTCTCACAAATTCACTGATTACCTTAACCCACCACATTTTGAGTTAATTAATTTTTTCCAAATTATGCCTAGTGTGTTTTTATAGATACTCGCCCACGCGCAGACTGTTAATTGGTTATCTTTCTACTTTTATAGATTTGTTTAAATGGAGCAGAATTAAGGATAAAAAGTTAAGCAAAAATACAGCTTGATATTTTAACTCCTAAGCTATTTAATTAACTTTTTATTTCACTGTTTCTAATTTTTAAAACGGGTAATCTTTTTTGTAATATAAACAAAATTTTAAAAAAATACATAAATTTTGAGCAATTTAAGAGACATGCATCCATTTATTACTATAATTTTTTTTAATATGTTACATAACTTTTAAGTATTACTATGTAAATTTTATAATCTATATTATGAAATTATCTATATATATTCCAAATTATTTTTTAAAGATGCTAATTAGAATATTTTAGTCTTTTGAAAAATTGACCTGAAATAGTGATTAAAAAAGATAATATAGATAAACATAGAACATTCAATTTTACTTGTTAATATTTTTAAATATTTTTTTTTATTTTGTTGTTTCTAATTTTTCATGTAATGCTTCCTTTTTAATTATTCTCAAAGATTAAAATAATGCACCGTTTCTAATCAATTCAGAAGAAATTTATACAGGTTTCGCTATCATTTTTTATTAATTAATATGAATTTTAGTAAATATTATTATGAAACTTGCAAGCATTAGGCTTCGAAAAAAGTTATGTGAGAGAGAAACATTTTATTCATTTCTTACACTATTATTATTTGAACAAATGACACTAAATTTACGAAACCAGTGGACTTGAGAGCTTGACACAGGAAATTCACTCCGCTAAAGGTTCAAAGTCACTTTCAGAGAAAAACACGAAAACCAAAATTATCTCCTGCCAGTAGGACTTTTTCTTATAAAGTAAGCACGATGTGCAATGAGGTAACTAATCCTTGTGCAGAATCAGCCGACTTTATACAAAAAATAATAATAATTATAATAGGCATAATAATATTAGCGGAAATCATGTTTCACGTTTTCAATTATGAAAACAAATACTATTTTTGTGACGGTGGCGAATTTCCTTATTTAAAGGCCCCTCCACACTATGGTCCACTACAAGCCATCATTACCATCTGAAAGGGGTATGGTTTATCGTGGTCGATGGTGGCAGACGATGGCTTCAAAGGCGGTTTTTTTTTTCGAAAGATCGAAGGCAGCCAGATGCGCAACTAAAGTGCGCAGTAGACTCTATGGACGAATCAACTGTGGCTCCTTTAGTGGCCCAACGTGTGGATGCAAGGATGCAACCTGTGAACCATCGTTCAAGATCCCCATCAGGAAGTGGTGAAAAATTGGCCATAGTGTGGAGGCTACATAATAAATGTCAAGCGTGCCATCTGTATTATCAGGAGTTTGAATTTTATCTCATTCTGACTACTACAGCACATTCTTTAGCCGAGTGCAAAACATCTCTTGCTAACCCTGTTCATAACAGATTAATGCTAACGAGGCACTTCTTTCTCCCTAAATGTTGGATGATTTCAATTAAGTCCACCTACATGAAAACAAGAAGGTTCTTAAAAAGTATGAGGGATGATAAAATAGTAAAGATATGAGTTCCACATTATTGCAGTTTCGTCTATTACAGAAAAATTAGTAGTAAGCGATTGTTCTATTGCATGTGATCAACTGTGCATAGTTTCACCAAACCCGTCACTTACGGCATTGGTTGTAAGTCAATTATTACGCTGACACATCCGACGACATACAGCATCAACAAACTGAAGACCAGCACACCATGACAGTAACCACAAAAGCTATAGAGCTGCTGCTGACCTACGAGAATTCCGTCATGACTCAATATTAATTTTGTTAAACACGGTATGGAGCAAGCTCTACAAGCTCGAGATTACCAGGAATAATCGAAGACTCAGATCACTCGGGTAAACCCCGGGATCATGAAGCCCATGTATACCTAAAGGAGGTATACCCCTGAGGTTATCTCCCATTTAGCACTACCCAGAGGACAAGTACGTCATGAGCTCGTGGCTTCGGAAGCTCGTGGCCTCGTTGTCCCTCCCGCAGCATTGGTTGTAAAGTTGATAAAAATGGCGACTCATTTCGAAAACTTGTCTAGTGGCTGAATTTCATCTGTAGTGAGTAGATATCTTATTCGTTCATAACAACGAGTGATGTCATGAAATTCAGATAAACATTACGTTGATGAAGAGGTTTCGTCGGAAAATTATCGATCAACCTCCCTACATGCTTGAAATCCCTCCAGCCGACTTTTATAACGTTCCTAAGTTGATGGACCACCTAGGAGGTTGGTGATTCACTAGTTTTTTATTAGATATCTTTCCATTTCAGCTGGAATATAGACCAATATCTTTATGCCAAACACGGCTGGGAAGTTGTTACTTATTTACCATCACCTAAAGAGTGCATGTAGCTCAAGGCCTGCTAGATGAAAGCAAATTTGCCACTGCTGGGTCTTCGTACTTAGAAACAGGGAACAAGCATAAGGTACCTAGGCTTGGCCTGTAATCTTTACAGGTATCGTTTTAACTTGTAGGAGATTGGGACCATGAACCTAATGAACACGGTTGATCTTTGTACGACTAGAGACTGCAAGTAAGTACTCTTCAGTTATAAGATCGACGCTTTTCCTGGCTGAGATAACTGATATCACTTTAGACGAGGATATGAAGCCGAGGCTGAACACGTAAAAACATATTTTTTCCAAGTGGGAACATTGAAACTAATCCCATGAAGCAACAAGTACAATTATATATTAACGCCACCGCAGCTACAGATTTGGCGTTTTTTTATTTTATTTTTTTTAGTTTTATTTATTTATTTAGTTATTTATTTATTGTAAAATATTTCGCTCTTGAAAAAAAATGTTGTTGAAAATCTGTATCTGGTTCTCTTTTTGGCAAATCCCAAATAAACATTTCCCGTTCACTAAAAAATGGCGTAAAACATCAGCAAACAAGAAGGCGTCAAATAATCTAAAATATAACTTCGAGCGCATGAAAGCAACAGGGCTGTTGTGTGCTAAAACAAGAAGATTGCTCTTTACTGGCGCATTAGAGCAAATTCTGCTGCAGTGGCTTTAATACGTAATTACCGTAACAAGTTTTTAAACGGATAGAGTTTATGCCTATGGAATCCTTGCAGGTACTATCAGATGATTTTATTGGTCACTTGAAAAAAAATGTGTACGTGTCACTGCAGACTTTATAACATTACTTTTGGTCGTACGTTATACATACTGTACAGTATTGCATTCAACTCCCATAAATTATCGTTGTATCAAAATTTTCAGTAATTTTTATCTGTATAAAATTGATAAAATGTCTATACGACTTAGCGAATGGTACATAAAGAATACAAGAAATATTTTCTTAGACGAACTCCAGTTTTGCAGATTAATACAAAGCAGAACATATTCGGATGATTAGATAATTGCAGAAAATTGGTTATTTATTTTACGATGACCATTAAGTACAACAACAGCTTTGATTTCATGTTGTGTGCTTTCATGTAGATTTAAAGAATAATACTTAAAGATATCAGTCAAAAATAATAATTTAGTTGTCTGTACTCACATCATCGAGGATTTTTCAAAAAAGTTTCAAATCAATGAAAATAATTCTACACTCTCCTTTATTTCAGCTTTTTCCACCAATTGCTTTTTGAAAAATCTTAATAGTTAGTAAAGTTGTTATTACTATGTAACAATAAGTTACATAAGGTTCAGCTCCCCGTGGGGGACATGCCGGGGCAGGACCGGTTTGAATGCAGAGAAACTTCGGACTTCTCCCAGCCAATAGAGGTGAGGTGTTCGTTCGTTTGGGGAATTTTGACCCTCCCCCCGCCGTTCTGGAGTGGACTTCTGTTTTGTCTCCGCGAGCAGTGAAACATTTTTGAGCGGACAAGGTTGTTACCAGAAAAAATAAGAGATTTGAAAAAAAATTTTCAATTTTACAACTCCTCTTCAACCTCCACTCAAAATACAGTTTCATTTAAGACAAAGAGTTTTTTGCTGGATGAGATCCCGCCAAAATTAAATTAATTTTACAATTTACACTAAATCACAAATTTGCGATGAAAATCACACTCAGTTTATTTAATTTGTGATTAAGTGAATGTTTCAGTCTATATAGTATGAATGTTATGTTTCCTTTGTGTTTTCTTTGTTAATTCAATTAGATTTTAAATATTCAATTTTTGTAAAATTTTTCCTCAAAATGTTGTTTTTGTTTATGTATCAATTTGTTGAGTTACGATTCCCTCGCCAGATTTCAAACGCCACGCTGCAAGCACGCCACGAACGCAACCTGCAAGCACGCCAAATTCGCCAAATGTGGTTGAAGTACCAACAAGATCCATGATTAGAAACAGGAGAGTGGGCTAAGAAGAGGAGTTGAAAAAGAGGAAAGGCTGATATCCACGATTTGTGGGAAAACCCTTTGCCATTTTCTTTTAGGGCCGACGCTAACTATGAAGCTGTCTTCGATCTAGAAATAATAAGTTGATTCAACTATTTGTATTCCTTAGGCATTTATCTAAGTTTATAAAATAATTTAATCAAGACCTATTTTTCATGTGTTTCTTAATGAGTTTTAATTTCTTTCTCAAACACTAGGCCAACGTAACATTATTATTTCTTACATACTATTATAGAACTAATTGAGGCTGTGTATTAGAAACAATTTGTGCAAAAAAAGGTTTTTTAATTAAAAAAATAACAAATTACAAATTTCACATAAATTGTATTACGCATAAAACGTGCATATTAACAAGTGATTCTATGCATTGAAGTTTTGAAAATGAGATTTTCATATATCGTTTCGTTTTACTCCTTAAATTTCTTTTAAGTAATAACCACTTACATTCAAACCATAAGCATATCTTTAAGGCAGCTGAGATATAGATCTTATAGCTTTTATCCACATAACTTAATAGGCAATAACTCCAGTTAACTAGTTGAATCTACGTATTGAAGTTTTGAAGATCAGATTTACAAATTTCGTTTAAGTTTACTCCTCAAATTCCTAAGTTAATAACTAATTATATTCAACCCGTTCAAGCCATAAACATAAAAGCAGTTGAGATATAGATCTCACAGTCCTTATCTACAGAACTTAATACGCAATAAAAGAATCCAAGCCGCTCCAAATCGTTAAAGCGAAATAAAATGCTTAGAGTGAGATAATAAAAAAGAAGTGCATAGGACGAGAAAAACAATTAATTATAATGATTATCAGAGGATTAAGAGCTTTCGAGCCAGCTACGCGGCTAATGATAAATTTCCATTTATGTAGATGGGCAGAGAGTGAAAATGCCCTATCACCCCAGTCTCTAGATAAACTGAGATAAATTTCTAAATAGATGATGCTCTTTCTTAAATTAGAAATTAACTTTCTCTGGGGTTTCGTGGAGTGAAATTGAAAAAAAAATTATATTTGAACTGCATTTCCAATCTTAATACAAGTTGATTTATGAAAGCCTTATCTGAAAACTAATTTGTTTTGCTGACTTAATTCTTTCTGCTACTAATTTACAATTGCGTTTCCAAATTTTCCTTTATTAGATTGTCAGTGAATTTAAATTCAGGGCGGCATTCGAAGAATTATACATTGTAATGCAAACTGTATTTTTATTTCGAAAATGTTCTGGTTCGAGGTATTTTAAAATCGTTTACATTTCCCTCAAGACTAACAAACCTCCGTTTACTTGATACGTATGTTTATAAATAGCAAAATCAACAAATTAATGGATGCACAGTTCAATAAACGTACAAAATATAGTTGCATGGAACAATTTTGCATTTTATCTATTAATTCTAATTGTATCATATGTCATATTTCTGTGTTTTATGTTACGAAATGCAACCAGAAATCAACACTTGGCTTTACTAAAGAACTGGGTTCCCCAGCCGACTTGGCGATAATGGTTTAAGTATGGTCTCCTAACATTTTCTCCTGATATCACCATGTCCAAACAATCTGTATCGATATTATAATCTATATCATATTTGCATCCAACTCTCCTTGTGTAACTATTTTCTTATATATTAAAAAGTTTAATTTAAAAAAGTAGGTATAACAAGCCATTAATGGTACACTATGGCTGATTTTTAATAATTTGGAGCTGTTTCGTTTGTAAACTGCTAAGGGATTAATTGACCATAAGTATAAATGATCTTTTTTCAAATCGTTTTCTTAATTCAGCAAGAGTAAATAATTCTATTACGATGGCGCACTGTGCATTAGTTAAAATCGTCAGAAAAAGAAAAAAATACAATGTTTGGATGAATTACCTCTGTGTTTTAGTAAATGCTGCCAATATTTTCACTAAATGTGCCAAGGCAAACCCAAATCTTAAGTAGTCCCCATCACCTTTATATTAAACAATTTTCTTCTAAAATCAATTTACTTTCAAACAATCAGTTAAATGTTCTTATGAGCAATCATTTATGAAAATTACCATAATAAATTTTAAATTTATAGTAAATAAAATGGTGGTTTAACTTAAAACAGGCTTTTTACTCCGCAAACCAAAGTGACTAACAAGTATCTTTCTAAAAAAATCTGATGTCATAAAAAACATGACTTTAATGTACGCCTGTTAAATTATACGCACTTAACTAGTATTTATTGCTAAACGTAAGTCGAGATCTTTCAATTTTTGCTGCGATATCAATCTTAATATCATTGAAACTTTAAAAATGTTAACTCCAGAACGTCCGTTATAGATATTTCGACAGAGCTATGTATATTATTTTATAAAATTCAGTAATATATTTATCTACTATTTATCTCTCTCTCTCTCTGTATATATATATATATATATATTATATATATATATATATATATATATATATATATATATATATATATATATATATATATATATATATATATATATATATATATATATATGTATATATATATATATATGTATATATATATATATGTATATATATATATATATATATATATATATATATGTATATATATATATATGTATATATATATATATGTATATATATATATATATATATATATATATATATATATATATATATATATATATATATATATATATATATATATATATATATATATATATATATATATATACATTTGTATACAAACGATTGTAGATCATGTCGAGAATAAACGCGTTCGGGTTTTAATTCAAGAAATAGTTTATTGAATTAATCAACAATTAGTTTATTCAAGAATAATTTATTCAACAATTAATTTTGACAACAATTAATTATATTCAACAATAAGTTTTGACAGCAATTAATTTAATTTAACAATGAGTTTAGACAACAATTAATTGTATTCAACAATCAGAAGCATATTTTAATCCAGTAATGAGAGGAGTAAAAATGCGGCCATCTGGCTGCTGAAGAGTTTTCTAGAAAGTCTTAAAAACTCTTTAAAATATTTTACAGTAGCATTACTGGAAGGGGAGATACATCTGAAATATATCTGAGATAAAATTGCAAAGCGCGCCCAGTTTATAATCAGCCGAATCCTAAAGGGGTAGAATTGTATGGGACAGATGACTAAATGTTCTAGTGTTTAAAATATACAACTTTTAGCTCTTTTTAAATGTATATTACTTTTACTTTTTAACAAGCATATTATTTTTCACGAAATATGAAGCAAACTAAAACTCCATAATAAAGAACTTTCATTAAAACATATGCATATTTTTCTAAAAATTATGTTATCTAAGACCCTTTTATAAAAATGCTCCCAGCGCAATGCTTAAGGTAATCAGTTTTCTTCGTACATTCTTGGCAATTATTTTCATATTTGTGCTTTACATAACACTTTGTAATTTCATAAAATATTCAGCTCCTTAAAAAACATATCCTGTTTAATTACAAAAACTTTAATAAAAAATAGGAAGAAATTTAGAAAAAATAATTCACCAGGGCATTTTAATTTAACCATAAAGAAAAAAATAGCTATAAATATATTATAATCCTAACTATTAGCAGTGTACGGCGAAATGTGTAGCGTGTTTAAATATTTAATATTTGCTTATTAATTTGAAAATTAGCATTTAATTAAGAATCGTGTTACGTCCACTGGAAACAACTGTTAATACAAAATATTTTATTTGTTGTAACAGTTATTTTCGGTTCAGCTTTTTTCACTCCTTCTCGTAAGCCATCATCAAAGACATACAGAACAGGACCGGTTTGAAGTAGAAGAAACTTCAGACTTCTCCCAACCAATAAAGGGCCCGTTGGTTTTTTCAGGATTCTAACCCCTCCCCGTTTGGGAGCAGACTCCTGTTTTTTCTCCGCGAGGCAGTCTTATTTTTTAGAGGACAAGGTCGTTTCCAGAGGAAAAAAGAGAGTGAGCGCTGCTGGTATCAGCTGCTTGCGGGATATACATATTTTGGAGCGACACGAGAAAAGGGAAAAGCTTTGCCATATTTGCGATACCGACGCCGAATCCAGAGGAGTCTTCGATATCTACAAATGATAAGTTGTATTCCAGTTGTATTCCTTCAGCATTTAATATATAAAATCATTTAACCAAGACATATTTTTCCATATGCTTTTAATGAGTTATATTTTCTTCTTTCTGAAACACTAGGCAAACGTAATATTAATTTTGCATTTGTATAAACAAATTATATACAATAAAGGAAAGCATAGTGTAAAATTTACTTTCACAATATTTTTATCGATAATTTCTAATACTAACAAATATAAAATAATAATTTAGAAGGAAATAATTATAAAAAAATTATTGAAGATACCAGTATATTTTCACTCTTTCAAAAATTAAAGGTATCTTTCTCAAATTCTATGCGAAATTTATAAAGAGAGAGATATGCACACATGTATGTATATATGATAGAAATATTTACAAATATAATTATTTCTAACGATTAAACTATCTCTATACACTAACGACAAATTTTCTTTGCCCAACTATAGCTTTTTGACAAAACAACAAAATCGCCAAAATTGCCGAGAAAAAAATTCAATGTGCTAGGTGCATTTGTACTTGATTTAGCTTGATAAACAATGATGATTTGACCAAAAATTCAAACCTCATAAAATGATATTCCATCATTTTCGTTTGAATGAGAACGCCAAAGAAACTGGCCAGAAATAACAAGGGTACCATATTCTGAAAGAATACCATTCGATATTATCAGAAATTATCCAGATCTAGCAATGTTTAAAGAATAATATTTAATAATTTTTACTTAGTATCTCATTGTGGTTATTTCTTCAGAATACGATGTTTTCTAGCGATTTTAATACTGTTATTGAAACTATTTAGAATACCTCTTTTAGCTCAGAATTTTGGTTGCCAAACCGTAAAAAATTATTCGTCCCGAATAAGTACAGAATTTAATGAAAAATCAGCAATGGAGCAGAGACGATCGCAAACCAAGAAGCCCAGAAAAAGTGAAAGATGCAATTTACCCAATTTATGACGGCATAGTTATTGATTTTTTTCTTTCAGATCGCAAAATTTTACCATTTGTACAGAAGACGCAATCGCATTGAGTAAAAACAATTTAGGATGGTTTATAATTAATATCTCAAGGAATTATGATTCTACAAAAATGAGCTTACAGATATAAATTCATTTATTAATGATGTCATAAATAGCTAATTCATGCAACTGTTTGCACATAAAAATAGAAATATGGACTATAAAAATCGGTATTTTGGGTAGTTTATGTTAAACTACTAAGTTAAATTTGGGCTACGAAGGTGAAATGGGTTCCTGCGAATTTTTCGGATACGAGTATACCTTGTAAAAAATGTTGGATTAATTCCCAGTGAACGGTACGCTCCTTGTCCGCCATCTTGTTTTTGGCGACTATTGGCGAAACACGACTCCGCGAAGCACACGCCAAGTACTTAAGCCTAATACGCAGCGGGACACCGACCGTTCGCCATCGCAAAATAGGAAAACGTGACGCCGAGGATGTTCCGATGGCGAGCGGTCGATGTATCTTCGTGCTAGACGTAGAAAATTTTAAAACCAGAAATTAAAACTTAAAGCCAAATAGAAATTACAAAAATTTAAATACTATAAAATTAAAAACAAATACTAATTAAGAAATTTAAATACTATAAAATTAGAACAAATAAAATTTTTTTAAATAAATACGATTGAAGAGAATGCAGAACTTAACCACTCCACTGGTGAAAAACAGATTGAAATGTAGCAAGCTGCAAAACCGTTAAATTAACGGCAAAAAGTGTTGAAATTCAAACTTACCTCCTACAACTTTTAATATAATTGGATCAAACAAGAATTAGATCATCATGACATCACATCATTTATTGCGCAAGTTACTCCAAAGAGGATCCGATAACGCACACAAACCAAAGGAGAGAACGAGGTTACCATCTTTTAACGGGAGAGAAAGGGTGAAGTTGACAAGGAGAAAATAAGTATCGCCCGAGAAATGGCGCCAAAAATACGCCAAAATAGCGTACCGTACACTGGGATACAGCCAAAAATAGTAATTCTACCAGAGTCAAGAAAAAGCAACCTTCACAATTCTTACCATACGTTCTTAAAACCCGCTCCACCAAGTTGCCTTTTCTACAATATACTTCCATTTAATATTGTTAGACGCTCAGTAATGCTTTATTCCGACACGAATACAGTCAAGCTAACTGCTGACTATATCGTCTCATTCTCAACATTTCTAACTCGACCTCCATCAGCCATTTTTAACCCTTTCCGGTATGATTTAATAATGAAAAACTGTGCATGAAATACCCATTTAATTTTTATTTAAAAAACTTGTTTCATTTTACAATTCTTACATATTCTTAATTAAAATCCACTTTTTACATAGTGTTAAATAATATCAGAAACAGTAAAATTAAGAAAATATCAAAGCAAAACATTAATAAGGTATACAGATAATAGTCTTCAAGCTAGTGGTACTTTTCAAAACAAAGTGCAAAGGAATTCTTAATTGTTTACACCGCCAAGTAGTCTCACTTTTAAATTGATTCTTGTAACACACACGGCATTTCTTAGTAGGTTTTCTTTTATTCTGACTCATTAATTTGGCAATGACTTGTACCAAGTAAACAATATGCAATAGTGACTTGTAATTTTCATAAGACAATCTTCTGGTTATTTTATGCTTAAAATGGAAACCTTTTTCTCCCGGCCACTGTTTAAATTTGCTTCTCTCTTAATTACGGTAACCTTTTGACAAACAAAAAAAAAACACTAAGTTAACTAATCTTTTATAGCTCCTTTACGTAAGTTAGTTTTATCTCCAAAGCAGTCACGTGCGATCCATAAGTGCAGGGTGCGCAGTACACACCGTGGCAAAATTATGAGGGACAACAATTTTCTGCACCTATATCTACATATCTTTATATGGTATATAATAAACTTTATTTATAATATATTCAAATATTATGTTGATTTTCTTGCTTGTATTCCAGCAGTGTGTGCGGTACTAGGTACTGCACCACGTAGCGCGTAAACGTACATAAGAAGATTTGATGTGTACGCACTGCGCACTAAATTGAAAATCACGCTTTATATGTATGGGCTACTGGAGAAAAACAGCATACTATGGCACTGAGGCAATTGCAGCTATTTTTCCTGCACTTAGCATTCAGAATCATCCTAAGGTACGGTTTATTAAGCGTTGTCTTAGAGCGAGGACTTACGTACTGAAGCGATTTTGGTTTTTTAACTGATTAACTGGCCATACGATTTTGCAGACGGTTAATGTTTAAATTTATATATTGTAAGATTGTTTTTCATAGAAATATGAAAGAAGTATTTCATCAAGATAAAGTGAAATGTTTTAGAGTGGTAAATTAATTTCGGTGATGTATTATATTTATTGACATAATTCTCTGAAAACCATGTTGTTTTGTTTTTAAAGAAACGAATTTTAACAGAACAGTCCAAATTCTACCATTCATTGTGTCTTACAGACAGCATATAAGTTATACCTGTAACACCATATCCCTGGTTTTGTTTTTAAAAATGTTTTTAGCAGAATATATGATTTTCAAATGTCAAAAACAATTAATAAATATAATTTAATCCACTGACCGAACAAAAACAGTTCGTTCTATTGTTACAGAGTGCAGTGAAATCCTCTGCACGTGGAATAGACGTTCGGTTTGTCGGCACCGCAGCGGTGGGCGCCATGCGGTACTACGTTTGCTGAACATATAAGTTTTCCGTGGAAGCAATAAGCGTTGCTTTTTCGACGTAGATATAATACCATACAACAAAAGATATGATTTTTGCTTCAGTGCTAATAGAATTCTCATAAATTTAGCTGTTTTTATAGTTTTAACTCGACTACTCGTAGGTAAATATTTTATTTATTCTATTCTTTAAATTTATATCCACAATAAATAACCCGTTTCAGAATGGAGAACTCAGATGTCTCAATAATTAAAAAATTATTGGAAATCCATGTTCTCTACACACCCTGCAGGAAAACTTACCGCAAGCTACTGCTCCAAAGGATATATTCTATGTTTATAAGTCTATGTTTCGCTTGTTTTATTTGGTCATTCTTATACTATATCAAGGTGTTACTTCAGAATAGGGTACCCCTTTGGCTAATTTCATGAAATTACTGGAGATGGTTTGAACTAATTTCACTTTAGTTTTGACTGCTAAGAAAAGTACAGAAATGACGAGGTTTTAAATCTCTCAATATCTTTACAAAACCAATTGTTCCAAATTATTAAAAGAATAATAATATTGAACTATCATAGAATGGAACCATAAATCAGTGAGAAACGATATTCGAATGGAAATTATGGAATATGAGTTTAATCGGTTTTAATCGGTCGAAATTGTCCTTTTTCACCGAAACCGATCAATTTAATTCCACATGATTAATAACATATAATAATTAGGCATATTTAAATTATAACAAAGCGTTTCCAAAAGGAGGGCCAGATACCAAAATAGTATAAATCAAAATGTAGACATAAATTGTTTGGACAACTCAAGATCATTACATTAAAGATCAATTTCCATGCTTTGAGTTACATAGCTAAGTTGGCAGGAGCACCCTTTTCTAGTGTTAAACACTATATAAGTGAATGTACAAAGTTTTTGAGGTATAACGCCAAGTACTAGTTATCTCAATGTATTGGGTAACATACACTAATTACATGTAATTATGTGTGTATGTATGCATGCACACACAAGTAACATTTTAATTAATTTCAATTCATAGGCATGCTTTATTGACTGAAAAAAAGCCAATCTATGAAACTGAATTAAAAAAAGAGAAAAACCGATCTTGCCAATGCGTGCGAGAAATGATGTCTACAAAATGAACCATGATCGAAAAATGAATTTACATAATTACTTCTATTTTTCATATTTCTCATTCCAAGAGTAATTAATAACTTTTCTTAATTAAATATTAGTTAAGTCTGCTTTAGCAGAACCGGAATTCCTTTTGTCTTTAAACAACAGAGGTAAATATAAACAGGCTAAAAAACAAACAAGTACTTTGCCCAAACAATAGCAGATATTAGTATTTATCTTCTTTCATTATTAAAAAGGCTTTGTTCACCTGCACCTGGGATTGAGATGATTATAACAATGCAAAATAACATTTTCGCTTAGGCTGTGTTTTACTAATCTTTGGGATTTGCTGTATTGCTCTCAGGAGTTCAAATGAGGATAATTAGTCTACCTTTTGTCAGTTTATTAATTAAGGTAACACTCGAAATATTTTTATCTGACTTAATTATAAAATATGAGAATAAAATACAAAAATATTTTCTGATCCTCACATTCACATATTACAGGAAAATGAAATAGAAAAAGGCCATTTGGACACATTACATTAAAAGGTATTCTAATTTACGTCATTATAGATTGGAACTCTACAGACTTGCGCTTTAAGATATTTGGTAAGACGAATGGTGTTGTGAAGTCACTACACCCCATTGGCTTCACAAAGGTGTTTTGTTAAAGCCCAGGGCAGAGCGACACTCTGTCTGGGTTTTTGACACTACACTACAAAGGATTGTTGCTTCGACCACGACTTAAGATGTCTGAGGGGAATCCGAAGGACAACGAAATGTCAGAGAGTGAGGCGCCAACGAAGCAACCAATTAGAGGCTACCAGAACAGCGAAGCTCAAAGAAAAAGCCAATGGGAAGATGTGAAAGGTGACGTCAGGCGGCCCAAGTTTTTCGCCGGAGAGTCCCCAGAAAAAAAGAGAACAGACAGGGCTTCGTTTTGCGGCTGTTGGTTTTTTGGAGAGTTTTTCTCCAGCCTTTTGTGGGACTTAGAGATGCCTAGTTGTACACCTTTACAACGGTATCTGTCGGCACCTATCCGCAGATTTTTTTTTTAGGTTCGCCTTGAACCTGGGACTTTTAGATCCGCACTAGCCCGCATGAGCTCTTTAATTTCCATTTGGAAAATTTTTACATATTCCATTTTAATCAAGAATAAACGTTATTATTTTTTTTAAGCTGTTCGTCTTGCCATAACCACTTCGATACCCACACGGTACCCGAGAATTCCGTGACGTTACAGTGTGAATCGAACCCATACAGTACGGTAACACCCAGTGGCATCATTCATGCATTATTTGGAAAACATATCTCCATGTACATCCTAATAATCAAAGGACTCTTCATGTTGTTGTTTCTGACGTCACTTGGACAAACCATCATGATTTGAGCCACACGCTATTCGTATTAAGGCAAAAGTGTGTACCTTTCATTTAATGAATACAGATAGGGTGAAAGAGCGAATTAGTTCAAGTAGGCCCTCTTAATTTAAAAGCCGTAGAATTTAAAACCCGTAGACTTTCCACCGCCTGAGATATAGTGTGAGAATTCGTAGGACATTGTTACCGCGAATCTCTTTTACGTGCCCCAGTCAGCTTTAATGAACATGATGGATTTTGAGCCAACCCAAGATCCGAACCCACAAATTTCCAGTTACGAGATCATTGCCTTTGTTGACTGAGCTACAAGAGTCCTGTAAAAATGTCGAATTTTTGCAAAGGGGTTGGGTGGTAAACGCAAATGCTTGTATGTTAAGGAAATAGGCATTGAGTAAAATGACAATTTTAACATTTATATTAACATAACAAACCCATGACGGCCAGTACTGCAAAGAATTACCCTACAGATTTGGCCTTTTGTTTGCCCTAGATTACGTAGGAAAAAATACTTTTATGATATATTGTGTAAAATACAAGCAGTTTTGTAAGATGAGGAAATACCTAGGGAAAGAGGGAGACCCAAATATACGTATTTTTAATGACATAAACAAAAGAGCCATTAGATATAGTGGTAAATTTTATACCTATGTTAGTATAGCAAACCTCCATGTAAACCCTGACCCTCCATGGATGAAATCCAGTAACCACATAGCAGGACTCTACCCAATTGGCCGTTTCTCGTCAAGATTACGTAGAGCAAAAGTTATCATGATTCTATTAAGTAGTACAGGAGGAGTCCTGTTAAAGTAGAAAACTAGGGCATAATACATGCATAAATACATGCATTTATACATGTCTAAAAATACATGCAGTTTTAGATGTACGTGTAAAAATATATGCATTACTATGCATGTATTTTTATAAAACATAAGTGAATTTAAATGGTAAATTTAAACAGACAGTGAATTTAAATGGTAAATTTTATATTTATGTTAACAAAAGAAACATAAAAATTAGCAGGTACCTATCTACCAATTCTACCATTGACCAAAATTACGTAGGAAAAGAAATAATTTGATTACGATCCCATTAAGTAAAATACAAGGAGTCCTGTGAAAAGATGGAATACTATGGGAGGGAGGTGATTGATTAAAGAATAAAATAAATCTGAAGATTATTAATAAAATTGTCGGTTAAAATAAAAGTTTATTGAAAAATACTTTTAACTACTTTTTATTATTTTTATTAAAATAATTATATGAGTTTCAGTAAGAGCGGATAAGAATGATGGTATACATTAATTAATATTGAATATAATCCTAATCACAGCAAGTAATATATATAACGATAATAACTTCAAAAGTTGAATAAAAACGAAAAGCTTTATATTTTTCGAGTACTTGAACCATTTAATGTGAATTTCAAATACTATATTAATTCTATATTCCTGAAGTTAGAGCCTTATATCAGGCAAATAAATAAATAAATAAATTTTTGCATTTAAATACAAATAATTTTCTTTTTTTATCTTAAAAGATTTTTAGAAACAATTAATAAGGGAATTTTTTTACAATCATTATTTTTTTAATATCTTCTTGAATAGTCACTGTAATAACTGTTTTACTCTTAATCCAAACACGTTACCACGTAAAAAAATGACTATAATACAGAAATTTTACTATAATTAAGATAGTAGTGGTTATACTAAAGAAAATAATGATTATAATAATGATATTAATGTAGAGTATTTGCAGATAAACTGTTTTTAAAATAGTTATTAAAAAATTTTTAAATAATTTTTATTTTCCTAGTTCAGAAAAAATTTAAACCTTATTAACTTTTAGATAGATACATTGTTTATAAAGCATTAAATTTCCAACCAAATCGATTCAAAACAGAAATGAAAAAAGTAACTTTGAATATTCAGTGGCAATTTAAGTAACATCTTCGAGTACTGAATTTCTTTTATAACATAGGTTCTGATTATTTGTATGAAAGAAAAATAAACAGATCCATGAAAAGAATAAATAAATTCGGTCATTGAAGAGTGAAGCTCATTACAATGGATTACAGTCATTATCACGAAAATGTCGCTACATTTTTTAAGTGACTGATTTCATAAATAAACTGGAGATAAAAAAAAAACTGTATATTTATCACGGCGATACAGCCAGAGCGCTATTCTTAAGAAATAAATAAACATCGGCACAATTTCTCCTCAACTGAGCAACAGTTGAAAGTCCAATACAAGTTTCCTTTATCGCCGTTTTTCATGCACCTCTATTATTACCTTTCTCACATTTGTCCATTGCGTCATAACCCAAAAAAGCCTGGGAGGAAATGACGCATTACTTGTCACTTCAGCCTTATTGCGTAGACTCTACGCATCGTCAGTCACGGCTTGTGACGTCATAGGATAATTAACGATCGTGCTGTTTGTTTTCTTTGCTTTCAGTTTTACTAGGAGTTGTATGCATAGTGTGTCCCTGACTGTTTTAAAGACGTTTGAGATCCTTACAGTTAAGATGGCTATTATATATGTGACTCAGAACGGTTTTAGAAGTGTCTACAAAATCTAATATTGAATGGTATTTATATAAATAACAGTGGCGTGCGGTAGGTTTTCATGCAGGGTGTGCAGAGAACATGGATTTTCCAATAAATCTTTAATTATTGAGACATCTGAGTTCTCCATTCTGAAACGGGTTAAATTATATTTATTAATTGTTCTTAACATTTGGAAATCATATATTCTGCGAAAAACATCTTGACAATTTTTAAAACAAAACCAGGGATATGATGTTACATAATATAACTTATATACTGTCTGTAAGACACAATGAATGGTAACATTTGAATTCTGTTAAAATTCGTTTCTTTAACACAAAACAACATTGTTTTTCAGCTAATTATTTCAATAAATATAATACATTACCGAAATTAATTTACCACACTAAAACATTTCACTTTATATTGATGAAATACTTCTTTTATATTTCCATGAAAACCAAAATCTTACAATATATAAATTTAAACATTAACCATCTGCAAAATCGTATGACCAGTTAATCAGTTAAAAAACAAAAAAGTCCCCGCACTAATACAACGCTTAATAAACCGGATGATTCTGAATGCCAAGTGCAGGAAAAATAGCTGCACTTGCCTCAGTGCCATAGTGTGCTGTTCTCTTCCATTAGCCCATACATATAAAGAGTGATTTTCAATTTAGTGCGCAGTGCGTACACATCAGAACTTTCTATGGTCGTTTTCGTGCTACATGATGCAGCACCTAGTACTGCACGCACTGCAGGAATACAAGCAAGCAAATCAACATAATACTTGAATATATTATAAATAATATTTATTATATACCATATAAAGATAGTTAGACATAGGTGCAGAAAATTATTGTCCCTCATAATTTTGCTAGGGTGTGCAGTGCACACATTGCACATATGGACCGCACGCCACTGATAAATAACAGATTACAACTTAGTATCTGTGAAATCAAGAAAATACTGAAATTACACGCTTTTTAATTTTTTTCTTAAGTAAACGTAAATAACAAAGGTAAAACAGAAAGCACTTTATTGCATTGTATTTTGAGCCCTAATTAGTGACTTCTGGTCATTTCTTTATTGCACTATTTACCTCATATCGAAAACGTTACTTCCCCCCCCTCCAGCTTTGTGATGTCACATTTCACGAAAACAAAAACATTATTTGTTATTTACGTAGGATAACGGGCTTGATGTATCAACTTTAATTGGTTTCTGTCCAAAAATCCGTATATATTATATATTATTATATCCTACATTAAACATCCATATTTTAAATATTGTATCGTGCCATTTTGCAATTAAATATCAACACATGGTGTATGATTGAAAAGATACAAATCTAGCTAATATCAAAATAATCTTCAGTGTTTGGTGCAACAAATCACAGAATATAAAACGCAATTTAACATAAAAGAAACGAGATTTTGCTCTGTTGAGTGTTTAAGATTGAATGTTTTGCTGACATTGCATTTATTTTTGAGTATAGCTCCTTAGGTACAAATGGTACTTCTTAAGTACAATTATAGTAGCACATAAGTACTAAAAAATAGTCACTTATGATAATCCTATAATTGAAATTTTTAAAGCAATTTATAGTGGGTAATACAATATCTTATATATTTTTCAAATACAAAAAGC
>CM063501.1:124456190-124523690 GCA_032207245.1 Pardosa pseudoannulata
CACAAGCTATTGCACAGGAGCATTAAATGTCTCGGTTGGTGATTATCATGGTATGTTAAGACTTAAACATTCTTGAAACTATATTTTAATCTTAAATTTTATGTACAATTTTTCCCCTGTTGTACCCAAATACCCAATTCCCCTATTGTACTCAATAAAATGTATTTTTTCTGCGAAATATGTGCATTTTTTCTTGTACAGATCACGTCTTCTTATGTCTGTGGAGCCAATCATCTAAATAGTTCCTAAGTAACAAGAGCCATATATATATATATATATATATATATATATATATATATATATATATATATATATATATATATATATATATATATATATATATATATATATATATATATATATATATATATATATATATATATATATATATATATTGTAACGTACTGGGAATAAAGTAGGCGAGGCCGTCAATGAAACAGGCTAGAAACCTAGGTATTCTAGATTAAATATTTTATTCAATAGAATAAATTATGTACAGCTATGTACAAATTCAGTAGGATGTTAACATTCGGGGATCTCGTACAGAGATGATATTCACACACAAGGATACGTGGGATACTGGAACAGTATGGCTAGGGCTTCCAATCACAAGAGTTGGTTACTAATTAGTGTCGGGAATAATGCTGACACGATCACTCCGTCTGTCGATTAGCAAAGTTGGCTTTCACAGCAAGGTTCGAAAGTTCTGAGTACGTATCACGCTGGGATTCGTGAAGAAAATCTCAGGTTGCAAGACGATCCAAATTCGAGAGCAAAGTCACTCTCGGCTACCTACTTCTATGCAAGAAGTTAACTAAAAATTAGCAGATAACGGGGAAGGAATTCCCAAGTCGAAGGTCGAATTCCTAGCAACAGAGACTCCAGACACGGAGATACGAGCGGTCCTTGAGCGACCAGGCTCTATCAGGTAGAAGACTCGAGAAGAATAAAAAAACCCGTTCTAGTCCTGTCCTCCCTTTTATAGCGGCACTCGCTCCCTTTTCTCGGTCCTTCGAGAAACTTCCAGAACCAGGGTGACATAATATTGCGGTTGCTCCCGCAGTCTCGGATTAGCTGTTTTCTTTCCAGATGTGGTCGAAAGGCAGTTTCTCAGATCCATCAACTTAACCATCTTAATGGCCTTTTTGTAACCGCTAATGGGCGGCAAGGTACACTCTAATTATGTACACTCTTTTCACAGCAACGTTCCATTCAATAGGTTTACAATGCCCAGACGATGAGGAGCCGGCAACGAACAGTTTTCAATTAAGGTGCTTAGACCACCTGGTTCTATTCGAGGCTAATCGTGAGTCCACGGCGAAAGGTCACCTTCGGGCTCCTCGTTCTTTTGGGGTCATGTAACGGATCGTTACAATATATATATATATATATATATATATATATATATATATATATATATATATATATATATATATATTATATATATATATATATTATATATATATATATATATATTATATATTATATATATATATATATATATATATACATTCACGCATGTTAAAGAACATTGTTCACAATACCCTGCAATCGAAATTAAAAAACATAAATATTGGTTAAAAAATGAGTAGGTTTTCTAAATAATGTTTCAATGCGCATGAGCGAATGCAATCAAAATATAATGTGCATAATATATTAGCTAAATTAATAGAGCAACTTTTGTCAAAGTCCCAAAAACACAGTTTGAAAATTCTGAAAAAGATCGTCGATAGAATAAGCTCGAAATCCTTTGTTCCGATACGGAAAACATGAATCGCAAGTGAGCGGGTCATCATTAGCAATACAGTGTATATACATATACATACATACATATATGTATATATGTGTGTGTATATATATATATATATATATATATATATATATATATATATATATATATACAAAGAGAGAGAAAAGAGAGAAATGATGGAATAAGCCCCTAACTAATAGATGGTTTGTAAAATTATGTATGTATTATATTATTACCTAGCTAACTAATAACTATTTCAATAGAAAAAGTAGAAATAATAGAGAAATTAACTTTCTTCTTATAACAAAAAAAGTAATTTCACCTTAAATTCAAATTCTTTCCGGGCGTTTTCATGTTACAAAGTTTACGGAAACTTTTGTTAAACTACCGCTATTTATTTTCCTTTAAGAAAATACTTTTAAAGTATTCTTATTGTTGACTTATAGTGATGGTGGTCGCTGCAAAGACGTTTTATAAATTATTATCCTAGAGTAAGCAAACTAATTACCCATATCAACTGAAGTATAACTAAACGAACCACCAAGCAAACACAAAAAATCGTATATTTATTCACATTATATAATTTCTGTATAATGGGAGTATATAGATTCTATATATTGGAAACTTCTTCCATATTATAGAAATAGTTTTTCGAACTTCAATATAATATTATTTAATTTTTTTGAGGGATAGAAGTAACTTAAAATATTTCCATTTTTAAAATTCTTTATGTCCTCGGGATAGAAATATTAATAAATATTTTTGTTTGTATTCTTCAATGTTTTTAAAGTTATTTCCCTGCATTAATTGCTTCAATATTTATATCCCACAAATAATAAAAATTAATAAAGATAAATAAACAAATATATCTGTCCATCACTGTTTTATTTTTTAAACTATTTTTCTATAAATGTTCCTATTTTTTGACAGAACAGCCTTCACTTCATCTTTTATTACATTGTTTTAATTTTCAGATGTTTCAACCGTTCGATTATACGTAGCACTTTGCTTTAGGTCAAATAAAACATTACCACTTGTATATCTTTCGTTAACTCTTGTTCGTATATCTGCGCACATAACCAACTGCTTAGATTTACTTAACAGCAGAAATGGAAAAATTACAAACGTATGTTAATAAAGATTACAAAAAACAGATTGATCTTAACATAAAACAGATATTTAAAGTTATATAAACGAAACAGTATTTTTGATAGATACTAAGGTTAGATGTTGTTCTAGTGTTAGGTTATATTATGATAGATTATGAAACATTAAATACTATAAAAAATTCTCTAAAAATTATCAAAAACTTTAAAAAAAAGTGCGCACACTAGAAGAAAATGATACTACATGAGGAAAAGTGATAAATGAAGAAAAAAACAGGTATTTTTTAGCAAATGTTAGTTATTTTCTTTTTTGGAAATGTGAACCCTTCACCGGCGAGAGCTGGAAAATATGGCGAGTGGACAGACAATTAGAATTTATTTCAAAGTTATCTTTAGGAGACGGGCAGAAAGAATTTTAAGTCAGCGTGCACTCCTTTAAATAAGATAACAGACGGCTGGAAAAATATATATGAAAGAATGAGAAGAGAGACAAGGAGAATTTTAGAGAAGTATTCACAGTGTATTAATTTTGATATATATATATATATATATATATATATATATATATATATATATATATATATATATATATATATATATATATATATGGTTTAGCCTACGTTTGAGGGTGCCCCTTGATTCTCGCCAAGTTGTGATCGTGTTGATCGCAAGATGGGTGATGTTGTTTGATTTATGTTACCGTCTTTATTTATTGTTTTTTTTTTTGTTGTTGTTGTTTTGGGGATCTTAATCTCTACTCTGATTGGTTTAGATTTTAATGTTATTTTTGAATATTCAAGGGTATATGTAATTTCAGAGGTCATTTAGTTCTACGCTGGACGTCGTCTGGTAAAGTTAAAATGCATTTTATTGGGTTTATTAATTTTGCTTATATTGTGCTCATTGCAATTTTATTATGTTTTGGCCTTTATTCCTTATGCAGGTGTTATAGGAATGTCGCTGAACAAAAATCGCCAATTTCGCCAAGGAGGCACACTCAAATATATTTTTACCATATATATGTATATATACATATATGCATGTATATGCATATGTTAATTAGTTTTTAGCTATCCTAATTAAACGAAAGGAAATACATAACAATTATGATTAGCAAATTAAAATGTAATGTGAAAAAACTTCCTCCAGTTGCTTTTCAAATTTATTGCAGTTTCCTATAGTGAAATAGTGGTGATGCAGCTTGTCATTTAAAAGTGTTTTACGATGTCAAAAATTTGAAAAAAAATCTCTTTACCTAAATAAATATAAACCTTAGTTCTATTTTTTTCTTTCTTTGTTAGATACGTTTTGAACTACAGCTGAAAATATTTTTCACATTTCAAGTATGAGATTTCGTTATATGAATGATAACGGAATCAATTTGATGTATCGGAAAAGAGGCTTCCTCTTATAGTTACTGAAATATGTGTATTTCAAATGGAATAATCAATCATGAAAAAATATACCACCCGATCAATCTTTTAGATCTTTTCTTTGTAGGTAATCTTTTTGGAGAGAAAACTGTCATTCTATGATCATTTGGAGACTTAAAGATGGAATTTAAAAGTCATTATTTTGCAGTCACTTTTTTAACCTTTTTTCGTCCTTAAAGCTCATGATACTTCTAATTTACATAACAAAAATAGTAAAAAATAATTTTGCTATAATCTTTTATCTTATGTGACACCTCTTTAAATAAATATACAGTTCTTCTATGCATATCGGATGTCAAATTTGAATTAATTGTCGAAAATAAATAGTAGAAGCATGAAATAAAAGTTGCTGCCTCACTTTCACTTGAAGGTGTTATGAAAAGTTTCAAGGCTCACCTACAGATGGCGTTTTCGAAATTATTTTAACCCACTGAACGGACGCGTCGACGGGGGTTCGGCAGCGAATTCCTGTTCGAAAACGGATCGGTCGACCCCTTCTCGTTCACACTCGTATAACTCGTATCGCACACTTTTTAGGAAAAAAAATATTGAAAAGCGATAATAAATGAAAGAAACTAATTTTGAGTAACGGAACTCCTTTACCTTGCAGGGAAAATTATTTAACCCTCTAAGCGGTTCGCATGTACAATTCTGCCAAACCGATAATGACTCCAAAACGTACAATTTTCGACCTCCAAAAACGCTCTGAAAATGGATGTAATGTTCATTTTTGCCAGTGCTTTCCCCCCTGGAGTTTTGAGGTAGGAGGGTCAGGTTTATTGTTTAGGAACTGCACCCCTTTTTCATTGACATTGAGGGATGCAACCCTACCCCCTGAGGCACAAAGAAGCTGATAGCTTTTCATGGTTTTGTAAATCTCTATTTCGAGTATTTCGTTTGCGGTAACAGATGTGTCTCTAATTGCACCCCTTAAATATCTTGGATGACTTTTGTAAAAATATATAAATAAGTCTCCCAAAGAATATTTCTATTTGTACTTATAGAATCCATTATTTCTTATGGAATAATACTCCAGACTTGACGAGCTTTATGTGTATTAAAAATTAACAATCTATAATATCTATTTATATATCTGTATATAAACGGGAGTAAAGGGACAATAACGAGGGTGTGTTTCCCGTATTCCATTCTAGTCGACAAAGGATGAAGGTAAAAATCATAGAACTCTTTAGCCACTGACATTAGCGTATTTTGGAGAATTTTTTCCTAGATGTGTTCCACTCGAAGGGTTAAAAGTAGCCTGACAACTTTTAAACCGGCAACTCTAGTATGGTACGGTAAGTTCCGTCTGGAATTTACGAAAAGGGTGACTGTTTTGAAAGGGAAAAAGGTGGGGAGGGTGGCCGGTGGATGGGTTAAAGAAGGGACTTTAAACAACTGTCTTTTTTTAATACGTCCGGTGTATTTAAAAGCATTTGAGTTTGGCTGTTTTTATATTGAATTTTGATTTTAATTTTATTCTTTTGTTTTAAATCGAGTATAGAAAAACTAAAGTACGAGCTACTAAAAAATACTTTTTCTAAAAGGTTTATCTCCATTGCTCATTCAAACTGAGACAGATACTAGATTAGGGTAATCTGCATATTCGTTTACAACTGTTAAAACATGTGTTGCAGATTTTAAATGTTTTTTTCTCCTAACAGAGCTTGTAATACAGCTACATGACTGTATGTCAATACAAGTATACGAAGCTGTTACCAATTTAGCACCACCCGAGGAGCATGTGTATCTTAAGGTATACTACAGTCTCGACTGACATTACCCGCGTTGGATCCGCTTAATTTAGAAACAGGTAACAAGAAGAAGACACCTAGGCTTGGCCTACCACTCCCAGAGGTATCGTTTGAGAACTTAGAGGGCATTGTGACCAAGAACATATCTTAAGTGCCCCAGTCAACTTTAACGCATACGGTGAATCTTAGGCCCACTCCAGCCTCAAAACCGCAACATTTCAGTTACGAGATCGTTGTCTTTATCCACTGAGCTTCCGCGGCGCCACTTTTTAACGTTGTCGTTAAAGCAATTTGGATGCACAGCGTTCTCGAAGATCAATACTCCATAGGCTATACATCAGAGACCATACTCCAATCAAAATAGTGGACAGCAAAACACCAACTGGTACCAAAAAAGCAAAATGATCTCCATCTGCTAGAAAGGATATGGCAACAGTTTTATAGAATGCTAAAGGATTTTATTATTGGTTTATTTAGAAAAAGGCAGTAGCATCAATTCTAAATATTATTATAAGCTTTTGAATAGGATGCATTCTAAAATCAAAGAAAAAAGAGCAGATCTGGACAAGAAAAATGTCCTGTTTTACCAGAACAATGTTCCTATCTACAATGATGACATTGTCATGGTAAAACTTCCTGAACTGAAGTTCAAAATTTTGCCTCATTCGCCATATTCTTCTGATATGGCTCCTTTGGACTACACCCTCCTTAGTAAGCTGAAAAAATTTTGGAAGTAAATTCTTTTTGATAGTGAAGTCAACTCAGGAACGAATGCCAAGTTTGAGGTCTTAAATGAAAGTTCTTACAGAGAGGGTATTCAAGCATTGCATCTCCGCTAAATGAAGTATATCATTGGAAGAGAATTACGTGGAAAAATAAAGCAAGCTTCTAAGCAAGCTATATTTTTGATTTTTCTAGTTATGCCGGAAACTTTGAATCCCTCATATTTGAATCGTATTAATGATTTATCTAATGCCTCTCTCTCTCTCTCTCTCTCTCTCTCTCTATATATATATATATATATATATATATATATATATATATATATATATATATATATATATATATATATATATATATATATATATATATAAAAATTCAAACATATATGACATGGATGAGTGGTTAAGGCATGGAAGACACATTTCATTTTATATATAAAACTTCTTTATTGTAATTATTCTGTCCCTGGCAATGCCATTTAGATATCCTTTGTTCTCATCTTGGAGCAATAAGCGTGGAGGATGTTATCAGCCCAGGTTCCCGCTCAGAACTGATTCGTGGAGTTGCTACCTAAGCAAAATTCCAATGTCTACTTCCGCATTAGCTCTTTTACTCTCTATAGTTCCGCTCGATGGTATGTCTTTCTCTTATTACGTTGTAGTTAATGAGTTCTAACTATTTTTAACTATAACTCGCTTAATACTTAACCTCCATTTTTAAACCTGACACACACACACACACACACACACACACACATATATATATATATATATATATATATATATATATATATATATATATATATATATATATATATATATATATATATATATATATATATATATATATATATAGACATATTTATGTAATCAGAGAAATTATGTTTCACGGATTACACGGGAAATTAGCACCTATTATTTAATTTTCTGGGTATCATGGGTAATAAAATGTAATTTGTAGTTTTGCTGCCATGAGAAATATAAGTCTGAGCTAAGGAACTTTAAATTTATGGAGCAGTTCTGAATCGGCTTTAATCAGTAGCTTCCTGTATCATTAGCACTCGTGTAGCAAAACACTAGACAGTAGCCTTTTATAAACAAACCAAACTAAGCACTTTAATAGAAACTGCAGAAAATATGTCACTCTTTTAAATAAATGATAAATATCGTTTTTGTAAAGCACTCAAAAAATAGACAAAAATCGATTTACTTAGAAACCAAAGCAACTGTATATTATCTTTTCATATGCAAACGAGTAATATATAAATAGATTAATATAATGTAAAAATTTTATTCAGGCAATTTTTAGCCTAAGGCAACATTTAAAATTCTACATTTAGTATATCAAAATTATTTTTAATTACGATTAGCAATAAATTTTCAATTAAAAAGTTTAATGGATTTCTGAGAAATTTTATATATACTTAGTTTCAATTCAGATCAAAATTTGGTAACATTGTTTTAACGCTAGTTGTTCTGTACCAGTATTTGTTATGCAGGAAAAACCTTTTACACATTTTGGAATCGAACTTTAAATTCATTGAAAATTAATTTGCATGATGTATCCCGAAGAGAAAAATGGAAATGGGAAGATAAATAATTATTTCCTTTATAACAACTTTATCTCTCATTGCATTTCATGTTTTACAAAATTTGCTTTTTGTCCTTAATTTTGTGATGCATTGTTTCATTTAAGACTTTTCAGATTTATTGGAACGTTAATAGTAAAATAAATTAAGAACTAAAATTTATTTCCTATATTTATAATCAAAACGATTTGTTGCTCCAAAAGTGAAGCTCCTTTTTTCGTTATGGTTATTTTATAAAATGTGCCAACTGCATTATTAGAGAATATACAGGGTCAGCAAAAAATATATTCCAAACTTTTGAAAACTCTAAAATAAATTCTATTGGTCCAAAGGACATACAATTGGAAGTACAGGTAATTCAATTAATGCTCTTGACTGTTTTATTAAGCAAAAGTACAAAAATCCACCGAAAGATGGCGCTGTGATGCATACAAACTCATTTATTATGCTTTGTAAATGCCAAATGTTATTAAAAAATTGCATTGTTGTTGCTGACGTATGCCACAAACCAAGCACGATTGAGCCGGAGGTTACTCGTGTTAAGGAAATCGCATTAAAAGGGGGTGCCCTTTTAGTTTTATAACGAGCACCGCAAGAGTGAAATTACGACTTATGCTCAGGTGAGTCCTCCTACTTTTAAAGCAGCGACCAAGCAAAAGACCCATACACTTGGTCTGCCACCCCCAGAGATATTGATTGAGAACTTGGACATTGTAACCACGAACATATTTTAAGTGCCCCAGTCATCTTTAAGGAATACGCCTAATCATAGTCTGGCTCGAACCCCTGACCCACAACCTTGCATAAACTAATGATAAAAAATGGGGTGAAAAAACTGTTCATTTACAAGTAGTAAAAAAATGTAAAAATCAGTAAGTGGTACAACCAACTCTGGTAGATATACATTGCGACACTCGGTTGGATAGGGAATCAAAAGTTATGAGTTTTCCTCTGCAGAAGATTTTGCTACAAATGGATCAACTTCTATACGAATTGGAGTGAATTTGCATACGATTGTACTTTTTCTTTCTAACATTTCCCAATTATGTTGGATTGCTCTACAAGGGTGATTGCTGCTATAAGTTCAATAATCATTTACACATCTCAAGAAACAAATTTGCTTACTGTACTTTGTAGTTGATCCTCAATTATTTCTGTTGTATATATTTTTGAAAACAGAATATAGAGATGTATATATATATATATATATATATATATATATATATATATATATATATATATATATACAGTCAATCCCGTTTGAGAAATTCCAGGTTAAAAGGTTTTCCTTGTTAAGACGTCCCAAATCTGCGATGCCTATTTTTGCCATATATTGGTAACTGCAAAATTCCCTGCCTAAGAAAATTTGCTTCTGATCCTTTTTCCGTTAATTTTTTTTCTCTTAACCTTCCTTTTAACTTTAATAGGAAGCTTAATTTTTTAGCCAACAATTTTTTATCGGCTCGGTTTCTGAACCTGCAACCTCTCTGTTACGAGATCGTTGCTTTTACTGACTGTGCTACCGCGGCACAAAAATAGCATTAAAAGTGCTCAATATGTCCCCTTCATGTTCAACAATATGCTGTAATCAGAGAGCCATATTTTCCACAGCTGATCGAAATGAGTCTGCTGGAATATCAAGAACATGCCTCTAAATGCTTTCCTTCTGATCTGTAGATGCTAGGATTTGACGGTAGTTAATCTCTTCACCATCATCTTGTCATTCAGATAACCCCACTACCAAAAGTCGCAAGGGGCGATATCTGGAGAGCGATCATCTTGCTTAAGGCACTACAACATTGAACCTCTTCGTACCGCTTCCTACGAAGAATTTCTACTAGAGCTGCAACGAAATTCTGCTGTTCTGGTAAAACAGCTTTACCAGTGGCTCTTTTTCTTGCAACGGAGGAATGATGTTGTAAAACACCCCTTTCTGTGGTCGCTATACTAGCGTCCTTTGCTGGGACAGGTGTGTTCAGTCGTCTCTGAGAATGCATTAAATTAAATCCGAAACTTTAAGGACAACATACAATATTTATTCGCATGGTTGATGAAAAATTAAAATAAAAAATTTTAACATAGTTGAGTCTCGGAACCTGTCTTAACCAGATCTGAAGACTGAAAGTTTCATATCCAAACTAAAATTATCTCTCTGCAAAACAGAGAGATATCTCCAGGTTGCAGGCTCTATGTCGAATCCTCGCACTCCACTTCTGGCAGATTTTCTCTCCCGTCTTCGAGGGGTCAGCTTCTCGAAACTTGATACCTTCCGAAAAGTGAAATCCTCCTTTAAGGTGCCCTGCCACCGTGCAAGAAAAGCAAGCGACACATGCGAAAAAACTTTATCAACCCCCCTTAGCCGGCCGACTCCTATTTCCCTAAGAAACGCCGGGTGGAGGGAGTCAATAGGAGCGATTTTACAGACATCGTGAAGGGAGTACATTTCCCAAGCATAGGTCGTGGGATTCAAATTCCTTACAGATGTGCGAAGAAGAAACTAATGCTCGGCATAAATGACGCCATAAATACCATAACTAAATAAATACCATGTGAGTGACAGCGCCGCCTGTAGTCT
Organism: Pardosa pseudoannulata; assembly: GCA_032207245.1. Taxonomy (NCBI): domain Eukaryota; kingdom Metazoa; phylum Arthropoda; class Arachnida; order Araneae; family Lycosidae; genus Pardosa; species Pardosa pseudoannulata. Next base: position 124,467,120 of record CM063501.1, read on the forward strand.
GATTTTTGTACTAAAACCTTGTATGTAATAAATGTCTAAAGTATCTTTTGAATTATCTATAGTTCCAATTGCATCTCATATGGAGCAAAAGAAATTATTTTCCAGTCCTCAGAAGTGGGGAACTTATTTTTTGCTAACCCTGAATTTGTTTCATAAATTCGATAGCAGTGTTTTGGTAATAAAGAATTCTACATACATAATTAGTAATGTACAAACGTATTCATATCATAAAAAATATGCGGTATATTTTCTATTAGAACAATTAAAAATATTAAAATATAATCTAGCTTTATATCTTTAGTAGGCTTATGGACTTTATAAGCACAGTAGCGTGCTTTAAAGTATAAAAGTGGGATAAGAAAACTTATCATGAGTTATCTTATCATGTAATGTTGATATTTCTACTATTTGAAGGAAGGTATTTCTGACAAATTTTATTTCTCGAATAATTCGCTTGTTTTAAAAAAGATAAATTAGACTTCTAAAGTGATTATTTTAAAAAGATAACTCATCAAGATAGTGAATTATCCATTTCAAACCTATCTTGACAAGAATATTCCGAATCTATCTGCTTAAAATATAAAATAACAGTTGATATCAAAGTATCGACAGTCATGCATCGACATTTTCGAGGCAAAAAATATTATTAAAGTTTAATAGATTATTAGTCCAAAGTTTTAAATCATATTTATAATGACATTGACAAAATAATAATAATACTATTGTGAGAAGATAATAAATGGTCTGTGTAACCAATGTTTGTGTTGCACTGTTGATATATTTGGTATAACAAGTAAAGCATTGTTAACAAAATGCATTCCTAAAGAATTCTGTATTTCTTACAGACTTCTTAAACGAATCTTTAGAAAAAAATTGTGTGGAAAAAATAAAAATATATTTCAATCCTCTCTAAACAATAAATTTTACAAACATATCTACATGAAACAAAAAATTAGATTTGAGTTGAAACTTAAATTTTATCCTGCAATATCATCAATCTACATTAATATTTGTGTGAAAACTCAAACTTAATAGAAAATATAAAGACAAATATCATGTCTGTAGCATGATTACATGAAAACAGACGCCATATGTTTTCCCACAAAAATATTTAAAGATAGTTTTATATAGTTGAGATTAATACATTGACAAGTAGAACGAAAGAACAATATGAATCATTATGGTATTTATTTTTCATCCCACTGCATTAAGAAAACTGTATAACGGAAATGAATAATACATGAATAGGAAGCTGTACAAATAACTTTACAAATATATCAATTTAATCAATATATTGCCATATTTGGTTACATTTTCCTGAATTCAATGTAGTGTAAAGAAAAAGATATATATATACTTTATAACTTTATATTATATATCCGAAATATATATACGGATACCTGTTTATTTATATTTCTGTTTTTTTTTTTTTTTTACATTTAATCAAAACCTGTTTTTTGATAAAGTGTCGAAAAAAGACCTGATGGAGAGGTGCAGAGAGGAGCCATGCATTTTGTATATATATATATATATATATATATATATATATATATATATATATATATATATATATATATATATATATATATATATATATATATATATATATATATATTATATATATATATATATATATATATATATATATATATATATATATATATATATAATATATATATATATATATATATATATATATATATATATATATATATATATATATATACATGTATATGTATATGTAGTATATGTATATATATATGTATATGTATGTGTGTGTATATGTATATATATATATGTGTATAACAATTTAATTTATATATATACATACTTTTACTGACATATAAGTTAATGTATATGTGTATGTTTATGTATATAATATATATATACATATATATATACTATGTATATATATATATATATATATATATGTATATGGTGTGTGTATGTATATATATACATTATATACATGTATATATATATGTGTGTGTATATGTATATATATACAGAGTGTCCGTAGTTTATTTTGTTTAACAATTTAATTAATTTTTATTCCTACATACTTTTACTGACTGAAAAAGTCAATGTATATATATATAATATACATAATATATATGTGTGTGTATATATAATATATACATTTATATATATGTGTGTATATATATATATATATATATATATATATATATACAGAGTGTCCATAATTTAGTTTGTTTAACAATTTAATTAATTTTTATTCCTACATACTTTTACTGACTGAAAAAGTCAATGTATGAATTTAAAAGTATGATCAGATAAACCAATTTTGCAAATAAGTGGAAGATATAGTTTCTAAAACTTACCTCGTGATCTTAAAATGAACTTGCATTATATGCTTTATTAAATATATATACAAGCTAATTTATATTGTTATTATTTAATTAATTTTTATTACAAATTAAGAAGTCAATTTGAATAATGATGATATTCCTTTTAAATAAAAATTAGTTTTTCTATATTTTCTTAAAATGAAGCAATTATTCTAATTCATATTTTCTCTAAAAACTAATTATACTTTTTTAATTAAATAAAAATTTTAAGAATTAGCTGAAAATATCATGAAACAGAAGCAATTATAAATATATTAGAAAAATAAGATAATTAGATAAATAGGTTGGCCATACAATAGCGGACATTTCTATTTCTCCATATTTTACTAAATATGCTTTGTTCCTTTACTTAGGATTGAGGACATTACAAGCTAAGTTTATCTCTAGTTAATTATTGATTTCTTTTGTATTGTTCTACAAGCTTTGAATAATGATAATTATTCTACTTTTTTAAATAAGGACAATTATTCCTCCTTTTTAAAAAAAAAATGCTAGTTATTCTAATATGCATTTCATAAAAATTTTACTAGTGAACCAACAATGAGCATGCGGGAAAGTTTGATAAAAATTCAATATTTTTTAATTTTTAAAATTAGGAAAGACATCAAAAATGAAATACAAACATAGATTAACACTTCCAGAGACTTATCAATCCTAAATAGGAAAGCTTTGCAAAAGAAACGGATTCAGTTTATGATTCCTCATCAAGAGGAAAAATGCTCAGTTTTTTTGCATGATAGAAAAACAGTTTTTAAAAGATTTATTTTGTTTCAAACTAGTATGTGATAAAGCTCTTAAACGTTGAATAAATTCACTATCCCACAACAAAACTAATAGTGTTCTTCATCAGAAAACTGAATCGTAAACTGTAACTGTTGCTTTTTAAAATGTACTAGTTGACGTGACGTAAGTCAATTACTCACTTATTATGTAAAAATGAAAGACAAATATAATTTTGGATACGTTATGCTTAAATTGATATTCCAGGTAATGTAAATAAATTAAGGTATTCATCGTAATCATATTAGATGAATTTTAAAGGTTTTATTGCATGTCAAACTCTACGCGTTTAAGAAACAATAGATACAACTTACTATTTATTTTTCCTGATATAAAGATCGGGAATATCTGGAGATAGCGAAAATTAACTTCGCTATATAACGATTTATTTTAGTTCAGTTTGATGCATATAGCCTATAATTGGTTAAAATGTTTATCTATCCCACTAGAAAAAATGTGCATTATTCATCGGGACAAGGAATAGCTAAATGAATCTGTTGATACTTCAAGATGTACATGTTGACATGTGGTAAAGTCTTAAGAACTGTCATATATGAGGCTGAAATAATTACGGAGGCGTCTACCAATATTTGTACGAAAGATGTTGTGAAATTAAGTTTAGTAATTTTTTTGACATGGATATTTTATTACAAATAAATAAATACAATTCTGGTACTGTGAACAATATACTTTGCAATATTTTTCGACATAGATGCAACCAGCATTGAGCGATTTGTCGTGTTGTGCAATCAGCTTAAAGGTATCTGTTAGATTAATTTCGCCACCGAAAGCTAGATGGCGCTATTGAGCGGTTGGGGAAAAAAAAGTCTAAGAAAAAAGCCGTTGGATTTCGGCGTCGGTTTAAAAATGTAATTCTATTCAGATTCTTGTATTCTATTCGTATTCATCTGTGAAACGTGTTTAAAGCTTAACATAATTCATAATTCTGTATTCATTGCTCCGTTTATTCTCTATTTATCGTGACGTGTTGTTTAATAAAAAGAAAGTGTGTGTGTTCAACAGCCGTTGTTTGGTTTTATACAGTCTTCATGCAAATCCCAAGAATAAACAAAAGGTAAGAAGTTACCTTCTTTGATTCTTCAGTACTATTGAACATTTACATTTATTATTTATCTTCAAGTGACCTGATTTGATTCTTCATTACTATTGAACATTTACATTTATTGTGTTTCTTCAAGTTACCTGATTTGATTCTTCATTACTACTGAACATTTACATAAAACTTAACTTCAAGATAACTCTTAAAATCAAAGTTCAAGAGTTGTGACTATTCAAATTCAAATTCATTAACTATTCAATCCAATATCACTTTGGTAAGATGAGAAACCCTGCGAATCAATAAACTGTCGTATAGTCTGCTACACCTTTTTTTTGGGGGGGGAGGTACGTCCAGAGAGTTCAAATTTCGATGTTTTCCGATTTTGACATTTTCATTTTTTGGCTGGTTACACACACGGCGAATTTTTTCGAGCGAAAAATTTAGAGTCGATGCCATTCCAATAGTAATCCATTGAAATAATCTAGAGCTTGCACATTAGACGAAAAAAAAAGCGATCGGTTAATTTGCCGTCGACAGTAGCCGCCTGGTGCCACTGGAGCTCGGAGGAAATTTCGTAGTCTCGAACTAAAGGTCTATGCGACTCAGTGAACGTTTCCACACACAGCGGTTTTCTCTACAATTTGAATTGGATTTCCGTTGTGAATATGAATAGTTCCGTGAACTCAAGCGTTATTGATAATGAAGTTCTACAAGAGAGACCTGTTTTATGGGATAAAACTCTAGAAATTTTTAAGGACGAAAACTCTACTGTAAATCTTGAAGTTTGCTTTGGATTTCGAAGCGACGTCGATCAATTGGAAAAAAAAGAGAGAAATGAAATTGGTAACCATATTTTCTCACATACCTATAAACCCAGTAGCAGGATACTTTTTAACAGTCTGCAACGGAAGTTGGGTCTCGTAAAAATAGCCTGCAGAATAGTGCGCGACTATAAAAATTTTCGTAATTTATGCTTATTAATTAAACATACGGCTTTTCCTAACTATATCCTATAGAAATAAGAATTGCAAATATTTTTAGAATTTAAACATAAACAGTATAATTCTTTTTCTTCAGCAGCGCCTGGTACAGGTCATGGCTTTCTCTGTCTGCTTCCTTCAAACGGCACGACTTTTTGCAAGGTTTCTCCATCTATTTATACCCAAGATCTGCAAATCTTTCTCCATACAATCCAACCACCTTGTTGCTGCTCGTCTGAAAACATGTCCCAGCCATCTAATTCTGTTGGATTTAATAACTCTCAAGATGTTAGATTGTCTGTATTTAGTATATAATTCATGGTTATATAAACCTCTCCATGTATTATGTTCCTTTACTGCTCCAAATATTGACCGAAGGATTTTTCTTTCAAAAATGAGTAGCCTATTTTCTTCTGTTTTCTTGTCTCACTGCCATATAAAATGATCGGTCTTATAAGGGTTTTGTATAGGTTTATTTTTGTATTGATGCAAAGGAGTTTAGATTTTATTTGGCTCTTTAAACCAAAATAGCACCTATTTGCCATCAAAATTCTGTTTTTAATTTCAGTCTTTATCTCATTTCTACTGGTAATAAGTGTACCCAAGTATTTAAACTGGGTGACTCCCTCAAAAATATAGTTTCCAATATTAAGCGATTGTACATCATGTAGTCTTGGACTCACCACCAAAAACTTCCCTCGTTTACTGCTAAGCCAAACAGTATAATTAAGAATTGTAAATTTTTACCAAAAGAAGAATCGATATGAATAAATTTCGATTAGTTGAGTATTTAACTATCAATATTTCTCTCATACTCGCAGCCAAAATGAAGGAATTTATACGCTCCGGAGAAATGTAAGGGTTGTCCACCCCTATAGAGCGGGTCCTTCTCCGTAGCAGCACACGTTTTACACTGCTTAAGACCACGGGGACGGAAATTTTCCAGTCCTGTGTGTAAACGTTGATTTTGTTAATCGCCGACGGTAAATTCTCCGCTCGGTAAAAAATCCGCTGTATGTGCAACCAGCCTTATTTCGGCTTTCACATCAACTTCAAGTAAAAAGAGATATAAAAGAAGCTAGGGTGTGAGCTTAAGAAAGGTATATAACAATCTCTCACAAAGCATTTGAATCTGATCGAGCATGAGCCTTGCTGTGTTTGATTTGTCGTCCTTTGCATTCGTCATTTCTCCTAATCTGAGCCATCTTCCATCGTTAAACCAGTTAATGATGTGCATTCATTTGACGATTGTTTGTTTCACAGGGTGTACTATCTACTTTTTCAAATAAAACGATGAAATTTACTTTAGGAACATCCTTCGTTTGTTTAACACAGTAATTCTTAACGGGAGCGGGGGAACGATCGCGATACCCAGTGAACTTCTTTCACGCCGGTAGGACCATGTGATCAGGTTTTGGCTCCCAAACTTAATTTTAAAAATACTAATTAATTTTATTACAGTAATTATATAATTTAGACGATTTTTATCAGTAATACATGTTATGCGGTGATACCCGAACCAGTTTTTTTCTTTCCCTAGGTTCTGCATTGGGCCAACATTTACAAAAATATATTTAACCAACAGCATCCATTTGGTTTGGTTTGAAGCGCTACGGCGTAATCTTTTACAACACTAGGGCTATTGAGACCGGGACTACAACTTAAAGCCGATTGCGAACATATATGCCCCAACGGGATTGGATCCCACCAATTTCGGAACCGATGGGCAGCGACCTAACTATTCGGTCATAACATTCGTTTGAGCGTTGCTTCCGCGTGTCTCAGGAACAAAAATTTAATTTGTTACTCTATTGAAGAAAATTACTTAAACATTTTGCCTCTTATAATTGAGTACTTCTCCTACCACACAGTTTAAATTACGGGATTTTTACAAAGAGAGGGGGAGGGGAACGCTGAATACGTTTCAGCTCCATAGGGGGGCATTCAAAAAGGTAGCTTAAAAAAGGTTGAGAATCACTGGGTTAATACTTTACGGGACGCTCGTTTTGCTCTATAAGTCGAAGCGGTATATGCCATAATGTCTTTTACTAACAACTTTTTACTTTATGAGCTATATAATTCTCATTTATATACACTCAGTTCTAATAAGAAATTATTTTTAAACAAACTATTTTTAAAAAAATTCTTCAAAAATTTTAAAAGTTTGCTGTAAAAATTCAAAATTGTAAGAAGGATGAGAAAAAATTGAAACAAATTGGGCATATTCGTGTTTTAAAATATATAATGCCAAAACAAATTTTATGTAGTTTTAGTCGTAAATAAAATATATTATCATATCTTAAACCATTTGAGAAAGATTTTATTCAAGTTTATATAGGTTTTATATTGATACATTATTGTTTAACTTTGTGGATTTTTTTTTTACATTATAACATCCTTTTTTTCTTCAAAACATATTCTCATTAAATACTCATTTGAAGTAACTTTAATGAGTTTCCACATTATTATATAATTGGTATAAATTTACTGATACTTTTTGTGGAGATATTTATATTTAGATATTTGTATTATTAAAAAAATAACGAAAACTACATTAAACCCTTAGTTTACAAAAAGCTACCCTCAGAGTAATGTTATTAAAATATAGCTCTTCTAATTGGAATGCAATATAGTTAGCACGTAAGATTTGTTTTTCTTTTGTTAATATTTTTTAACCAAATTACCTGAATTAAAAACTTTAACCACGTTTAGATCAATATATTGTTTATGAAAAAAAAATCCAAGCTTAAAAACAAAAATATTTCGAAACTTCAATGTTACATTATGTTACATTTTCTAATGAAGAATTTTTTTTATAATAGAAACTCAAAATATTTGGAGGAATAATAATAAATAGATTCGTGAAAAAAGTAAATGATTTCGGTTATTCAACAGTGAAGAGCATTGTAATGGATTACAGTCATTGTCACAAAAATGTCACTACACTTTTTAAGTCACTGAGTCCATAAATAAACTGAAGGTAAAAAATTGCGTGTTTATCTCAGCGATACAGAGCTAGTCTCTAATAAAAAAAAAGACAACATTTTGGCACAAGTTTCTCCTTGACTGAATAACTGTTGAAAGTCCGATACAAGTGTCCTCTTATCGCCGTTATTCAATATCCCTTCCTTTCTTCGCATCATAACTCGCGGATAGCCCAGGAAATGACGTCATAAACTTATCAACTACGCTGTCTTGCGTAGGCGATTGACAAATGCGCAGATTGTTTGTTTTCTTTTTCGGACGTTCTACTGAGAGATGTTTGTGTAGTGTGTGTTTAATCCGAAATTAAAGTGGCTAAAAATCGATAGCTTTCGTGACCTTTGAGATCCTGTTACAGGTAAGAATGTTTATCTATAAGCGTCTGACAAAGATTTTCGGAAGCAATTAACTCCGCTATAGAATCTGATAATGAGTGACATTTACCGTAAACACCTAAGACCAGATTTACGGCTGTGGAATCGGCGTACACGCCTCAGCCCACACTCTAAAGGAGATTATTCAATGTAATCACATGCGTCGTAATATGAAAATCTATTTTTAGGAGTTAAATAAAACGTAAAACGTGCAGCAGGCGGAAATGTTGTAACAACATTAGAATTATTTTTGACGCTCCTGATATCTAAATAAATAGTAAAATGGTCATTATTTTAAACGACTTGAATCGTTATATAACCTTTACAAGCCAATAAATATTAACATCTCTTTCTTTATTAGAACTGATATATGATGCAACAAAATACCTGTTTGTTATTACATGTATTTTTTTCAAAAAGTATGAGAAATAATATTTTTAAATTAATGGATTGTAGAGATACGAATGATAGATTAAAAGGATAATTAAAATAATTATTGGAATTTTATTCTGCAAATAATAATAATAATAATAATAATGGGCATTTACACCATACATGTTACAGTTCACAAATATCGATTTTCATAGAAATCAATTCAGATATTAAAGATTATTTTTGACGCTTCCGATATCTAAATAAATGGTAAAATGGTCATTATTTAAAACGACTTGAATCTCTTTATATAACCGTTATAAGCCAATTAAAAATTAACATATCTTTCTTTATTAGAACTGACATATGATGCAACAAAATACCTGTTTGTTATTAGATATTTCTTTCAAAAAGTATAAGCAATAATATTTTTTAATTAATGGGTTGTAGAGACACGAATGATAGAATAAAAGGATACTTAAAATAATTATTGGAATTTTATTATAAAAATAATAATAATATTGTGCATTGAACCATACATTCTATTGAATTTTGACAGAGAAATTCTGTAATATATCTTGGACTAAAACTCTGCAGTAGCAACAGATATCGTGCAATACAGCTCACAAATATTGCTTTTCATAGAAATCTGTTCAGATATAAACGATTAATTTTGACGCTCCCGATATCGAAATAAATAGTTAAATGGTCATTGTTTTAAACGCCTTGAATCTTTATATAACCTTTACAAGCCAATAAATATTAACATCTCTTTCTTTATTAGAACTGATATATGATTCAACAAAGTACCTGTTTGTTATTAGATGTATTTTTTTCAAAAAGTATGATAAATAATATTTTTTTAATTAATGGATTGTAGAGATACGAATGATAGAATAAAAGGATAATTAAAATAATTTTTGGAATTTTATTCTACAAATTATAAAAATAATAATAATGGGCATTTAAACCATATATGTTACAGTTCACAAATATCGATATTCATAGAAATCAATTCAGATATTAAAGATTATTTTTGACGCTTCCGATATCTAAATAAATGGTAAAATGGTCATTATTTAAAACGATTTGAATCTCTTTATATAACCGTTATAAGCCAATTAAAAATTAACATATCTTTCTTTATTAGAACTGACATGTGATGCAACAAAATACCTGTTTGTTATTAGATGTATTTTTTTTTCAAAAAGTATGAGATATAATATTTTTTAATTAATGGATTGTAGAGATACGAATGATAGAATAAAAGAATAATTAATATAATTATTTGAATTTTATTCTATAAATAATAATAATAATAAAGTGGATTCAAACCATACATGCTGCTGAAGTTTGATAGAGAAATTCTGTAATATATCTTGGACTAAAACTCTGCAGTAGCAACAGATATCGTGCAATACAGTTCACAAATATTGCTTTTAATAGAAATCCGTTTTGATATAAAAGATTAATTTTTGACGCTCCCGATATCGAAATAAATAGTTAAATGGTCATTATTTAAAACGTCTGGAATCTTAATATAACCTTAACAAGCCAATATATTAACATATCTTTCTCTATTAGAACTAACATGTGATGCAAAATACCTGTTTGTTATTAGATTTTTTTTTTCAAAAAGTATGAGCAATAATATTTTTTAATCAATGGGTTGTAGAGATACAAATGATAGAATAAAAGAATAATTAAAATAATTATTGGAATTTAATTTTACAAATAGTAATAATAATAATGTGCATTCAAACCATACATGCTACCGAAGTTTGATAGAAAAGTTTTGTAATATATCTTGGACTGAAATTCTGCAGTAGCAACAGATATCGTGCTATACAGTTCACAAATATTGCTTTTCATAGAAAAGCTTTCATATATTAATAATTAAAATTTAATTGTTTCCAAACCATTGTCAATGGCAGTGCTGTTCGGAACCGAATTTCATGGATTTGAATCACATTGCTTTCATAGATGTTCGGAGCCTTTCAGAATCGTATTTAATGAGTAGATCTGTTTTTTTTAGGTCTCATGTAGCAAAAGAGTACACCGTAGCGCTTCCAATCAATCAACCAATTAAGTAGTTTAATTGGTTGACACAGTGAGGTATTACCCCATTGTGTCATGAATAAACGTGACTTTATTGAATCGTCATATATTGTTTGTCTCTGTGAAACTGCTCCGCTTGTTTGAAAATAGTGACCGATGTAGCAAAAGAGTACCTCGTAGCTCTTCTAACCAATCAACCAATTAAGTAGTTTAGTACCCCACTGTGTCATGAATGAACTTGACCTTATGGAAGCATCATATATTGTTTGTCTCTGTGAAACTGCCCCGTTTGTTTCAAATAGTGACCGATGTAGCAAAAGAGTACACCGTAGCGCTTCCAATCAATTAACCAATTAAGCAGTTTAGTACCTTACTGTGTCTTGAATGAACGTGACTTTATTGAATCGTCATATATTGTTTGTCCCTATGAAACTTCTCCACTTGTTTCAAAATAGTGATCTTAATGCTTCAAATCGAACTAAATATAAAGGTGGTGTGTAAATCTGGATATAAAGCCTGAATAATCTTAAAAAGCAGTGGTATTTCCTAGACCAATTGTTTTTGACCGATTTTCTGGAAAAAATATATTATTAGAAATATAACTATATGAAAATTTTGCAATATTAAGGTAAAATGTTAATAATTTTTTAAAAATTATTGATTATTAATTCTTTCAAAAAAAATTACTGAAAATATCTCAAGTGCATCCATTTTACATCCATATATAATAATTGTATCCATAAGGTACCTCTTATCCCTTTAAATAAAACTTAACTTCTTAATGTAAGTATAGTTAGGAGTATCGTCGTTGGAAGTATAGTTAGACAAAAAATATGTATAAAAATATCTTTTTTCGCGCACATTATGTATGATAATTCTTGTCATGTCAACAAACACAGACTTTTACTGTTCGAAATACATGCCTTTTATTTTATACTCCAACAGAGTGAATTGAATTTTGAAAGAATGTTATGATTATAAGTACACCTGGAGAATTTTAAGTAGTTATGCAGTTCTAAAAATTTTTTTTGTAAGCTGTTTAAAGTACTTATTAGTAATAACTAAATTATTTGTTGCAGTAATAATTAGATAAATCCTAACGCAAGACATATTTGTTTGTTTTGTCAATGCAACTGGCCAAGATCATCGGTACCGGAGTTCGTGGGTTTGAATCCCACTGTGAAATAGATGTTCGTAGCCGTTCGGAATCTCCTTTAAGTAATAGGACCCAGTCTCGTTAGCACTCGTGTTGCAAAAAATTAGACCGTAGCGCTCCAAACGAAACCAAACGAATGCAGCTCGCACTGGCAATACAGGCACATAAACCTTTAAGCCATTACATGACTGTGAAGCTGTTATTCATTTAGCACCTACCGCAGAACACCAGTAGGTTAAGGTATGCTACGGACGCGAGAAATATTACCCCCTCTAGGTAAATTTAGAAGGAGTGACCAATCAGAAGACCGCCAGGCTGGGCCTGCCACCCCCGGAAGCATCGTTTGAGAACATGGAGGACATTGTGATCCCAAGCATACATTACGTGCCCCAGTCACCTTTAACAATCAGAGTAGTAGTTCGGTGGAGTCTCCTTAGTTCAAAGCTGTATCCCCCGTCGAGAGAGTGATTTAGATCAATCAAGGTGAGTATCAGGATTTGCCAGCTAATTCTGGGTTACACACAATAATTAAAATAAAGATTACATTAAAAGGAATAACAGTTTAGCCCTAGACAGCAATAAAAAAACGGCGGATACGACAATATTAATATGCCTCTTTAATTTTTATTGAAAGATATAGATCTAACAATTAAATAAATTAGAAATCTTGATTTTTCAGTCAAACTTCGTTTAGATAAAATTTCACCATTCCCTTTAGGTTAAGTCCAGAGTTATAGACCATTTCATAAACATGCTGAACAAATATAACTGCATTCCATACCACCTTAATTGAATGGTTGGACAGATATGATTTAAAATAAATACTACTAGGTGTACGATAAGAAAATGACCTTTAGATAGGGTGGTAATGACTGATAAATATCAGATAATATTCTTATCTAAATATAGATTAAGAATTTTAAAAGTTTATTACAGTCTTTATCCATATGTGCCCTTGGTCAATAATTTTTCATTCTCAAAGCTTACAAGTCTGTTGGCTAGTCTGTAAGTGTTTTAAGTTCTTTTCAGTTTTAGGAATTTAGGATTTAAAACATATTCTATTATTGAACTATAAAGAATTTCTAACTGTCTACATCGGGATATTCTGTACATAATACGTATGAAAATCTACTGCATTGTTAATTAACCCTCTGAAATCTCTATTTGTGGACCGAAATCGCTGCAAATGTTATGTATTGTTTTCTTATTTTAAATATATATATATATATATATATATATATATATACATTGGAAAACTGAAATATGGATTTTTTTTTTTAGAAATGATTTTTTATATAGATTTTTATCATGAGAAACTAAACTATATAAAAAAAATAATTTCAGATGTTATCACAAACATTTTGTTAATAAATTTTAGTTGAATATCAGTTAGTTTCTATTTATTATATATTTAAACTATAATTTTATTATGTATTATAACTATAAATCTATACATATAATTATATTTATTGAATAATTAAACGTCTAATATTGTATATAATTTATTTGACTACTGGTTAAAGGGTACGCCCTTTGAAAGTCGCCGAATGAACAAATTTTGCTACATTTGAGTTGTCCTTGGAAATAGCGACATTAACAGCCAGAGGGCTTTAAAGGTGATGTTTCAACTCGACCCTATGGGCCGAGCCAACACCTCCTAAATAGAGAAGGCCTGACCACACTCACTGTGACGTCACGAGATTAGGCTGACTATCAACGCCATTCAGTTGACGTTGTAGTTTTAACGGCAACAAAAAAAATTTATTTATTATTTACTGGCGATTATTTATAGCAAATTTCAGTTTTTTTTATTAACATTAACCGTTCTCAGACACAGAATGTATTGTTTCTTGTTTACTCTATCAATTACGCCTAAAATAACACACATTTGTAAAACATATACACTTTAAAATTTGAATTTTCTAATAAAAAAGAATTAACTCCAGCACAAATTATAATCCTTCCAGATTTTCACAATAACACCTATCATCCCCATAATCAAGATATTAACATACTTTATCTAAAATATGGATAGTGCATTAAATGTCAAATGGAGAGTTATATATATTTTTTAAAAAACAACACTTATTTAAATATGTTTATAGTTTTAAAAGAAAAATAAAACATCCTAGAATTTTATTATTTATGCTTCTTCTACTGCTTAGAAATACATTCATAAAATTTTAAGTAATTTCTACATTTAATCCAGGAAATATATTTAAAACTAATTCATCTAACTTCAAGTAGAAAAATTTCCCCCAAGTTTTGAAGAGCAAAACCCCACTGTACTAAATAAGTTAAAAAAACATACATTTAAATGAAATTTTATTTCTCGAAAACAAAACAAAATCAGAACTTTTTTTACATTTGATGTTAAAATCAAACACGAGAATGAAAATTTTATTATTGATTAACAGAGTAATAATTCTTATAAGAGAAAATTAGACTTCAACTTTATTTCTTTATACTTGATAACTTGATACATACACAATGAAAATACACATAACATACTTAAGAAAATTTTTTCAAGATATTTTAAAATCATTTACAATATACAACCTATGAGTATTAACCTAAGTAATTAATACATCAAATATAGATTTTAAGTCAGTAAAAACACTGAGAAAGTTATACTGACCTCTTTTGTTGAACTTTGTATTGTTAAAAAATACTGACACAGATAAATTTTTATCAATACAAACGGAAGAAGTTATTTATGGATTTGGTAACTATATGTGCAAAGGATATATTAATCTTCATATCCAAAAATGTCCAATAATTAACCAGTTCGTTATGGGATACACAAATTGAAAGTTCTGCCATAGAATTGAAAACACATTTTGATTTTTCCACAAATTCTAAGCTCTCTTCAATGGCTTTTGATAATACTTTTTCCTCTTTCCTAACAAGAGACGGTACAGTACTTTAGTATGTTACAAATAAAAGTTTTTTAATATGTTATAAAATAATTATCTAAACAGAAATTCACTATACTTTTTAAAATATTAAAAGGGTTACATCCAAATGTCAACTTCAATGATATATAATATATAATTACTATATTCTTTTAGTTGCTTTACAAATGAAAATACAAAATTTTCAACCGTCTATACAGATAGGAATATTTTTCAAATATCAAACATTAATCAATTTATTATCAAAATATCTAATTGTAAATGACGTTTGAATGATATAAAAGTTAATACTACATTATTATATTTTGAACTGTTTCTTTTTACTCAATTTAAAAAAAATACGATAGTTAACATGTTTTTTAGCATAATTTCAATTAAGTAGTTACTTCTAAAAAATTGTAATATTGCATTGTAAAATTTACTAGTATTATTTATTTATGTCAAACTACATTTTTAATAATTGAATAATTTTTAATATACATGTGAAAAAACAAAGAATATTCTTATTTATTCGTCAAATATCTTCATATACTTTAGTCAAAACAAAAGTACTGTCTATAATCTAGAGTAACTGTAAAAAAAATCTACTTTTTAAGTATTAGTTTAATCTGATAACTTATGCTTAAAAATTGTAAGTAACAATAGAGTTTACTTACATGACAATTCTTGTTCACAGTCAGGCTTTTCTAGGAATCGAGTTAATCCACTTTTGTCACAAAATTTCTTTTCTTGGAAATGAGAAAACTGATTTTTTGTTACCTTCGGAGTCATAATTACTTTTACAAATAGGAACAATACATTTAAACGGCATTATTACAAAAAAATTAACCGAAATATATAAGAATTGAATTCGCATACTCAGAGCAAGCACAAAGGAACTCTCATATCCCCCGCTCAGGAAACGAATTGCGCCAACGTTGCCAATACGCACATTCCTTACATATATGTTGATATTGCATTTGGCGGCGGAAATAATTGGAAAAGTGATAACTTGGAAGTTTCTGGTCAGAGTAACAGAATGTTGTCAGCCTAATGTCACTACGTCATCACATTTTCTGGTAAACTGCGCTCAGGCCTTCTCTCTTTAGGAGGTGTTGTCCGAACCCGTCAATCCAGAGGCTTCTATCAGTAAGCACAAAAATGACAACGAGAGAAAAATAAACACGTAAAAGAGCAAAGAGATAGAAGGGTGGATTCGTGAGTTCATAGCACAGTGATTCAGTGACTCAGTGAAAGTGGTGCACAGAAATTCCTAGGCCTAGCCCTTTAGTTCTGACCTACATAGAAGATTACACGAAACAACTAATGATTATAATTTGGCTAATAATAAACACTTTTACAGTATTCTAAATTCTGGTGAATATGGATTCCAATAAATAGTGATAATCATAGAATGTAGATTAATTATTCTAATTTATTGGAGAGTTAAACGGACAGTAAGCAATATTAATAATCATAGACTGTAGAATTATTTAAAATTTCTGTGTTTGAATTCGATTCGAAATTCAATTTAATTTTTCAAAGTCCGTAAAATTCAAATAAACAAATATAATGTTTACTTCTTGCAAATACTGTTTCTCAATTGAGCCTATGTGAATTCAATTTTTACCATTAGAATTTAAAATTCCATAACTCGACATTCTAAAGCAGTAATTTATGGATCACTTTATTTATTTTTTTATTTTTTAACTACTCATGGTCACAACTACTATAGGTGTGTCCCGGTTTCACGTCTTGAATGATTTTCCTCTCTGTTTTACATGATATAAACTAGCTGACCTCTGTAGTGTTTGCTCATCAACTTAATGAGCTGGTTATATTAATACTTCGTGTGCTGGCAACGTATTTTTACGTTTTTTTGCAGTCTGTCAGAGAGCGGGTTACGTAAAAATACGAATTTAGTAGATTTGTGGTGGATACAAGCTAACCACTACAAATCTATTAAGTACGTATAATTATATGTATGTGTTACATTATATGTGTGTTGTTTGCTTTGCTATGTAACGCTTTGAATAGTTTCTTTCCACAAGTTATGATTGTCGAGTTACTCGGTCTTTTGTTGCGTTATTTCGTCTTCAATCGAATTCCTAGATCCAGAAAGTTCGAGTCGTGTTTTGTCAATTTGAAGCTTGGTTTTTTATTGTTGAATACAAAATTGATAAAATAAGGCGTTGTGACAAAGATAGTGATGAAGAATTATGCGCTGACAGATTATCTGACTTTAATTTTAAAAATCGTTTATTTTTGTGATTTCTTAAAAATATTGTTTGTTTGTTTTTGTTAAATAATCATACAGTATATATAAAAGTGTAAAACAATAAAAAGTTTTGTTCACAAAAACAAAGTAGTTTTGGATTTACTGCCATTTTTCTCAATAACTTAACTCTTGCGCGATTCACGTAAAAACGCCCTCTGCACGCGTAAGTTCGCTGCGATGTATACCCGCATGCCAAGAGTTAACAAGGAATATGACAGACTGCAAAAGCTATATAGCCGATATGTCTTGTTGTCGTATTGTGGGGTTTATAATACTACCATATATATGTTACTGTGAAAGACCGAAATCTGGAGAATGTCGACTTTCACCGGTGAATGTCAACATTCACGTAGTCATTTGGTGTATGTCCGAAATATTTGCTAAATACTTTTATTTCTGACTTACACCGGTAAATGTCGACATTCACCATGCACTAATGGTAAATGTTGAACATGTCGGATATTTATATTTTCTTCTCCGTAATTCAGTCAAATCTATAGTAGTAGCACATGTAACTGTTGAACTTAGAACAAACCGGACACTCTTAGAACAGAAAATCATATCAATAATTAACTTAATTATCTGATTGACGTTATACTATCTTATTTGTTGCAACAATTTAAACTGTTATAGTAATTTGAATTGCAAAAGGAGTCCCTTATATTTTTAATGGCATTTATTAATGAAACATTTCTTTTTACAATGACAGCGTTTATAGACATGCCCTCCACTTCTCGAATTAGCTGCAGCTGCTTCTCTCAGCGACATTTCTTGCGAAGAAATCTCATATATAGAGAGTAACTTTTTTTTACAAAATATAAACTGATTACAGGTATAAAGCAGCATGAGGGTACCATTTTTCTTTACTAGTTTATAAAAGTCAGAATCTTCTATTTCAATAAAAACCGACAATACATTTCGGGCATATGTATGACCCCGGTCGACTACAGGGCCTGGTATTCGCACAGTGTCATCGATTTGAGCATTAGGAAATTTTCTTTTTGAAGTTTGTAACATTTTTGTTGCATACATTAGAAGATTATCTTTAGTAGCAGTTCTTTTAATAGAGATAAACATCTGCTGTTTGATCAGGGCTTGATAGAAGGTGTAGTAAGTTGAAGCTTCTCTTTGATATTTTTCTTTGGAATCGACACAGGGACTTTGGAGTATTCCTTCATGGTTTGTGCTATTTTGACATATATCCTTATATGTTTTAATAATAAATTATGATTTAAAAACGTAACAAAAATATTTTTTCAACATTCACCATCAGTGCATGGGGATTGTCGACATACACCGGTGATAGTCCGAATATATAAGAATATAATAAAATATTCCGTCTTTCACCGACGTATTTGGTGTATGTCAACATTCACCGGTGAATGTCGACATTCTCCAATTTCGGACATTCACAGTAACATATACATATTATATATATTATTATATATTATATGTGTGTGTGTGTGTGGTTTAAAAATGGGGGTTCAGAATTAAGCTAGTTATAATTAAAAATAGTTCGAACTCCTTAACGATAACGTAATAGGAGAAAGACACATCCTCGAGCGGAACTATACAGAGTGAAGAAGCTGACGCGGAAGTAGACACAGGAATTTTGCCTAAGTAGCAACGCCAAAAAAGTCAATTCTGATAACATCCTCCACGCTTGTTTCTCCAAGATGAGAACAAAGCATATATAAATGGCATAACCATGGACAGAAGAATTATAATAAAGAAGTTTTATACATCAAATGTGTCTTACATGCCTTAGCCACTTGTCCATCTCATATATATATATATATATATATATATATATATATATATATATATATATATATATATATATATATATATATATATATATATACACACAAACTAAAATGTTTATTCTAATCATTGTTATATTATCTTCTATTCGTGACATATGTTTTACAATAAATTTTGCATGTTGGAGTAAACAGAATTTGTAATGGAAAAATTTTATTTTACATTGCAGGATCCAAGTCTTTTAATTATGCAGCTTTATAATCTTCAAGAACTGCCAGCAGGAACTATTGCAACTACTGCGATTTTGCTTCTGCTGACTTTGATCTTCGTTCTGTGTCAATACAGGGGAGTTTTTCCTGGACCAAGTGGAGTACCATTTCTAGGGCTTTTGCCATTTCTGAAATATGATACCTGCCATTTACAACTTTCCGAATACCGAAAGAAATATGGAGATATCTACAGCTTCACTTTCTCTGGACAGCTCTTCATACACATTGGGTCCATTAAGGTCCTGAGGGATCTACACGTTAATAAATCAGACTGCTTCGTTGACAGAGTTTCTACATTCAACGTTCTAACATACATGATACCAGATAGTAAATATCCACTTATTTTTTCTCTCAAATGTTGATATTTATCATAATATTGATTTTAAGTTGCTGTTTTGTACCTTTATTTTAATTTAAGTTTAATCACCTTAATATTAAGTTTTAATTATATTGGTGATTCAAAAAAAATGTTTACTGATCATAATCTGTATTAAATGAACAGTTAAAAGTGTTTATTTTTATATGCCTTTAAAAAAATCAATACGTACATGAATGTATTCCCAGAATATATACAATGTATGTGTGTGTAATATTTAAATCCCTTATTTGCATATTTAATAACTTCGGTTCATAAATTACATTATTGGGGTTTGTGTGGTAATTCTGATTTTCCCCTCCAGACATGCTAAACACTTAATCAAGTCTCTGTCTGTACTTCTTTGACCAATAGTAAACGCGTTCTCTTTAGACATAGATATTTTATGACATGATCAAATGTGCTTAGGGATTATTCGTAGTCTTTTTACCTGAGAAATATTTACTTAAAAGTGTTTGTGCACGATGTTCCCGAAGTTTTGGACTGTTGTATTGATTTGTTGTATCAGAATAAAATGTGTTGGGCTTTTTGATGAATCGCTTCCATATTATATATATATATATATTTATATATATATATATATATATATATATATATATATATATATATATATATATATATATATATAAATATATACATGTATATACATATTATATGGATACCTTCACGTACGCACTGGTAATTTCTACCTATATTAGAATGTAATGCAAGTCAAACACTGCGTGATGTGTACCAGGTTTCACGTAGTATTGAGTAGAAAATTATCGTTTTGACAATTCAAAAGAAAAATATATATTTAATAAATAGTTCCTCAATGGTCGAATAGAAACTACTGTAAATGAGTGAAACTTTTTTTAGATAATGATGTTCCAGATGTATGTTAATCCTTTAACTATCCCTACGTTTTTATCTGTTGCCCGCTTTCCAAAGTTCGTTAGCGATAGCATTCAAAATGTTGTCAAACTTGCTTTGGGCTGTTTGTTTAGCCCAACAATCCAATCATTTTGCCATCTTAGACTTCATCTCTTAACAGTTTTGATTATAAAAATTTCCCACGACAGAAACTTGTTAGCTCGTACCCCAAAACATTAATCCCTATATTTGGTATCACTGTCTTCCAAAGAAAAAAATATATATTTAATAAATAGTTCCTCAATGGTCGAATAGAAACTACTGTGCATGAGTGAAACTTTTTTTAGATAGTAATGTTCCAGGTGTATGTTAATCCTTTAACTATCCCTCACGTCCTTAACCTTTAGTCAAAGACTACTATGATGGTATTTTTCACCAAAGCCATGAAAATTAAATTTTGGTTATATCATTTTGGGCCCAAAATGGTCTTGTGCCATGTGGGCTCCTGATGCCGTAATTCCAGGTCTGCATCTTTAATCCCGGATAACTTGCAAAATAAATGAGCCATCTAGATCGGAAGTTCGAAGATTGAAGAAGGGTATATAATTAGGATCAAAAATGACCTTACTGTGGATGATTGAAATTGGAGACGAATCTCCACAGTATCACATTTATTATCATTATTCCTCAAAGTAGGTGGCCTGTTGCCAACTTTTAATGTCTATTCCATATTTCAGGCGTGGCTATGTCCAACGGTGATATGTGGAAGATTCAGCGGAAATTCTTCATCCAGAAATTCAAAGAGTATGGACTGTACTCGATCCGAGACGGTCCCATTTACGATTCACTGGAAGAGACATTAAAGGCACTGAAACAGTCGTCGAATGGACCTGTCAACATCGTCCAACTCCTGACGGAACGCTGCACCGGCACTCTCCGACGAGTAATATTCGGGGAAAACGGGATCAGCGATGAACATCTCTCAAAAATGACTGAATCTTACGCAGAATCTCTGAGCGGCATGTTTGGAACGTCTATGATGATCATGGGACCGATCGGAAGGTGAGATTCTTTTTATGTAGGAGTACATAACTCTTAAGCTTTCGAGATATTCCATATTTGTAAGATTAATTCGATGAGATTTAAATTACAATCAAATTAAGTAATACCAAAATTCTTTTAGTATATGACATTGTATCTTTTCAGTTGTAATAAAATTCATTAAATTTATACATATTAAAAAAAAACTTTTAGCACAATGGAATTGCTTGTAATGAGCATAAAGCCTTCGCGCATTATTGAAAAAATGCCTTATGTAAAAAACCTTTTATAACAAATATATTAAATTCTCAAACTTTATATTTAGTTATGACTTTTGCATACTTTGATTAATTATTGCATACTTGGTGAAAGAAAATAGCAAAAAATTTTGTTTGGGCCAAATACTTTATTATGGATTTTTCTTGGACTGAAAAAACTTAATAAACCTAATTGACTCTCTTCCTGCACGTCTCGCACCTTTGAGCTCTACGAAAGGTAGTTATTCTGGAATTTGATAGGTGATTACATTAACGTAACTGGACTGTACATACATATATATATATATATATATATATATATATATATATATATATATATATATATATATATATGTAACACATTCAGGAGTTCGTCGCCAATCGAAATAATCATAAAGCTGTCGTAACCAGAAGCTTTTATTTCCATATCGAAATATGTAAAGCCTTCTTAGGCCTTACACCCCACTACACATTTCGTCATCTAATGGAATAATATCTCTCGCCTTGTCTCGTGACCATCTAAAATGGAAACGAAAGGACACCACTCTCATAATCTAGAACCTCTTCCATCTTTAATTTTTACTGATATATATATATATATATATATATATATATATATATATATATATATATATATATATATATATGGGGGGGTACAAATTTAATACTTTAGTCTTAAACTAAAACTACTAACTCTAAAAAACCACCAAATACGCGATTTCGTCATCTTTTTAGTAGCCTCTTGTCGTTAAACTCTTTTGTCTTCCTGTTGGCGAAATAAACTAGCTATCCTACGTTGCTGATTAAGCCCATTCCTTTTCTCACGCCTGTGGCGTCCCCAACGTAATAAAAGACCGCACAACCATTTTTTGAAAGATTTTGCTGTTGTACGTTGCGAAATAAGGATGTTGTTAAAGTTTTCAGGATAAATCGTATTCTTTTCGCCGACGACTATACACCTTCGACCACATTACATCCCTGAAGCATGGTATGATACGCTATGTTTCATATATATATATATATATATATATATATATATATATATATATATACACGTATGTATAAATGTATATATTAACGAGAGAGTCGAAAGAAATTCACCTTATGACATTTCAAATAACAATGCTGTATTGCAGTGATTCTCAACCTGTGGGGCGCGCCCCACTAGGGGGGCGCGAGCACACTAATGGGGGGCGCGAGCATATCCAAGAGAAAATGTTATTTAAAAAAATTGATTAAGTGACTGAAAGGAAAGAACACACACACACATACAAAACAAAATACATTTCGACATATTTAATAATTAACTTATTAAATTAAAACAACTTACTAAATTAAAAACAAATTTAATAATTATTAGTGACTTCCTTGGGCCTGTCTTTCAGAGCAAAGTTTTTCGAAGGAGGGTTTAATATTAGAAATAGACACTCTCAGTTCTTTTTCTATATTTAGCTGAGATCTATATTTTGTCTTCAAAGAAGCCACCGCAGAAAATCCAGTTTCACAAAGGTAAGATGTTGAAAATGGTAGTAGAATGCGAAATGCCCTTGTTTTTAGTGCAGAAAACTCATCATCCACTCCTGCCCAAAATTCAAAGAGTGATTTATTACTAAATTGTCTTTTGGTTTCGCCGCTTGCCGTGAAGTCTATGAAGGTTTCTTCCTCTTCAATTGAGAGTCCTTCGGGAGTATTTTGAAATGGATCCCTCACCCACTTGTAACTTGATATCAGTTTGTCGTCAGCAAGAAAGTACTTTTTAAAATTCTTTGCTAGCATTGCTAAATGATTTTCAATGGTTGCAAAAACAACTTTTACATGTTGTTCTTCAGCCTTGTAAGTTTTAATACAATCATTCAAATTTGCAAACATTGTTAAGTTTTCTTGCTTTAAATTTCTGCTCCACAATTCCAATTTCCTACAAAAAGCATTAACTTTATCACTCGTATCCAATATATGTGTATTTGCAAAGTTTAAAATTAAGGTTGTAGTGCAGGTTTAGCGCCATAATGCTCAAAATACATTATTATTGTATACATTTTATTGTAGAGGGTGGGGAGGGGGGCGCGATGAAAATTATGATTGAAAATTGGGCCGTGAATACTAAAAGGTTGAGAAACACTGCTGTATTGCCATTCATCTTAGACTGCGGATGTGGCCCTCGGGCCGTAGTTTGGAGACCCCTGGTTTAGCCCAACAATCCAATCATTTTGCCATCTTAGACTTCATCTCTTAACAGTTTTGATTATAAAAATTTCCCACGACAGAAACTTGTTAGCTCGTACCCCAAAACATTAATCCCTATATTTGGTATCACTGTCTTCCAAAGAAAAAATATATATTTAATAAATAGTTCCTCAATGGTCGAATAGAAACTACTGTGCATGAGTGAAACTTTTTTTAGATGTTCCAGGTGTATGTTAATCCTTTAACTATCCCTCACGTCCTTAACCTTTAGTCAAAGACTACTATGATGGTATTTTTCTCCAAAGCCATGAAAATTAAATTTTGGTTATATCATTTTGGGCCCAAAATGGTCTTGTGCCATGTGGGCTCCTGATGCCGTAATTCTAGGTCTGCATCTTTAATCCCGGACAACTTGCAAAATAAATGAGCCATCTAGATCGGAAGTTCGAAGATTGAAGAAGGGTATATAATTAGGATCAAAAATGACCTTACTGTGGATGATTGAAATTGGAGACGAATCTCCACGGTATCATATTTATTATCATTATTCCTCAAAGTAGGTGGCCTGTTGCCAACTTTTAATGTCTATTCCATATTTCAGGCGTGGCTATGTCCAACGGTGATATGTGGAAGATTCAGCGGAAATTCTTCATCCAGAAATTCAAAGAGTATGGACTGTACTCGATCCGAGACGGTCCCATTTACGATTCACTGGAAGAGACATTAAAGGCACTGAAACAGTCGTCGAATGGACCTGTCAACATCGTCCAACTCCTGACGGAACGCTGCACCGGCACTCTCCGACGAGTAATATTCGGGGAAAACGGGATCAGCGATGAACATCTCTCAAAAATGACTGAATCTTACGCAGAATCTCTGAGCGGCATGTTTGGAACGTCTATGATGATCATGGGACCGATCGGAAGGTGAGATTCTTTTTATGTAGGAGTACATAACTCTTAAGCTTTCGAGATATTCCATATTTGTAAGATTAATTCGATGAGATTTAAATTACAATCAAATTAAGTAATACCAAAATTCTTTTAGTATATGACATTGTATCTTTTCAGTTGTAATAAAATTCATTAAATTTATACATATTAAAAAAAAACTTTTAGCACAATGGAATTGCTTGTAATGAGCATAAAGCCTTCGCGCATTATTGAAAAAATGCCTTATGTAAAAAACCTTTTATAACAAATATATTAAATTCTCAAACTTTATATTTAGTTATGACTTTTGCATACTTTGATTAATTATTGCATACTTGGTGAAAGAAAATAGCAAAAAATTTTGTGTGGACCAAATACTTTATTATGGATTTTTCTTGGACTGAAAAAACTTAATAAACCTAAATGACTCTCTTCCTGCACGTCTCGCACCTTTGAGCTCTACGAAAGGTAGTTATTCTGGAATTTGATAGGTGATTACATTAACGTAACTGGACTGTACATACATACATACATATATATATATATATATATATATATATATATATATATATATATATATATATATATATATATATGTAACACATTCAGGAGTTCGTCGCCAATCGAAATAATCATAAAGCTGTCGTAACCAGAAGCTTTTATTTCCATATCGAAATATGTAAAGCCTTCTTAGGCCTTACACCCCACTACACATTTCATCATCTAATGGAATAATATCTCTCGCCTTGTCTCGTGACCATCTAAAATGGAAACGAAAGGACACCACTCTCATAATCTAGAACCTCTTCCATCTTTAATTTTTACTGATATATATATATATATATATATATATATATATATATATATATATATATATATATATATATATATGGGGGGGTACAAATTTAATACTTTAGTCTTAAACTAAAACTACTAACTCTAAAAAAACCACCAAATACGCGATTTCGTCATCTTTTTAGTAGCCTCTTGTCGTTAAACTCTTTTGTCTTCCTGTTGGCGAAATAAACTAGCTATCCTACGTTGCTGATTAAGCCCATTCCTTTTCTCACGCCTGTGGCGTCCCCAACGTAATAAAAGACCGCACAACCATTTTTTGAAAGATTTTGCTGTTGTACGTTGCGAAATAAGGATGTTGTTAAAGTTTTCAGGATAAATCGTATTCTTTTCGCCGACGACTATACACCTTCGACCACATTACATCCCTGAAGCATGGTATCATACGCTATGTTTCATATATATATATATATATATATATATATATATATATACGTATGTATAAATGTATATATTAACGAGAGAGTCGAAAGAAATTCACCTTATGACATTTCAAATAACAATGCTGTATTGCCATTCATCTTAGACTGTCAAGGGTAATTCCATTTAAGTGTTGTAAAAAGTGAAAGAATGGGTGAGGGAAAATTGAAAATTGCTGTTAACAAAAAATATGAAATATTAGGTTTATTTACGGGAGATGTTTGTATTTGTAAACAAAAAATATTCCTACAAAAGTACGCTTATTTTATTATATCTAGATTCATATATCTAAAGCAAATACCGTTATTATTTCCAATGAGGGAGCACTGGCGGTTATGTCTATCGCCACTGCCAATAGCAGATATTTGTCGGCCATTTCATTATATTAGCACCCTATAGACGCCTGAGATTACTTCCTAGGACAACATCAACAAACAAATTGGGTCATCGTAATTTAGAAGAACTGTCCAAGCAGAAGACCCTTCTGAAATTATACCACTGTATGTGGCTTAGACTGCCACTTCCAGTGATATAATTTCGGAATTTAGAGGCATTGCGTCCACGAACCTATTTTAAGTGTCCCAACACACATTAATGAACACGGGGAAACTGTGGCCGGCAGGAGTATTGAACTCACAACCCTCTAGTTCTACTATCAAAGACATTTGTCGATTGTGCTACCCGGGCTCTCTACAGATTAAATGTGGCATAAATCATAAAACTGAATGGAAAATATTATTTTGATTAATGACACTGATCCTTAAAGTGATCAACATTATCTGTAATTATGCTTCTTACTTTTTCAGCGAAGTGTTAAAATCTAGTCTCTCACCGATAGATTTCTGTTCAGCATCTCCCCCACTGCCAGAAAAGCCATGAAATCCCACGGAGAAATGCAACGTATTATGATCGCTAGCGTTAAAAGAATTGAATTGAACATGAACGAGGACCAGCCGACATGCATTATTGAAGAATACTTTAAGGAGAGGAATGAAAAGAGGCGACAGAATGATCCAACATGGAAATTTTATACAGGTAAATTAGGGCGTGTGTTTGTATAAGGCTTTAAAAAATATATTTCTCAAAGTATAACTTCCTGTAAAATTCTCTATTTACTGTTTCTAGGCTTAAAATACACTGACTCTGGGGTAATATTATACCTGCAGGTATTCCACTAGCGGTGATTACTGTACTTAAACCACAGCGCGTGCAGGTATCATCAACATGCAGGTATCCGTATTTTCCTATGAAGACCTAAAACTGATGCAATTTTTTTCCCATTTTTGTCGAGTTAATACCCATATGCCAGAAATATTGTGGTTATTGACGATAAAATCCGTATTTGCCAAAGAAATGCCTAGAAGATCATGAATATTAATTTCTTAGAAAATACTAAATCTACATCAGGAACTTTATAAATGACTCATATTTCAACAATCCGTCAATAAAAAGAAATCAGATCTCATTGCACCCAGAATTTAATCTGTTTGTACATAATTCTTGAAGTTATGTTATCTTTTGGAATAACCATTTTAGCGAGTTATTATAATGTCATATCAATAAGACAGATAAAAGATCTATGCATGACATAATACTGCTATTTCTCAAAGCGTATATTCCACTACCCGAAATATACCCTTTGTCTATATATTATGCAATCCCTTTCAACATCTAACATGCAAAAGTTCTTTGCAAGTCAGTGTTAAGATGATGTAACAGCATTTCCAGATTAATGTTATCAAAATTTGGCAAAAGGTTTGAAGAAATAACCGTGACAAATAAACTTTCATTTAGCAGTTACTTTGGCTTAAGTAACATGATAATACATTTTTACCTGAATCGTTTTCTTAAATTTTTCTTTCGTTAATCAACTTTTTTCGTCTTTGTTTAATATGAAAATGGAAGATACATTTCAAAACACATTGAGTCAATATAATCTTCAGATTATAATATAGTTACTAGTGTGATGAGGCGAGTTAGATCTGATATATAATTGTTTCATTCATAAAAGAAGTAAAATGTTCGGGATCTAAATCTGACCTCATCACATCGTTAGAGATAGAGGACCATAATTTAACGGATATTGTAGTCTTGTACGGGGGTCTCGGGCGGGGTTCTGATTCCAGTCGCAGATAAGAATCCTGTCTCCGTACTTGACATTAAATAAGAATGTACCTTTGTGGAGTATTTATGAGTCCCTAAGGGACAGGGCCCAATTAGAGGGGATAAGGTTGTTCACGTTGGTGGTCTCAGGGCGGGGTTTGCTGAGACCAATGACTGTCTGGCAACTATCCCGATTGGTAGAAAAGAAGAAGGAGGGGACTAATTTTGAGTAATAATATAAAAAAAGTCTAAAAAGGAGTTGGATGAGAAGGCTCCAGAGAGTTTAAATAAAAAGGCCCCAGAGAGTTGAATGACAAGGCCCAGGGGAGATGGATTAGAAGGACCTAGAGAGTCTGGTTCGAAGGTCCCAGAAGAGAAGTTCGTTTCGGAGGTCCCAAAAGGAAGTTGCTCGATACTCCAGCCAAGTCCGCGAGAAAAGTTCCTGCACAAAATAGTACGGCCACACCACAGAGACTCAGGAGAAAGCCCCTGACGATGTATGTAACAGATCAACGGTTGATGTAAAGATTCCCTCTCATACCCTTCAACCAGAAGTGTTCCGGGCCCAACACTTTAGACCCACAAAGGTACCCATTTTTTGCATTAAATTTTGAAATCGAGATTAGGTCCTCTCTCTACTTACAAAATATTCCTGAGTGTATAAAAAAAATTGTCAGAAGTAATTTGAATAGATTGACTAAGCTTACTTATTTACTTATTACTCTTTCTTTGTAAATAGATGTATAAATATTTTTATAATAAATCTTCTTTTTTATATTAAGCTAGTCTCAGTTGCTATGATTTTAGAGGTTAGTTTTTTTTCTTCATATTAATGTCTGTAATTTCTCAGAACCTGTGGTTAAATTTTAGTAAAACAAATATTTAACAGAACTCAATTTTAAATAAATCCCACTATACATTTGATCACAGGTTGATACTTAATTATATAACGAGGACTACACGACAACTAGTACTTCAGATAAATAGTTTTTAATTTAACAAATTCATAACGTTTTCTTCCACTTAGCAAAACACAAGGCTCACATTCATGTATTGTCTTTTTTATCGTCTGTTGGCGATGTTAATAAGCATTATACTGTCATATCAAGTGTGACGTCCTGAAGTAGGGATAGGCGAAGTCGTCAATGATACAGCTGGACAACTGTTTACTCTGGATTAAATACTTTATTCGAGTGAATAATTTATGTACAGCTAGGTACAGGTTTCAGTAGATTCTAAATCTTCTGAGATATCGTGCTGAGATAACATAACGCAATTACATAGCGTGGGTACAGTGAAGTTAGTAATTTTCGAACACTGTAACAGTTCTCTAATTAGTTCCGATACGAAACGCTGATACTATAACCTCCGGGCTGACGATCAATACAGTCGGCTTCCACACTAAGGTTCAAACGCTTATCACGCTGGAGTTCATTGAGGAAACTCAGGATGCAAGACGATCCAAAATGAGAGTAAGGGTCACACTCAGCGACCTACTTCTATGCATGAAGTAGAAAAAAAATATTAAGATAGCGAGAATGAGATCCCAAAGTCGAAAGTCGACTTCTTAGCAAAGCAGAGACGCTGGCTATCTCTAAAGCAAGGAAGCTCCGGAAATCGATGAGACGAGTGGACTGCTCTCGAGCTCCACAAAACATCTGCAAAAGAGCTCTCAAGAAAAAGCCTCCTTCTTATTTCCGCCAATATTCTTTTATAGGGATCCCCGTTTCTTTCACGTGATTCTTTCGGAACCTGCCAGACCTATGGTGACGCAATATTGTGGTCACCCGCCTGAAACAGCTGATCCGTTTCCAGATGTGGCCTTGTCCAGATGTGGACAGATGTTAAATTCCTTTTGTGGTACTGGTAACGGGGGACACATGTGCACTATAGCATCGCTCGATTAATAATTATTACCCGAGTCTCTTTCACTCAAACAGACCTCAGAAAGGCTCAAACGTCAGTGGCACCAGCGTACCGACAGTTTTAAATTACGTTCATTTAATCGTAAATCGTGGGTTTGTTGACTGGACCTAGTGCACAAATGTCTATTGCGAGGATCACACTCTTCTACCTGTCGCTAACCGTAATTGTCAGCTGCGAAAGGTCACCTTCCGTTCTTTTTTCGCGAGAATCATGCAACGGATCGTTACACAGGTGACAGGATCGTTGGAAGAATTGCCAATACGCAGAAGCCGTCTGATGGTATCAAAAAGAATTTGTCTAAAATTTTATGAGACTACGGCACATAGTTTAGGTTACATAAAACATAATCAAACGGATATTATATTTTATTTATGTAGATACTACCTAACTGCGCTCGCTCTTGGCTTTTTCTCTTATATCACATCGAGGAACAGTTATTAATTTATTCAATAGTAATTATTTTAAGAGTTGGTAATTAATTTAAACAAAATACAACATAAAAATATGTTTGTAGTAAATTTCAATAAAACAAACCCTTATTAAATAATCCCAGTAAACTTCAATTAAATAATCCCTCTATGAATTATTAATTTAATTCAAAGTAATAGAATATTGTTAAAGGAACTGAATATTCAGAATACTTTAATTGCGTTTGAGAATTGGGTGCCAGTTTCATTGATTTCAACATATGGAAACAGTTTCGTCAATAGGTTTGTTCAAATTCTCTAAGATAGAATCTTTAATAGAAAATATAATTGATTATGCTGTTTAAGAGTTTAAGATACTTCAATCACTAGAAGGATTATTCGTTTCACCTTTCAAACAGATATTTAATATAGTGTTCATTATTCGTGTCTAACAACAAAAGCTTAAGTTAATGATGAAAATGAGTAAAAATTGTATGCATTTAAGGAATATTTAATAATCTAAATTGTTATTTAAAATAATTAATTTCTTGGAAAAGAATTACAAAAATTCATATGAGGTCATTTAAGTTAGTAAAACTTAGTATGCTTTGTTTACTCATGTATAACGATTTATTTATTCACAAATTCAAAGCAATACTGAAGATGTGAGTTATACATGAATAATTTTAATTGATTTTTATATAGTTATAATGCAGGCATATATTTCAGGAAAAATAAAAAGATAAATATCTTATTCAGTAGAAGTAATTTTGCACCACATTCCCGGGAATTCATTCCTGTTGTACTTTTTTATAACAATCCTAGTAAATCCAATTATTAACTTTATACGGATGGGTCTTACTCTGAAAACTGTGCATATGCAAGCTCCGGAGTCTTTTTTAAACTCTTCTTCTTTTCTGCGTCTGCGGGAAAAAAACAGAACGGCCTTTGATGGAGAGGTAGAGGCCATCCGTATCGCAATGGAGAAACTTCTGGACTGTCTTCAAAAATTCCAAAAGGTTGTCCTACTCTCGGACTCGCAGGCAGCCATACAGGCTATTGGCTCCGCTGAAGCTCCTATCTCTGCTGAGGTCCTACAATGCCGAAAATTGATGTATTGTATTAGTCAATAAGAGATTTGAAAAAAAAAATTTCAATTTTACAACTCCTCTTCAACCTCCACTCAAAATACGTGTTCTGCAAAGATTGGTCGATTTACTTGAAAAATTGAAATAAAAAATAAGTATCTAACGTGTTCTGCAAAGATCGGTCGATTTACTTAAAAATTGGAAAAAGAATTTACCAAGTATCTAAAAATTTATTATTTAATTTTATTTTATTTTATTTTATTTATTAAAAATTTATTATTAAAAGTATTTAAAATAATCAAATTTTGAAAAATTTTTCCTCAAAATGTTGTGTTTGATTAAGAATCAATTTGTTGAGTTACGATCCCCTCGCCAGATTTCAAACGCCACGCTGCAAGCACGCCACGCACGAAAGCTGCAAGCACGCCAATTTCGCCAAATGTGGTTGAAGCACCAACAAGATCCATGATTAGAAACAGGAGAGTGGGCTAAGAAGAGGAGTTGAAAAAGACAAATATATCAAGCTACAATGGATTCCCAGCCATTGCGGCATTTATGGGAATTATCAGGCTGATATTCTCGCAAAAGGTGCAAGAAAGGCACAGCTAATAAATGCTTTTGGACTGTCTTTTCACTCAAAAAAGCTCTTTTGGAAACAAGCTTTGAGTATGAAATTCGAATTGAAGACCTGGAGTGCCGAAGACCTCTCCAACATTCCCGATCGTCCTCGAGATGAGGCAGTGGCGTTGTTTCGGTTAGTGACAGAACATGACTGCCTAAGTGAACATCTCCATAGAATTGTCATTTTTGACTCCCATCTTTGTTCTTTATGTGACCTTGGAGAACCTTTAAATAGAGGTCATCTGCGTCGATGCGGGGCACTTCGCGGTTCTTCCGCTCCGAGACTACCATGTATTGGAGAGCTAGAGAACGCCTGAGGCAATGACTTCGGTCAATGTTACTTTTGTTACTTGTACTGTTGTTTCACAATTGTTATTTTTATAACTGTTACCTGCCTTGTCACTAGAAATTAAAAAAAAAAATTTTAACGCTATAAGCCCCATGGCTTCACGTGGCTTTCCGGTCAGGTCAATATGAATTTTTCATTATATATGGAGCATTTTGCTGAAATAGGAGGTACCCCATGTTCAGTTGTTTAATAATTTGCAATGCATTTGTTTTGTCTATGATAGCGGTGGTAGTATGATCTTCATGGTTATACGACCAGTATGGTGGATAAATATAGTGTTGTTAAGCGGTGTATCCTATGGCAGTAAATCTCTTAGCAATGGTTTTGTGACTTGAAGCACGGTTCGCACTCTCATTTGCATATTGCATTGCTTGTTCATTAAAAATTGCAATATATTTATTTATCTTCCCTATTTTACTCTAACTTTGCACAAATAAACTCTTCATATATGATGAAGAAGACCAAAAAACTACCTTAAAAAACTCATAAATAGTTGAGGAGTATAAAAACACTTAGATCATCCACGGTCAATTCACAGTAGCTGAAACCCCCCATTGGCATGAGACGATTAGTAACAAGTGTGAAGAATTTGTAGAAGAGTTGTGTAATTTTGAAAATGAGTAAGAAGAGCTTTAATAATTGACCAAACTCCAGGCAGCAATTGGTTTGCAAACTGGAAAATTTATAAATCAAATTATAAGAGTGCATTACCCAAGAAATTTAATTTATCACGATTTTTATTGTAAAAAAACTAATATTAAATAATACTATTTAATTAAGAAACTATTTAACTATTTAAACTATTACTATTTAATTAAGTGTTTAATTAAGAAAATATTTACTTTTTTATTTATAGAAACTTCCTTGGTTTCATCGCTTATTCAGTTTGTGGGAGATGGTATTGGAGGCGTGGCTTCCTTTATTGTGGGAATCCTGAACGCCCTGATTGAACACCCAGAAGAGCAAGAAAAGATATACCAGGAAATAATGGAAGTTGCAGGACCGTCTAGGAATCTGACTCTAGGAGACAAAGCGAATCTTCCTTACACAAACGCTTTTTTCAACGAAGCCCTTCGCACATCAAATTTTCTAACCTTATTTCCAAGCCTGGAGTGTACAAGTAAATTTTTTATATTTTACATCATATATTTTGGTATAATCTCTATGAATATCTCTTTAGTTAGGCATTAACGGAAATGAAACAACAACCTAAAAACTAGATTGTCGTTTTTATTTTATTGTATTTATTTTCGTAGCACAGCAATCTCTTTTCATTTACTTAATGTTAGAGTCCTTTGATTCTTTCGATATAATTTTCTTTAGTTAAATTATTTAATATGGAAATCAAGAATTAGCAAATTCTTTCAAACTGTTATTTAATTTACTATGTTCATATTCAAATATGTCTCTCTTGGTCAGAAATTTTATGTTTTATCCCGTGTCTTACTATTCAATAAAGACAAAACTTTGTATAGGCCTACACCTCCAATGACCGTAGGATACGCTCAAGAATCAGACTTAGGAGGAATGGAGGAAACTTGTTCAAGATCTTTCAGGATATAAAACACCACTCTCTGATTCACTGCAGACGCAGACTCTCATACATAAAACTGTTCCATACCTTTGCTAACTTGACGAATGACTTGTGTTAACATTTTATCTTTATTTTTCTGAAACCCAACGATGGTTAAACATAAATATCGTGGTTAAATTTTTGTTATTGTCGTAACCTTCAAACACTTAATAAATTTTAAATTTAATCAATTTGAATTAAAAGAGCCGTTGAATAGAGTATATGAGAAAAATTAAAAAGTGATTACAAGATTCCTGTTAGCATACATTCTTGCTTATTTGTCTGAAACAGATACTGTAGCGCCTTTTATTTTTCAATGATATTTTAAGAAACTCCATTTAAGCGAATTTATTTTCATTTATTGGTGGACATTTTAAAAAACAAAATAACATCAGATATCAGAACAAACATCGTATCACAAAATCACACTAAGCGGTCGACAAAGTCTGCATGACCTGCTAGCTAAAAGTGAAACCTCTTACCTTGTTGACAAATGCATACTGCCTGCAGATGGTCTTGTGCAATTCTGTTTTCCCTTTGCGAGGGAGCAGTGTTCTTTAAGTTATGTAAAGCTGCACGTCTAATAATTGTACTTTCAATTGCTTAGAAAGGAGTGTACTCCCTAATAATTAGCAAAATAATTAGTATAATAAACTACCAATGTGTTTCTTTTACTACAGTGTTGTTTAAGTTATATAAAGCTGCACGTCTAATTATTGTACTTTTAATTGCTTAGAAAGGAGTGTACTCCCTAATAATTAGCAAAATAATAAGTATAATAAACTACCAATGTGTTTAATTTACTACAGTGTTGTTTAAGTTGTGTAAAGCTGCACGTCTAATAATTGTACTTTCAATTGCTTAGAAAGGAGTGTACTCCCTAATAATTAGCAAAATAATTAGTATAATAAACTACCAATCTGTTTCATTTACAAAGTGAACATTCTTTGTTTTAAATGGGTCTGAGCACCATCATTATTTTTGTTTCTATGCATCATTTTACACACGATTTGAGATAGCAAGAATGTTTTCTCCCTGCAACTGAAGAAGGGGGAGGTGAAACTCGATTATTCTCAACCTCCCTCGGGTCGAAATCTCGTCTCCTATAGGTAAAGTCATTTCTTCCCCGCCTACTTTCCCCCCCTCCTCATGTGTGCCCAGTTTTCGGCCGCACCTTTCCGATGTCACAATAAATGGACCAGTTTATGAGGCATGCAACTGGTCCAAAATTTCGAAAACAGGCAATGCAGGTGGGCATCCCGCGAAGACTTTAGTCTCCTTAGAATTTGCCCAGAGACGAAAAACAGCAAAATAAAAAGAAGTTAAAGTAAGTTTAAATAACGTAATTTGGCTGTTTCCCAGTTCAGGGGACCCCGGAACCCAGTTCGGTGGGGACGCCAAGCGTGGGAGATATCGCCAAATTCTAGAACCCTATTTTCTGGCAAACCTTGCTCTTCTTTTCGGACTCTTCCACCCTCCCCCTAAATCAGGTGGGGGTGTCAATCGGCTCCTTTATTTTAGGGTATTGGGAGAAATGACACGTGATTTGAATATCTGACCCTTATTGGTTCCTGTAACTAATAATACTCCAAGACCGCTGAATTTGGATTTTCTAGCGTCCATTTCGGCTATGCTCTGGAGGTTTATCCATTTTTCCTGATCTCTTGTGGATTTTTTTTTCGTTTTTAAATTTAATACTGGAGCTCACACCAATAGTAATTTGTACCTTACTTTATAACTTTTTAATCTTTTGATAGTTTTAAGATAATTTCATTAAATAGCAACCGTATTTTATAAATATAACTAAATATTTTATAAGCATAATTGCCTAAATATAACCAACTAATGCTTATACTTTGCTTAATTTGCACTTACTGCAAAAATTATGCGCTGTTCAGTTTAATAAACAGTACAAAAGCGCCTATTTAAATACATTAAAAACTCAAATTTAAATTTGTTTTCATCTTAATAAAATTTCAAACCCATTTTTCTGTTCAAAATATGATTTGAAATCGGGTATAAACTTAATACACAAATATTAAACGACACTTGGTGACAATTTGGCGATCACTTGTACAAGAATAGCGCCAAAAACATGGCGGCGGGGCCCCCTTGAATGGCGGGGGGAACTTGAATTTACCCGTAATTTTATTTCACAAACGAACTAAAATGAATCAAACATTTTTCCATAGGAACATTGAATTTCTTTCTTTCTTAAAACTAACAGAATGTCAAGCTCATACATATCATATCTATAACATATATTTAACCGTAAAATATATGGAGATATAGTAACACTTTAAAAAATTTTTAAGTATCCTTGGGTATTAATAATTTTGTGTTAATCATGGCCGTCTGAGGGGAAAGAGGAAATTTAGACACCTACATCTCACCTGGTGTCGCATAAATGTGAAATAAAGAGTTGAGGCTGGACTGACGGATTGGGGTGAAATAATATTAGCTGCATTTTACCCGAGCCTGTGGAGATCTGAATTAAACCCTTAATGAACAGTTTTTTTTATAAAGGCCGGCCAAAAAAATCAATGTTTTTAATATAAAAAATAATTTAGAACTTTGTCTTGCCAAGAAAATTACAAAATACAAAAATAATCAAAAATTTTATTGCAATTTTGGATTTTGATATCATCGCAGAAAATAGTCGAAATTTATATATATATATATATATATATATATATATATATATATATATTATATATATATTATATATATATCATATATATATCATATATATATATATATTATATATAATATATATATATATAATCCTTGAAAAAGTAAGAGTTATAGCTTACAATCTCATGTGAATGATAAATATTAATAACATTTTTTTCCTTTTACATTGTTGTTTTCAGTTCTCAATGCATTCGAGCGTGAAAAATTATAGCGACATAAAGTAAACTCTGCTCGAATTATCTCGAGTGTGCACAGTTTGGCCAGTTTAGCGGGCTCGAGTTAACTCAATCGTGCACGTTAAGGGGTTAAAGACCTATGTGCCCTAAGACAATGAACTGATGGTGATGATGATCAATATACACTGAACAGAAATATGTCAGGCATTACTGGTTTAGAAGTGAAAATTTTCATATTTATATGTTAAACAATTATTAAGATATAACATCTATAGTAAACATGTTTATCGATTTAATAGAAGATTACTTGATAATGTAGTAAAAATCTGATGGGTAGAAAATTGTAATGTTTCTATAACTGTACTTAATATCCCATTAAATTATTTTTATAAAATACCAAAACATTGAAAAATGACACTCCAAAAGATGCCATAGTGTATTATAAACCTAAAGCTCTTATACTGTTATATCCTGAAGAGTAGCTAAATCAAAACTTTTTTCGTTAATAATTGTTTGCAAAAGAGATATCTTGTATTATCAGTCATAAAATCAGATGAGTGAATATTATTCTTTTTTTTTAACGTCTTTTACAGAGCTAAAACTTTTTTAAGCGCAATTTTTTAATATTAAAATCTAACCACTTCTGACGTAAATTTCTTATCTATTATTCCTCATTTTAGAGGAATACAAACACCTCATTTGCCTTAAGTATAAACGACACTTTAAAAACAAAACTTGATATTTCTATACAAGAAAGCATGCGTTCGTGTTAGCTTTTACGGTTACTCAAAACGAAATCATAAATTATGTATTAAATAAAATGTGCGTTAACTAAAAGTGTATATTAAAAAATATGTATTTGATAAAAATAAAATTTTTTTTATATCAGAGCAAATATTGAGGGTAAGGAGATTTACGACAACTAGATGAGTGATAAAAATCAAAACCTTAGAAAAGAGATAAAATAAAGCTATGCATTATAAGTTAAACTTTACCCGGTGATATGTGTAAAATTAAAAGGATGGTGGATTTTACAAACTGTTTTTAGAATTAACTAACTTAAATCTATGAAACTTTCAACACATATGCAATGAAGTATAATTGAATAAATCAGATTTAAATACTTTTTAAATCAGAAATTTATTCTGGAATATATAATCCTCTGAAATATTTCATTTTTCAAGTTGTATATTAATTTTTAATTTTTTTCTTTTGTTTTAGCCTTAATACTCCTTAAAAGTATCAGTTGAAAACATTTGTGTATTGTTCTTTTGATTGATTTAGATCAGTGATTCTCAAACTTTTTAAAGCTACAGAAATGTGTTAAATGTCCCCCTTTGTAAACATTAGTAAAAAAAAGCAATTTGCACAGGGAAGGAGAAATTTTCAATTGAAAGAGGTAAAATGTTTAAGTAATTTTCTCTAATAGAGTTACACACCAAATTATTGTTGCTGAGACACGCTTTCAACACATATACAATGAAGTACAAATCAATAAATCAGATTTAAATAAATTTTAAATCAGAAATTTTTTCTGGAATACATAATCTTCTGATATATTTTTTTTTATTTGCATATTAATTTTCAACTTTTTCTTTTGTTTTAGCCTTAACATTACTTAAAAGTATCTGTTGAAAACATTTGTGTATTGTTTTTTCCCTTCATTTAGATCAATGATTCTCAAACTTTCTTAAGCTGTCGCCGCCTTAAGGTGCCGAAATATGTTAAATGTCCCCCTCTGTAAAAATTAGTAAAAGAAAATATGCATAAGGAAAAAGAAATTCTCAATAACCTCTTAACGTGCACACTCGTTAAGGCCAGTTTAGCGCGCTCGAGTTAACTCGAGCGCGCTAAACTGGCCAAACTGTGCACACTCAAGATAATTCGAGCAACGTTGTACTTTATGTTGCTATAATTTTTCGCACTGGAATGCAATCGAGAACTGAAAATAACAATACAATAAAATATTACAATATTATAATGTAATATTACAATGTAATAAAATAAAAATTTTGATTATTTTTGTATTTTTGTAATTTTTTTTTTGTAAGAATACATTTTAAATTGCGTTTTTTGCATTAAAAAATTGATTGTTTTTGGCCTGGCTTTTTTAAAAAAACTGTATATTAAGGGGTTAAAAGAGGTAAAATGTTTAAGTAATTTCCTCTAATAGAGTTAAACAGCAAACTATTGTTACTGAGACACCCTCAACAGACGCTTAAATGAATGTTTTTGATTAAATATATTTTTCTAAATAGCATCCCAATTTCACACATGAGAACATAAGGGATGAAAATTACTGTTTCTTTTACAGTCCCATAAGTTCGTTTTTTACTGGTAAAATTGGATAATTAATGTAGTAAATTAATTCCATATTTTTAAAATTAAGTTTGAAAGCCAAAATATTCTCACATTGCCTCCCCCGCACCATCCGAAACACAGTCACTGACCATCAGTACTCGTCACATCAGAATGTTATAGATAATTTAACCCTCCGAGTGGAACAAACACATCTAGAAAAAAATTCTCCAAAATACGCTAATGTTAGTGGCCAAAGAGTTCTATGATTTTTACCTTCGCCCTTTGTCGACTAGAATGAAATATG
This sequence comes from Pardosa pseudoannulata, assembly GCA_032207245.1. Classification (NCBI taxonomy): domain Eukaryota; kingdom Metazoa; phylum Arthropoda; class Arachnida; order Araneae; family Lycosidae; genus Pardosa; species Pardosa pseudoannulata. The sequence goes on from CM063501.1 coordinate 124,506,915, forward strand.
GAAAACCCAACTTCGTTATTGTCCCTTTACTTCCAGTTATATATAGATATATAAATAGATATTATAGATTGTTAATTTTTAATACACACAAAGCTCGTCAAGTCTCGAATATTATCCCATAAGAAATAATGCATTTTAAAAGTACAAATAAAAATATTCTTTGAGAGACTTATTTAAATTTTTTTTTACGAAAGTCATCCAAGATATTTAAGGGGGGCAGTTAGAGATACATCTGTCGCTGCAAATGAAATACTTCGAAATAGAGATTGACAAAGTCATGAAAAGCTATCCGCGTCTTTGTGTCTCAGGAGATAGGGTTGCATCTCGTCTAATTAAATATTCAATACATTTTTTCAAAGATGCTGAGCTAATATTAATACAAGCATTCTAATTATTTTTACGAAAACGTTTTTTAATAAATGTGCGTTTATAAATTACTTAAGTAAAGTTTTATTTAATTATAGATTGCATAAATAATTCCTGAATTCATTATATGGTACTCAAGAAATATAAACACTTTATATATCTCTAAAGTATATTTTGTTTTTATATTTAGCTGTGATTAATACGAGCATTCTAATTATTTTTACAAAAAAACTTTTTTAATAAATGTGCTTGTATACATTATTACTAAAGTAAAGTTTTATTAAATTACAGACTGCATAAATAGTGCTTGAATTCAGTATGCTGTACTCAAGTAAATTAAACAATTTTTATATCTTTAAAAATGTTTTTTGTTTTTATATTTAGCTATGCAATATAAGCATTCTAATTATTTTGACAAAATTGTTTTTAATAAATAAGAGTTTACACATTACCTAAGTAAAGTTTTATTTAATTACAGATTGAATAAATAGTTTCTGAATATAGTATATGGTACTTAAGTAAATTAAACACTTTATATAGCTTTAAAAATATTTTTTTTTATATTTAGCTATGTAATATAAGCCTTCTAATTATTTCTACAGAAAAGGATTTTTATAAATATCCTTTTACACATTACTTAAATAAAGTTTTGTGTAATTATCGATTGCATAAATAGTTTCTGAATTCAGTATTCGGTACTTAAGTAAGTTTAACACTTTATACAGCTTTAAAAATATTTTTTGTTTTTATATTTATCTGTGATAAATATTAGCATTTTAATTATTTTTACAAAACATGTTTCTAATAAATGTGCTTCTACACATTACTTAAGTAAAAAATTATTTAATTTTAGATTGCATAAATAGTTCTGAATTCAATATAAAGCCCTCAAGTAAATCAAACACTTTAAAATATATTTTGTTTTTATATTGAGTTGTGATTAATATAAGCATTCTACTTATTTTTACAAAAATGTTTTTAGTAAATGTGCGTCTATACATTGCTTAAGTAAAATATTTGTAATTTTAGATTGCATAAATAGTTCCCAAAGAGTATAAGGCACCCCCACAAAAAAACTAAAGACTTTAATAATATATTTTGTTTTTATATTTAGTTGTGATTAATATAAGCATTCTAATTATTTTTACAAAAAGGGTTTTAATAAATATGTATTTATACATTAGTTAAGTAAAGTTTTATTTAAATGTAGACATCATAAATAGCTCCTGAATTCAGCATGCGGTATTCAAGTAAATTAAAAACTTTATATACTTTATATAGCCTTAAAAATGTATTTTGTTTTTATATTTAGAGGAAACTACCTACCGGGGATACAGAATTCCAAAAGGAGCCATTACTCTCTATAACTTCTGGGCCATCCATCACAATCCTGATACTTTTGAAGACCCTGATACGTTTAATCCTTCTCGATACTTGTCAGGTCCTGGAAAAACGAAAGCAGAACTTCCAGTAACATTCGGGATGGGTAAGAATGTTCTTTTAGTAGTCGAACAAAGACGTTCAATTTATTCTAGTAAAATGACGTCAAACTGACCTATTAGGAAAATTATAGACTGTTTCAAAGGCAAAAGTTTCAAGATGGCTTTTCAAGACGTCCAATACAGTTTTTTTCCTAGCACCGGCAGTGACGCCATACTTTGTTTTTCGTATTTTTCTCGTAAACTACGGATCGTACAGGAACGCTTCTTTGGGCAGTTTTTATGCACTCTCAACAAGGAATCTAGTTATGCAGAGATTATGCGATCGTTTTGGGACATCCTGTATACGAGTACTTTATATACGAGTGTAACAAAAAGCCACAACATTGTGCAACCGCCTTAAAACGTATGATCTCAATGATAAAATAATGCTTTTGTCAGTGCAACACCTCTCATTCGATTGATCTGTCTTGAGAGAAAATGACGACCGAGCAGCGAGGGGGAAGTCGGCCTGTTCATTTACTCAAAAAAAGTTGGAAGCTTTTATTTCTTGTTAATTTCTAGTGTGCTTTAGAGTGAACTAAAATTAATTTCAGTTTAAAAGTCCACAGTTATGAATCTCAAGTATTTAGAGTAATTTTTCAGAAATATTTCTAAAATTTTCGTTACCAAAATGTTTATATTATATATATATATATATATAGATATATATATCTAAAATTTTCGTTACCAAAATGTATATATATATATATATATATATATATATATATATATATATATATATATATGTATATGTATGTATATATGTATATATATATATATATATATATATATATATATATATATATATATATATATATATATATATATATATATATATATATATATATATATATATATATATATATATATATATATATATATATATATATATATATATATATATATATATATATATATATATATATATGTCAGGATTTAAAATGTAGATTAATTTTAAGAGATTTTACTTAGGGATTCTTTTACTGAGAGTGACGCGGCGTGATGAGTTAGCCACATAAATACGGCTCACGCGTAGTGATCTGGGCAGAGAGCAGTATGCACATTCCACGGTCAGAGCTGTGGTTACCCGTGGCAGCTAAGCCTGCCTTTGTTAGAATTTGGGCGCCAATGTGAGAAGCCATTAAAGATGATTGATGATTAGTGTGCTGTGAGATTTGAATAAAGAATGAAAATTATATCATGACTCTAGTGTCGTATATATATATATATATATATATATATATATATATATATATATATATATATATATATATATATATATATATTATTACATATAATTATATAGGGTGTCCCAAAACGACCTCATAAACTCTCCACAGCTAGATTTCTCGTTGGGAGTACATAAAGGGTGCACAAAGAAGCGTTCCTGTACAATCCATGGTTTACGAGAAAAATACAAAAAAAAACAAAGTATGAAGTCAATTCCGGTACAAGAAAAAACACTTTGTTGAACATATCAACAGCAGTATATGCACGGGCATACTCCCTATCAGTTTGTAAGGCATTTCCATTACATCGGCAGTACATCAGGTACATGCCGCAGTAGTCACAAACGGAATACATGGCCACCATGCGTAGACTACCGGTAGCTGCAAGATGCAGCCTTTTAAATGCCAGTTCAACGGCGGCTTAACGTCATTCCATGGAGCGTGTGTATGCATGATGCGATATGCACGGCGAATGTTTTAAACATTATAGTATGGAAAGATATGCAAATACTGTTGTTGATATGTCCAATAAAGTGTGTTTTCCTTCTCCGGCAGTGACTTTATACTTTGTTTTTTTGTATTTTTCTCGTAAACATAGATGGTACAGGAACGTTTCTTTGGTCAGTTTTTATGTACTCCCAAAGAGGAATCTAGCTGTGCGGAGTTTATGCGATCGTTTTGGGAAACCCTGTATATTTAAACTGTTATATTGTTATATAATAATTTAATTACTTTTATCTGTATTATTAAATGTACATATATACTCTTATGTAATTAAATTAATCCTTTATAATATTGTTTAAATATTTATTATTTTATACATTCATGCTAAGTATACAAAATATTGAAATTTTACAACAATAAATTTTAAAACAATATTCTTTTTTCAAAGTTATGGATTTACCTATAATGCTTTCTTACTAAAATTTATTTTTTGCATAATTTCACATTTGTTATAGTATGTTTTCTTATAACACATTGTGTGTGGGTACATTTCGCAGTGGATTTGTACCAGGAGCGGGCGTTTTGAGCGTAAATTTCGTTATTCGGTTAAATCTCAATAGATCGAAAATTATTTAATTCTTTAATCAACTTTTCCTATTTTATGTTGAAATATATAAACAAATATATAAATAGATAAATAAACAAATATATGCATAAATACAAATATTTATAAATCAATACAAATATATACATAATATATAAATATACATATATATATATATATATATATATACATATATATATATATATATATATATATATATATATAATATACTTTTCGCAAGGGTGAATAAAAAGTTAATTTTAAATTTAAATTGATTTTTTAATCAACCTTCCCGTTCTGTGGTCCCGCGTCGACTGATGTAAAAACTAGTTTTTATTTGTCTAATTTTTTCCAGAATCAATGTAGTAGACAAGAACATTCGTCTTCGTTTTGCTGTATATACCGTTATTTTTGTACCCATAAACAAACCATGTAGTTACACTAACCCGTACTAGTACGTGACCCCCGGTCAAGTATCAATCTTCAGAAAACGTACTAGTACGTGACCCGTGCTCAATTATCAATCGTCAGAAAACGTACTAGTATGTGTACCGCGGTCAAGTATCAATCGTCAGTAAACGTACTAGTACGTGTCCCACATACAATGTGATAATACAAAATTGCAAATAAATGTAATTATAGCTGGTTAAAGATAAAAAAATTAATATCAGTTTGTAAAATTTTTTTCTCCTTTCCAGGTAAAAGGGCTTGTTCTGGAGAGGCATTTGTTATGGCCCAGACATTCTTATTTGTTACTACCATCATAAGGAATTTTAAAGTTGTGGCATCAAGTGACTCGAAAAATTCATTTGCTGATTTTATTTTGACAGGAAAGCTAGAATTATGGTTTCAGCCAAGAGTCGAACAAAAGGAGGAATAGCTCACATGACTGCCATGACTGTAACATGAGGAATAACTGACATAACTGACATGACTGTCATGACTGTAACATGAAATAACTGACACAGCTGACATGACTGTAATATAAAATTAACATAAGCTTTTATTTATTGTTTATATAAACATTTGTTCCCGATTTCTACCAGTGGATCTCATTTGTAAAATATTCAAAAAACTGCATATATTTCTGTAGTTTTTTTTCTATATAATTTTCATATTATTTTGTACCTCATCAATGAACATTAATAAAGAATGAATTTTTATTTTCTATAATCTGAAATAATACTTATTTGTTTTTACTATATTCTTATGCACAAAGCTTAAAAATTCATGGCCGTCTAATATCTAATTCATGCAAAGTAATCGGTAAATTCAAAATTTAAATGATTATAATTGTTAAAAAATATCTCCATTTCTAAAACTACAGGTCACTGAAATCATTTTGTAATGTGTTTAAAATGATACAATTATAATAAAACCTCTATTTAAAAATAATCATTTAATTTATGATCTACTAATCCATGCTAAGTAATCCGTGAATTCAAAATTTAAATGTTGTTAATTGTTAAAAAAATATCTCCATTTCTAAAACTTGAGGTCACTGAAATCATTTTTTAATGTGTTTAAAATGATGCAATTATAATAAAACCTCTATTTAAAATAATCATTTAATTTGTGATCTACTAATCCATGTTAAGTAACCGTGAATTCAAAATTTAAATGTTTATAATTGTTAAAAAATATCTCCATTTCTAAAACTTGAGGTCACTGAATTCATTTTGTAATGTGTTTAAATTGATAAAAATATAATAAAACAGCTATTTAAAACTAATAATTTAATTTATGATCTACTAATCCATGCTAAGTAATCCGTGAATTCAAAATTTAAATGTTATTAATTGTTAAAAAATATCTCCATTTCTAAAACTTGAGGTCACTGAATTCATTTTGTAATGTCTTTAAAATGATACAATTATAATAAAACCTCTATTTAAAAATAATCATTTAATTTATGATCTAACCCAGGGGTGGCCAAGTTCCTTAATAGTCCTTGCCATTTTTCAAAATTTGAAATTTTTCCCGATACGTATTTAAAACGATACGCTTAAATTCGTATTTAAAAGGTATGCAAAAAAGGTATTAAAATTTCTTTTACAGAAATTATATTTATTGAATGTCATTTGGAAGTTCTTCATTCTTTAGTTTTTCAAAGAAATTTTTGAATTGTCGTTGATTTTTTTCATTGGTGCTAATGTAATTCACAATGTAATACACTATTTTCATAACATCAGGATATTTTAAATATTTTGTACCGGTATGTTCTCTGTGAATTATGCAGTGATTTGGTATGAATTGTGGAATTTAAGAATAATCTCTTAAAAACACAATAAGACCGAATTTTTTACTCAGCATTTCCAGAGTTCCATCAGTTGTAATATTTTTTAAAAATGTAATAACACAAAAATGAAAAGGGAACATGAGTCAGTTCATCGAGAGCCACAAATAATCCTTCAAAGAGCCGCATGTGGCTCACGTGCCACAGGATCGCCTCCCCTGATCTATGCAATAAGATCCGTAAATTCAGCATTTGAAATTAATAATTGTTGAAAGACGATTATACTTTTAAAATTTTTGTATCACTGAATGCTTTGCTGTAATTATTTCTTCTACTGCATATATACTTATTGAAATACTAGCATATAGCTCTTCATATGACGGGATCAGTAAAATTTTCAATTTTCCATAATTGTAAAGTATTTTATGAGGCAAGTAAAAAAAAAAAAATGGTTTGTTTTTATCAGGGCTTCGAACCGTAATTTTTTTGTTCCGGTTTTCGTTCCGGTTCAACTAAAAAATTAATATCGGTTCAGTTCCGGTTTTGGCTCCGCCAAAAATAACTGTTTTCGTTTCAGTTCCAAATGAATAATTTCATTTTATGTATATTCTTATTTGTAGTAAAAATATAATTCTATCATAAACAAAAAATGTAATTCTATCAAAATTTAGAAGATTTTATTGTTTTTTTAATTGGTATACTATGTGAATTGATACAAACAGCAGGTACGATAAGAGCGGCGAGCAGAGGACGGCGAGCATTGGCATTGTTATCCATTATCAAAATCACATTTGACAACTAGGTTCATGATTACCCACATTCGTCGCTTGACTCTCACATCGTGCACTTGACCTTGCAATAATTATGTAAAAAAATATATTATTTATTTAACATATGAAAATTGCCTCTAATTATTAATATATCTTTTAACGGGGTATCACTGAGATTAATTCTGTTGTCTCGGAGAATAAATTTCAACACTAACTTGTGTAGCTGGAGCTGCCAAAACCACCATTGCAATCTTATACAAGTGCGGATATGTAATTATAAAGTTGACGTTAAATTAGAAAATATTGATAAGTTGGTAACAGTAACAAAATGACTGAAAGATATATCGAACCGAAATAAACCGATATTTTTTTCGGTTCAGTTCCGGTTTTCGTTCCAACCAAAATAACGGTTTTTTTCCGGTTTTCGGTTCAGTTCCGGTTCGAAGCCCTGGTTTTTATGGCCGAGAATTATCTGGTACTCGCTCAATAATTTGTTTATCTTCATACTCCTCTAAAGTCTCCCGATACTGTGAATGCAGTTTAGAATCAAATTGAATTCATTTAGAAAGATAATTTAAAGTTTTCTTAGCTACATCAAAATTATCGTTAAGTTGTTCCCAATTTTTTGCCACAGTAATTAATGTAAGTAAAGGAATGAAACTATCATTTCCATTACACCCTGGAGGTATAGAGAATATATTTTTTAATGCCAGTGGTAAAATTTTCATTGCAGCAGAAAATAATCGAGGATTAAATTTGAAGTTATCACATATGTACCTAATCTATTATTTAAGCCAAAAATAAAAGAAAATTATGTAAGTAATATCTAAGTTCAGAGATAAAACTATGAAAATAATGTGGATGATATTTAAATAATTTAAAATAAGAAATAATTAAAAGAGATGGCTAATGTAATCAAGTCATAATGCTAAAACAAATGTTATTTTTACCTATTTATCATGTGATAAATTGATAAATTGAATCGCCTGCCCTTAACCGGGAAAAATAGGGCATGAAATAATGGCATCAAACATTCGAAAAGGGTGTTTTATTATAATTTATTATAATAAAACACGCTTTATTAAAAATGTATCATAATTTTATTAATAATCAAGTTTCAGAAATGGAGATATTTTTTAACAATTATAAACATTTAAATTTTGAATTCACGGATTACTTAGCATGGATTAAAATTTAAATAATTTTACAATTGGTCATTTGAACACATTACAAAATGAATTCAGTGACCTCAAGTTTTAGAAATGGAGATATTTTCAACAATTATAAACATTTAAATTTTAAAATTGCATGAATTAGATATTAAACGGCCATGAATTTTTAAGCTTTGTGCATAAGAATATAGTAAAAACAAATAAGTATTATTTCAGATTATAGAAAATAAAAATTTCTTTATTAATTTTTACTGATGGGTTCGAAGGTTTTAAAGACTACATTATTTTCGCTGCGATATGAAGCATATTTATACAAATCTATTTTAAAATCGGATCGATAGTTTAGGAGAAGATAAACTTTACTCGCTTTGAATTTTGCCAACACTGACTCATCAAGAATCCAATATGGATGCTTCTGTCCATTCCAGGTCCAACCACTTCAAAAATTGGAGGACAGATCGACAAATAACTTAGGCTATTATTTTATAGGGAATTATTGTATTTTATATTTTTTGTATGGCAAAATATCTGTTTACTAGCATATAGCCCGTCATATGACGGGATTAATAAAATTTTCAATATTCCAGAATTGTAAAGTACCCTTTAAGGCAGGTAAAAAAATGGTTTGTTGTTTGGCTGAGAATTATTTTACAACAAAATATTACCTTAAGAAAATTATTTACTTAATATCTAAGTTTAGTGATAAAACGTATGGAAATAATGCAGAAGATATTTAAATAATCTAAAATAAATGATTAAATGAGATGATTAAAGGAATAACGTCATAATGCTAGAAATTTTTTTTTATTTTTACCTATTTATTATGTGATAAATCGATACATTTAATCACCTGCTTTTAAAATGGAGCTTGATATAATAATGGTAATACGTGAATTTAATAAAAAAATCATAAAAATTTGAAAAATTGTAAAAATTTAAAAATAATAAAACAACTTTAGGAATAAGAATTCAAAAGAAAAAGCAGAAATTATTAAATTAATTAGACATTTAGAAAAATTAGGTTACGTCAGGGGCAGAACCATTAATCTGAGAAGTACGACGATCAAATGGGCAGACACTCTACCCCAAGCGCCAGCTTAAACGTGGTAAAGGAAATGGTTAGAATATATAAAGGTCAAGTAAAAACAGTCCAGAAATTTAAATATTGCATTCCGCCCTCGCCATCCTATAATAATGAATATAGTATAGAATAAGGCTTGAAATAATAGCATTAAATGCTCGAAAAGTAGGGGATGAGGTGGATTTCGAACTCGCTTTAAGTTTCACTAACCCTAACTCATAAAAAATCCAATATGGATGCCTGTATGTATTCCAGGTACAACCACTTCATAAATTCGCGGACAGACAACTTAGGCTATTATTATATAGGGGATGAAATTTTCTTAAAAGAATAGAATATAAAAATGTATTACTGTTCTTTTAAGATCTATATGGTAAATACAGTAAATCCACTATGTGATAGTTAACCCACATAAATATAGTTTTACTAATTCTACTACAAATTACTCTCTATTTATGGTAAAAAGAAGTGTTTATATCAAAGTTTTGATCTACCAGTACAAATATTCTCTTTAATATAGTATTCCGTTTGTTTTACAGTGATTCCGTTTAGGTCAGTGTTGTATAACAGATGCCTGAATGAAATGGACACAACAGTCAGTAAGAGAATAGATTTAATGATATTAATGTAAATTAGTATACAAAGTAAAGCAGAAAGGAATAGATACGGATTATTAAGACTAGACTTATACTCTGATGAACGGTTATTTATTTATTTATTTATTTTGTGTGGGGGGCACAAAATATTTGAGAATTTTTTAAATATAATGATTACTTTCAAACTGTTTAAGCTATGTTTTGTAGACTTTCATAAAAGCCACTGTATGCATTTAGCTGATAATTTATGAACAAATTTTCTAATTTTTCGATCTTCAATCATAAATAAAACTAATACCTAAAAATGTGCTAATTATACGTTAAACTAAAATAAGGAAAACATTTAAAAATTAAATCACGCAGAACAATTATTTAATGAATGAATTTTTTTACAAACTGAATTAAAATTAATCTAATTTTTAGACTTATTTAATCCCCTATATAATAATAGCATAAATTATCTGTCAGTCCGTCCTCGAATTTATGAAGCTGTTGTACCTGGAGTGAATAGAGGCATGCATATTGGATTTTTGATGAGTTAAGGTTAGCAACATTCGAAATCCACCCCTTTTCCCCTTTTCTAGCATTTAATGACATTATTTCAAACATTAATTTTCTCGGTTAAGAGCAGGCGATTAAATTTATCAATTTATCACATAATAAATAGGAAAAAATAACATTTTTTCTAGCATCATGGAATCATTCCTTTAACCATCTCATTGAATCATTTTTTATTTTAAATTATTTAAATATCGTATGTATTATTTTCATAAATTTTATCACTGAGCTTAGATATTACTTAAATTGGTTTCTTTTATATTTGGCTTAAATAATAGATTAGGTACATATGTGCTAATTTTAAATTTAATCATCGATTATTTTTTCTTGCAACGAAAATTTTGTCCCCGGTATTAATAACAAATTCTATCTACCTCCAGGGTGTAGTAAAAAGGATAGTTTCATTAATTTATTACCAATAATTACTGTGGCAAAAAGAACTTTATGATAATTTTGACTTAGCTAAGAAAACATTGAATTATCTTTCTAAATGAATCAAAAGTGATTCTAAACTGCATTCACACTATCGGAAGACTTCAGAGGAGTATGAAGATAAGCAAATTATTGAGCGTGTACCAGATAATTCTTAGCCAAAAAATAAACCATTTTTTTACGTGCCTCATAGGGTACTTTACAATTCTGGAAAATTAAAATTTTTACTTATCACGTTATATGACGGGATATGTACTAGTATGTATTTGTTTATTTAAGATTTAAAGTTTTCATACGTTTCCTAACTTTTAATTAAAAAATTACAAAAGCTACTTGTAACATCCCTTTAAGCGTAACTTGTAACTAACAGTTTAAGCATTAAGCTCTTAAAGTATATTTAAATCTTAAAGTTGTCTGTTTTAAACTTTCTATCTGTAACAGATATAAGTATATGTATTTTACTTCTGAACGATTTCTTGAAAAAATTTTTCTGTCTCTTGTAACACAGTCGGGTGGTAAAAACAAATAGAGTAATAAGTTGATATAGAAAAAATTACATTCAATGGACTTCATACAAACATGGAACGATAAAGCTGTAGATAAAAAGAAATGTAACTTTTTTCTCCTCTAGAAAATGATAACAAAATAAAATGGACTTTAAACAACATCTATCCTGAAATCAATTGACGAATTACTTGAGAGGATATTTTTCAATTGATACTTTCCGATTTGCTTCATTGTTCATAGACCTACAATTTGAATACTTCCTTATATATATAATTACAACACATAAAGGTAAAACATTTGCTCCAGAATATAGCTAATGCATATTTAATTATTATACTTTCTGATTGAAAGTGTTAAATTTGTAATACAAAGCTATTTGTAATACAAAGCTATTGATATTACTGTTGAATAACTAGATCATATAGCACAGAAATTTTCTTTATTTACAAGTTACTTTTTTTTAATGAACTATTTCAAATTAAATCTAGTAACAAAACAAGCTCATCTGATGCTATAAGCGTAAAGAATTGAGTAAGATTCTAAAAGAGCTTCTTTAAAACACATAAAAATAGAATATATAATTACACTTACTTTTTAATGTGTCTGTGCACTGGACACATACACACACATATATATATATATATATATATATATATAATATATATATATATATATATATATATATGTGTGTGTGTGTGTGTGTGTGTGTGTGTTTATATATATAAACATGTGTATATATAGATGTATATATATATAAAATGGGGGTTAAGTATATAAGCAAGTTATAATTAAAAATAGTCAGAACTCATTAACAACAACGTATATAGGCGAAAGAGAGGGATATCAGCGTGTTCTGATATATCCTTTCTCGTTTATATACCAGTTCTTTAACAAATAGTCAGTTTATATATAGTACCAAATATATCAATACAAAAGGTTATATATATATAATGTATATACAGCTATTGCAGTTACAGTATATGTATATACAGAGAAATATAACTTCAATAATATATATAGAATATTTTTATATATATATATATACACTCATGTCCAAAATATTAAGGATAATGAAGTTCAGGCAATGAAAGAGACAAAAGCAAAACAAATTTGACTTATTTGTAAAGTCTATTTATTAAACAAAAGGTAAAGAGCAAAAAAGATGCTATATGTTTGACATAATTAATAAAAATTGCGATTTTTACTCCCTGGAGAAAATTTCAAAAAAGAACCTATTTACAGAAAACAGTATAACATGGTTAGTATGATGGTTAATACGGAGTATGTCTCCCGGACGATGCAATACAAGCGTTACAACGCCTACGCATGCTGAGTATCAGATTATCAATCTGATCTTGGGGAAAATTACACCACTCATCAAGCAATGCCCTCCGAAGTTCCGATAGACAGTTGGGAGGGGGTTGACGGGCTGCAATTCGTCGGCCAAGCATGTCCCACACATGCTCTATTGGATTCAAGTCCGGTGAGTATGCTGGCCAATCCATACGGGTGATATCCTCCGATTGAAGGCATTCGTCTACAATGTTTGCACAGTGAGGTCGGGCGTTGTCATCCATATACAAAAATTCAGGACCCATGGCGCCCCGAAACAAACGTACATGTTGTTCCAGAATGACATCCCGATAGATGTGGCCTGTCATCGTTACACTCTGAACATGCAGGTCAGTTCTGGAACCAAGAATAATTCCTCCCCAAACGAGCCATCCTGCACCACCGTAACGGTGTCGTTCAATGGTGTTCTCTTGGTGGTAACGGGTACCTGGCGCTCTCCATATGAAAGTCCGGCGAGAATCAGAATGTAAACTGAACCTGGACTCGTCGGAAAACATCACACAAGACCACTGTTGCGGTGTCCACAATGCATGCTCTCTAGCCCAGCATAATCGCAGGCGACAGTGAGTTGCGGTAAGGGGAACACATCTGACAGTCCTACAGATAGACCAATGTTCCCTAAGCGTCTGTACACGGTCTGCCTTGAAACTGTCGTACCGGTAGCTGAAGAGAGCTGACGAGACAGGTCTGATGCTGTGCTCCGTCTGTTTCTTTTGGCAGTAACTGCCAAATACCGGTCATCATTCGGCGTAGTAACTCGGGGGCGACCTGTGCTGTAACATCTACTCACATTACCATCATGTTTGAATCGTTGCCAAAGCCTGGAGATGACACTCTGGGCGATTCCAAGTTCCTCGGATACTTCCAGCTGGGTACGTCCACATTCCAGTCGTCCGATAATTCTACCACGTAAAAAATCATCCAAATGCTTCCTTTGTGCCATAACTATGCGGTTATTGCACTGAAAGGCTTTTAAAGCGCTTGTGAACAATTTTACTTCTTTGCTACCATTCCTTATATACCCCTTTCATACACTCTCGTCATTGTGACATACTATCCGTGCCATCTGCTGGTTTCCTGCAATTTGCATATTCTTCTTCAAGATGTGTGTGAAATTTTTATTTTAGAGCTTAATTTCTGTGTGATTCTGAATTATCCTTAATTTATGGACATATATATATTCACTTATACAAAGGGACCAGGAATGATTGTTTTTAGCATTGTTATTCTTATTTAATTATTTATATTGTATTACTTTAGATTTACAACATACCTATAAATGATTTGCACAAAAGACTTTTAAAAGGGTTCTTAATAATTTTTAACCCATGACACAGCAACTGAAATATATTACTAATAAAATGCCAATCAAATAGTCCATACTGAATATAAATTTCCTGTCATAATTTAGATGTTTATTTGATCGTATGCACATGATTATTATTGAACAGTTTTTTAGTATTATTGAATTTTAATAATATAGAGAAGCCGTAAGTGCATTTTTAAAACAGATATATCGAAATTCAAAATGTGAATATATTGTATGAAATAATTCACAATATTTATAAAATGTATTTTTGTATGCAGAAGTGACCCCCTTTTTAGGAATTAAAATTTCTTTCTTACGTTTTAAATTTTTCACATCATGTACAGTATCCGGAGAAGGTTGAAAAGCCTTCAGCTGTTTTGCAGCGTTTGATGCCATTTAGATCTGCTCACATTGTTTATACAGATCTTTGTAGCTGAAAAGAAGCTGTTAAATATTTTATTATTTGTTCCTTTATTTCTAGAATTTCCTAAATTTATAATGTTAAAATATAATAAATAAGTGGACTCAAACTGAATGAGTTCAATACGCATTAGGTCTTTTCCAGGTGGAATTTTTTAGATTGGAATATTCAATGAGTAAAAAGGTATGACAGACCTATTTTCTTGTCAAATTTATTTTGTTTATGGTATTCAGTAGAGATTTCATATCTTTAAATCTGAATAGGAAATTGCAAATTACTATACTTTTCGCCTACGTTGAACAATGAAATATGTTACAGAAATTCTGAGGTTAAAGATCATAACTTTAGATAGAGAGTTGAACATGTAAGACTCTTTAATATATTAAATATAAAAGTCTATTTCAGAAAACAAATTTGAGCATTTCCTAGAAAGATGGAGGTAAAAAATAGGAGTGTAATCTGAGGTAATGCCAAAATATGAATAGGTATCGGAATAATAGAACAAAATATATATTGAGTTTATATCCTCATATCTCGATTAACCCGGGTTACATACTAGTAGTAGGTACTCAAAATTGACGTTCACTTAATTTTGTGCTTTTTAATATCTATATAAATCTGTCTTAATTTCATGAAACAATTACATTAGTTTCATCATTCTTACTTTTTTACATATCATGTATAAACTATGTAGACCATGGAATGCGTACTGAAATCAAATATAGATTACACACAATTGAAAAACACTAAAAAGTGAGACAGCAATTATTTATATTACTGTTAAATAACTAGGTCATACCGTATAGAAATTTTCTTTAATATTTCACATTTCCTTTTTTTAATGAACTATTCCAAATTTTTTTAGTAACAAAGAAAGCTCGTCTGATGCTATAAGAAAACAGCCAAGGATTGAATAAAATTCTAAAAGAGCTTCTTTAAAACACTTAAAAATAGAATATAATTAAACTTACTTTTTAATGTGTGTGAGCACTGGACACACACACACACACACACACACACACACATATATATATATATATATATATATATGCATATACATATATATATATGTATATATATATATGTATGTACATATATATATATATATATATATATATATATATATATATATATATATATATATATATATATATATATATATATATATATATATATATATATATATATATATATTGTAGCGTACAGTGGGGCTCTAAGTGAGTCCCGAAAAAGAATAGCGGAGGTTCACGTACAGACTATGATATTTATTTAGACTATGATATTTAGATACAATATTGAAGTTATGATAAATACAGACGATGAAACGATGAATATCTACAAATGAAAATGATGATCGATGCAGGAATCAGCTTCCTAAGAGAAAAACATGGGTGAGAGGACACTTAGTCGCTCCCTCGTGGTTCTGAGCCGATGAGTTCACAGGAGGCTAGATCGGTGAAAAATCCTTTCTCTGGGCCACGAACTCTGCTCGTTTATATCCTCGTCTGACTGAAAAAATGTCCATCTCAGCTTATTGGACGGCTGGTTGATGACGTGGTGGGCGTGGTGGGGAAACCGCACGTAGCTCGCCAGACAGGTGCAAAAGAAGTTTGCCATAATCGGGAGTAATCTTGCCGATCATTAATCGATGTCCCTGGACAACCTTTGGAGAACAAAATAATAAGTATTGCTGCTTCCCTTACAATGTAGAGGATTTTTGTCGTGTGAAACTCTTTCTTCGGGATGCTATTGCAAATAACACTGCGAACACTTCGCCAGCATCCTAATGGATTTCTCCGACAGAATGATTGAGATGGTTCTCGGTTTCAACAATCCTCCATTCAGCATCACATCCTGCGCGAAACAACGTCATTTCACTAGGTAAAGAAAATCTTAGTTCAAGTGCTCACAAAAGGCACGTTTTCTGCTATTTTTCTAAGTTATGCCAGCTTTTCTCACGGTCGTAGATAAGTCTGTATCTGTAAATTTAATGTAACGTGAATACGTTACAATACATATATACATATACATATATATATATATATATATATATATATATATATATATATATATATATATATATAGAAAGTTATTTTTAATTCCTTCTGGATTTTTAAAAAGTTATAGTTGAAACAGTAAGAGGAACACAGAAAAAAAGACTAAATGGCAGTTGGCAGAATTTGGCAGTAGATTTGGTTTAGGGTGTGCTTCTAAAGA
>CM063501.1:124531190-124536190 GCA_032207245.1 Pardosa pseudoannulata
CAAGGCACAGGGTATAGTTATCAATTTTAGCAAGAGATATATCCCAATTTGGGAATTTAGCTAATGAAACTCTTCGATAGAGAGATTGGTCAAAGCAACCTCCGAATTAGCTGGTTGCTAGCTAACTCTTCTTTAAAAAAATTTTATCTAGTCTCATTTTTGGGGGGAAGGGCTTTTAAGAGAGGGGGCCTCACCCAGAATTTCATTATTGGATCATCTGGCGATGACCTCACTTTCAACCAACTTTATTGGTCTGGGCTAAACAATCACCCTCCGCAAACTCGGGAGTCTCCGCAATTTCGTGTTGGCGAACATCCAACGTCACAGCATCCCTTTATGGTTCTGATAGTCAGCTTTCTGGCTGTCAGTCTGAGCGCCCGGTTGTGTGGTCTGTTGTTCCGCTAGTGTAGAACACAAAAGTGTAGACATCGTGGTGGCGGGGGAGACAACACCTTTGTCTCCTCATAAGCGAAGTTCATTTGTAGACACAACGTTAAATCACGCGGTTACAATTGGAAATTAAATTTATGTAAATTTATACCCTCTTTTTATGTAAAACTATACGTCTTTTTTTCAGGGTTAAATCTGAGTATTGATAAGGTATATATAATGATGTGTTAGTATAAAAGTTTTTAACTATTGAGTGATAGTAATTTTTACAGAATATAGCACAATTAGATGCAACTTTGTCAACATAACAAATTACATAGCACTCTTTTATTTCACTTAACGACTGTTTGGATGATAGAGGAGTGTTAGAATGTTGTAAATTAGACTGAGTATATTGTTGGCTGCTTAAAGTTTCGTAAAAACTACACAAATGTGACTCTATTAGAACTTTCCACTACTGGAAAGCATTTCTTAGCTTTCTATTTCTACATTTCTTAGTACATTTTTACTAATACAATAGATAAATAAAATGAGCAAATGGTATTGGCATTTGCTCATGCTCTATAAAGTATTACATCCTGCAGGAAAATGAGTCTGTTTATTGCCTGCACCTGAGACTTCCTTCTAATAAAACAAATTTTAAGCTCTTTTAAGGAATCCCTCTTTGCACAACTTGTAAATTTTTGAGAAAACTTTTTATAGAATACTCTTTTACTTCTTAGAATTAAGGAACCGTTTCTTCGTATTGGAAAAATCGTATTTAGTCGCTTATTTTCTTTATGTTATCGAAAGACAACGAATAATAAGCAAAAATTTAGCGTAAGAAGACAAGAAATTACGAGATTATTTTTTCTTTCTAAAACAGATTCTGGAATTATTTCGAAGGAGAACATTTCACTTTGGGAATAGTAATGCATTTTGTGAGTTTCTTTGAATTAACGATGCATTTATCGATTCATAATGTGATTATCGATAATCTTTTTATCTGTTAGGAGAGTAATACCTTTTCACTTTATAAGTATACGTAGTATAAATAAGGAAAATTTCGTAATTGACTTATAAAAATCGATCTCTACACTAGAACGGATAGCAGCATAGCATTTGAAATTTTTTT
Organism: Pardosa pseudoannulata; assembly: GCA_032207245.1. Taxonomy (NCBI): domain Eukaryota; kingdom Metazoa; phylum Arthropoda; class Arachnida; order Araneae; family Lycosidae; genus Pardosa; species Pardosa pseudoannulata. The sequence continues at coordinate 124,532,695 of CM063501.1, forward strand.
TCGCTGTAAAAAAAAGCTACCGTCTTTTTTACGGTGTAGAATATACTACTAAATGCTGAATGTTTATTTATAATAGCCTTAGTCTTCTGAAAGTTTATGGTTATTTTTTCATTATAATTATTATGAAATAAGCGTACACATTTCTAAAAAATGTTTACCATAAAACAGACAGGAGAAATTAATGTTGCGTACTAATTAAGACCCCGAAAAGAACCAATATTAAAATTTTGTCTACAGATGTATAATCTAATAATAAAAATGTATAATCTACAGATATAAGTTCCTAAAATCTTAAAATAAGTTCCTAAATGTTAGTGGGATGGCTGTTAGGTTAACCCTTTAGCGGACAGTGGTTTCGCAATGAGACCACATTTAATATCTTAATTTTTTCTTTACTTTTTGTGGACATGTGAGTGAATTTTTCAATTTTTTATGCTTTGACAATTTAAATCTTAATATATGACAGCACTACATTTAATTAATTTTTTTTTTTGAAATATATGTAATTAAACTTTCCGTATCTGGAAAGTCAGTAATTCAATTTTTCTGACTTATAACTTCAAATAAAAGTAATTACCAAACAACACTTATAGATTGTTAAGTTATTTATTTAATAAACTATTTATTTATTGTGCTATTTGTTAAGCTATTTATTTATTATACTATTTGTTTAGCTATTTATTTATTATACTATTTGTTTGGCTGTTTATTTATTATACTCTTTGTTAAGCTATTTATTTATTATGCTGTTTATTAAGCTATTTATTTATTATGCTATTTGTTAAGCTATTTACTTTTATACTACTTGTTTAGATGTTTATTTATTATACTATTTTTAAGTTATTTATTTATTATACAATCTCTTAAACTATTTATTATACTATTTGTTAAGCTATTTATTTATTGTACTATTTGTTAAACTTTTTATTTATTGTACTATTTTAAAGATACTTATTTATCGTTCTTACAATATAATTAAAATTTTAAAAAGTATTTATTCCCCGCTGTACAAGGGGAGGGTTTTATCAGTTTAACTGCCCCTCAAACCCTCCTAAAGGTATACCCCTCTAAGAAATGTTAAGAAATTTTTTTATATATTTTACATTCATAAGGTTCATAGATAACATTTATAAACTAATTTCATTAAATTACAAAGAATTTATGTTGGTGACCTTCAAAGGGTTAAATGAATTCTTTAAATAAAATCGTAACTCTGTTGGAAAGCTATTTTTGCAAACAATCTTTTCATTTTATAAGTATACGTAGTATATGTAAGAGTCGCGTCCGTCTCTGTTGGCGGTCGGGCGAACTTTTATTTTTTGAACAATTGAAAAATGTAGTATTGTACCAGTAATGGTCTTTTTGACACACGGACGATTAGAGGTGACAAGTGTGCCGTTTTTGTCAACGCACCGACAGAGAAAAGAAATTGTGCTTTGTGTGACCGCGTCGGCTGGGCGCCAAAGGGTGTTTCGGCTACTCCAAGGACAAAGGTCAACGAGGGGGGGTCGATCTCCCCTAAAACCGAGTTTCCTGTTTGGAAAAGAAGAAACGGGAGGGGACTCCCGGCTGAACTTTGAAATGAGCAGGTTGTCTAGAGATCTTCTCTGGACGATTTTATTTATACACTTTAATATTTCTTTTAATGATTTTGTTAAATAAATAAACATTTGTTAAGTTTGAAATCATCTATGACTGATTATTTCGCCTCCACATCCTGCTCCTTATACGAGACCCATGCGAAATCATATCCAAAAGACTAGGGTATGATTTACAATCGGAAGGAGAAACATTCGCAAACCGCTCGGCGAGTTTACAGTATAAATACGAAAAATTTCGTAATTGACTTATAAAAATCGTTCTCGACACTGGAACGGATAGCAGCATTTGCAATTTTTTTCGCTGTATAGAAAGCTATCGTCTTTTTACGGTGTAGAATATACTACTAAATGGTGTATGTTTATTTATGCTAGACTTAGTCTTCTGAAAGTTTATGTTTTTTCATTATAATTATTATGAAGTAAGCGTACACATTTCTAAAAAATGTTTTCCATGAAACAGACAGGAGAAATTAATGCTGTATACTAATTAAGACCCCGAAAAACATGAATTCTAAAATTATGGGTATGGATAATCTGCAGAAATCTTAAAATATGTTCCCTAAATGTTAGTGGGATGGCATTAGGTTGAATGAAGTCTTTAAATAAAATCTTAACTCTGTTGGAAAGCTAGTTTTGAAAACAACCTTTTCACTTTATAAGTATACGTAGTATAAATACGCAAAATCTCGTAATTGACTTATAAAAATCGATCTCGACACTGGAACAGATAGCAGCATTTGCAATTTTTTTGGCTGTAAAGAAAGCTATCGTCTTTTTTAAGGTGAAGAATATACTACTAAATGATGTATGTTTATTTATACTAGACTTAGTCTTCTGAAAGTTTATGTTTTTTCATTATAATATTATGAAGTAAGCGTACACATTTCTAAAAAATGTTTTCCATAAAACAGACAGTAAAAATTAATGCCGTCTACTAATTAAGACAACGAAAAAACGTCAATTTTAAAATTATGGGTATGGATAATCTACAGAAATCTTAAAATTTGTTCCTAAATGTTAGTGGGATGGCTATTAGGTTAAATGAATTCTTGAAATAAAACAGTAGCACTATTGGAAAGCTAGTTTTGCAGACTGTTACATCTAAATGTTTTCCCCTATTTTCAGGACCGGTGTCACCAAAGTCGTTTAATGGCTAACCGCGAGTAATCTCTGTTTAACCCTTTAAAGGTCACTAAAATAAATTCATGGCAATTCAATGTAATTTGTTTATAAATGTTACCTATTAGCCTTGCATATGTAAAATATATAAATTTTCTTTACATTCCTTAGAAGGGTTTGCCTTAGAGGATACCAAATTAGGGTTTGAGAAGTGGTTTAACTGACTAACCCCTACCCATTGTACAGCTTGAACATTATGCCTTTTTAAAAGTTTAACCCTACTGGAAGAACGATAAATGATAATTCTTAAACTGATATAATAAATAAATAGCTTAACAACTAAAAAGTGTTGTTTGTATAGATATTATTTATTTGAGTCAAGTAAGATAAATTAATCTGACTTTTCAAGTACAGAAAGTTTAAATACATATATTTCAATAGAAAAAAGAAATCAATAAGTTAAACGTAGAACTATCATTTGTGAAATATTTAAAATATCAAAAAATAATATTATAAAAGTATAATATGTATATATAAATATATATATCCTAACAAATACACTGCACAAAAATATAAAATATATATATATAAGATATATAAACAAATATATATATTATGTATATATATATATATATAAAAATAATAAGAAATATTATAATATAATATATATATATATAAACATATATATACTATATATATATATATATATAAATATATATACATATATATATATATATATAATATATATATTATCTAAAAATATATACATATATAAA
>CM063501.1:124541190-124556190 GCA_032207245.1 Pardosa pseudoannulata
CTCCCATGATTATTTGTGAAATTATATGTTATAATTTACGGCAGTAAATTGAAACGTATACTTTGCTAATAAAGTAATACAATTAGTTTAAATAACTATATTATTACTTTAAAATGACTTGAAGTGTAAAATATTTCTTATCTATAGATTTATTTTCCCCTTCTTTATATATTCAATATATTTTTTTGTTTATATTTGCTTATTTTAGAGAAATCGTCTAAGATAGAAAATATGTTTTACTCCCATGATTATTTGGGAAAAATATGTTATAATTTACGCAGTAAATTGAAAAGTGTACTTGCTAATAAAGTATACAATTAGTTTAAATAACTATATTATTACTTTAAAATGACATAAAGTGTAAAATATTCTTATCTATAGATTTATTTTCCCCTTCTGTATATATTCACTATTTTTTGTTTATATTTGCTTATTTTAGAGAAATGCGTCTAAGATAGAAAATATGTTTTACTCTCATGATTATATGTGAAAATATGTTGTAATTTACGCAGTAAATCGAAAAGTGTACTTGCTAATAAAGTATACAATTATTTTAAAGAACTATATTATTACTTTAAAATGACATAAAGTATAAAATATTTTTACCTATAGATTTATTTACCCCTTCTGTATATATTAAATATTTTCCTGTATAGATTCATTATTATTTATTTATATTGTCTTATTTTAGAGAAATTCGTCTAAGATAAAACATATGTTTTACTCCCATGATTATTTGTGAAAATATGTTATAATTTACGCAGTAAATCGAAAAGTGTACTTGCTAATAAAGTATACAATTAGTTTAAATAACTATATTATTACTTTAAAATGACTTGAAGTGTAAAATATTCTTATCTATAGATTTATTTTCCCCTTCTGTATATATTCACTATTTTTTGTTTATATTTGCTTATTTTAGAGAAATGCGTCTAAGATAGAAAATATGTTTTACTCTCATGATTATATGTGAAAATATGTTGTAATTTACGCAGTAAATCGAAAAGTGTACTTGCTAATAAAGTATACAATTATTTTAAAGAACTATATTATTACTTTAAAATGACATAAAGTATAAAATATTTTTACCTATAGATTTATTTACCCCTTCTGTATATATTAAATATTTTCCTGTATAGATTCATTATTATTTATTTATATTTTCTTATTTTAGAGAAATTCGTCTAAGATAAAACATATGTTTTACTCCCATGATTATTTGTGAAAATATGTTATAATTTACGCAGTAAATCGAAAAGTATACTTGCTAATAAAGTATACAATTAGTTTAAATAACTATATTATTACTTTAAAATGACTTGAAGTGTAAAATATTCTTATCTATAGATTTATTTTCCCCTTCTTTATATATTCAATATATTTTGTTTATATTTGCTTATTTTAGAGAAATGCGTCTAAGATAGAAAACATGTTTTACTCTCATGATTATTTGTGAAAATATGTTATAATTGATGCAGTAAATCGAAAAGTGTACTTGCTAATAAAGTATACAATTAGTTTAAAGAACTATATTATTACTTTAAAATGACATAAAGTGTAAAATATTTTTATCTATAGATTTATTTACCCCTTCTGTATATATTGAATATTTTCCTGTTCATTATTTTATGTTTATATTTGCTTATTTTAGAGAAATGAGTCTAAGATACAAAATATGTTTTACTCTCATGGTTATTTGTGAAAATATGTTACAATTTACTCAGTAAATTGAAAAGTATACTTGTTAATAAAGTATACTATTAGTTTAAATAACTATATTATTACTTTAAAATGACATAAAATGTGAAATATTTTTATCTATAGATTTATTATTCCCTTCTGTGATTTACACGTCGAACGCTGGCCGATTCGTTAGGGCACTGGTCGTCGGTACCAGAGTTCGTGGGTTCGAACCCCACTATGGTATGGATGTTCGTAGACGTTCGGAATCGGCTTTAAGCTGTAGGTCCCGGTATCATTAGTCCTCATGTGCAAAACAGTAGACCGTAGCACTCCAAACAGAACTAATCTGTTTTTTTATATAGTTTAGTATAATTCTGGAGTCTACTTTCCAACGCAATGTAATTTTTTTAAACTTAGCTATTCAGTACTTGAGTATTTTGTAATATCTTAATACAAAAGGTTAGTATAGTGTAATGTACGTATAGTTATTGCAGTTATAGATATGTATATATCATTTACAGTTACTACATACAGAAAAATAAACTTTTTAAATTAGGTGTATATAGCACTTATACAAAGGACCAGGAATGATGGCTTTTAGCAATTTTATTCTTATTTAATTCTTACTATTGTATTGATTTAGATTTACAACATACCTATAAATGATTTACACAAAACAGTTTTAAAAGGGTTCTTAGTAATTTTTACCTGTGATACAGCAACTAAAATATATTACTAATAAAATGTCAATCAAATAGCCATAATGAATTTAAATTCCATCATAATTTAGATGTTTATTTGATCGTATGCACATGATTATTATTGAAATAATTTTTAGTATTTTTAAATTTTAATAATATAGACACTCCAAAAGCGCGTCTTTGTAACAGATATATCCAAATTCTAAATGTGAAGGTTTCGTATTAAATAATTCACAATATTTATAAAATGTATTTTTGTATGCAGAAATTACCCCCTTTTTAGGAATTAAAATGTCATTCTTACGTTTTAAATTTTTCACATCATGTCCTCGTTTTAATTGGTGAATTCTAATATGAGTAAATAAAATCATATCAGATTTGTTGGGATACAGTATTTAAAGTAGTAAGTTTTGGTCTAGATTGGCATGGTTGTATTGGTTTCAGTTATATGGGCTTAAACCAGTGGTTTTAACCGATTTTAAACTTCCTGATCAGTAGGTTTGACAACAAAACATCATAATATTATTTATTGAATACCAATTAAATATGTTTTACTATGTGTTAAAACTAAGTTAACATTTTTTAAAGATGTCGAATCTATATATATAAAAATGAATTTGTGTGTGTCTGTCTGTCTGTCTGTCTGTACTCAATAGACTCAAAAACTATGCATCCAATCGCCGTGAAAATTTGGGAAATGTTTAGGTATATCCCTGGGAAGGTTTTTGTAAATTTTCAACGTTCGAAATTCATTCCTTCCCCCTTTTTCGAGCATTATTCCAAGCATTATTTTCCCCGGTTAAACGCAAACGATTAAGTTTTTAATTTATCGCATCATATCTAAGGGAAAGAAGCAATATTTCTAGCAATGTGACGTCATCCCAAGTAATTGTTTTAAACGCAGTTTTCCACGGTTAAAAGCAGGAGATTAAAATTTTCAATTCATCACATAATAAATAGGCGAAAATGATATTTTTCTATCATTATGACGTCATTCATTTAAATATTTCATTTATTCATTTCTTATTTTATATTATTTAAAATCGTCTGCTTAGTATCTATTCGATTTGAACTGAAATTTGAGATATAAAGTGATTCACTTTCATTTCTATGTGACACAAATTATAGCATTTTTATATGAGAACTAATTTTAAATTTAATTCTTGGTTCATTTTTATGTTACAATGAAATGCATATCAACAATATTCTAAGTACAAAAAGTACAAATTTCAGTGACTCTCATGGCCAAATAAAACCTATCATTTTATATAGTTATCTTCATATTCATGTTGTTGTCGATATGAATGTGTGTTTCTGTTTCATACAAAACTATGTGGTTTGTCATAAATTTCCTTAATCTTGGAAAACATTTATTACTACCAACAAAATTAGCACTGTTGCTGTCAAAACCTGTGCTTCCTATTCTACCACGTAATATGGCAAGATCTGTTAACTTTGCTAATCAACGTACAGTAGTAATACAGTAATGCAATTTAGGGTTAAGCTTATATTTTACAATAAAAAAAGTTTGAGCAAATTTAATATAAGACAAATTCGATTATAAAAACTGAATAATGTTATAATACGCTTATAATAGAAATATATAAACATGCCAATGACTCGAACTGAACTGTGACGAATTTAGAGAGTTATTCACGAAAAATAAATCTTTGTTTAAAAGTAATATATTAAGTTCACCGTAGCGAAGCACGGGCAAACTTGCTAGTTATAAATAATATAAAAGTAGAAAGCTGCAACTAAAAGAATGCCGTAGTATAAATGTCTTATCTGAAAGATACGACTCAAAAATTTTAATTATAATTATTATGCTGCTGTTTTGTTAAATTAATAAAATGATTATAGGATAAAGTTTCGTGGTTGTTTCTAAATGTTTACGACTTCTTAATTTTTTTGGATTGTTTTAAGGTTATAAAATAACCTTTCTATTGATGAAGAGTTGACTCAACAGTTTATTAAATGTAATAAGTATTTTAAAAGAATTATACCAATGTCTTTACTTGTTTACATGCATATTTTGTTAATGGGCTGAATAAAATAATGAGTGTATTAATTTCTAAGTGCACTGTTACTTTTATTACTTATTAACACTTTTAATGCAAAAAGAAGCATTTAAAAATATATATACTTTATTTAGGTCTTACTTACATAGAGTTTCCATTTTATGCTTTATTTTTAAGAGCTTTGAAATTTTAAACCACTTTTGACATCTTCTTGCCAGTTTAGAAAGATTGGAACCATTTTTTATCAAGTGACCTAGTCAAAATTTCTATTGACAGGTTGAATTAACAACTCTAGATTTTAGACTAAGCCAAAAACACACGTAAGCGTATATAGAGGTTGTATTTGACTTTGATTTCATTCTTTCTTTCATCAAAATATCTCATACAATATTTGTAGAAAAGTAGTTCCTTCTAAAATGCTACACTTATGCCATGTTGTTCTTGTCACACGCCATCAGGGCCTAATTTACATGGTGAATTGGTAACAGTTGTAATGGCTTTCTCTTTGAAGGACATTGTTTTCTTTTTATTTACCATGTATCAATATCTGAAATAATATTTGAACGACTTTCAAAAAACATAAAATAAACATTATTTCTAAATATAGAAACAATATTAAAGCTATTATTAAAGCTATTATTATTTAACTCATCCAATATTTTACCGTATGAAAGCAGTCTTCTACAAAGACCTAATCTCCTTTAAGAGTCTTAATTAGTTAATCAAAATTATTATCATTCTTTTTATTAGCCCTAAAATTGATATAACAAAAAGATTAGATAATGATGCTATAAATAATCTTTTACAAAACTATAATAGGTTTTAGTTATTAATATATAATGCTGATAGAGTTATCATTATAGCTCTTAAGAGGGTGGAAAGAATTACATCTAAATATATGTTTGTATGCTAATGTATGATAACTACTTTAAATCAAGAATGCACTATTTTGATCAGAATTTTTTGTATTCGATAACTTGGTTCTTGTAAATCTTCCTTACATCAAATATTTTTGAATCTGGACAAGTGGTACAAGAAATAAAATGTATGCAGTTGCATAATTAATACTACAAAGCTATAACAAAACCAGTGGATCCAGATATTTAATTTTTGTACAGGGCTTTCTGTTTTTCTATATATTAGTTCCCAGTATGTTATATTTATCAGGTGTGTTTCACATTTTGCAGATTTTTCTACGTTGGGCTGAGTCTAATAGTGGATGGGATTATGCTTCCTTAATTGTTCATCTTCATTAATCGTTTAATCTCCTTAATGAATAAACGTTCAATGCCTCCACTCTCTGGTTTTAGTAAAGATATCTTGTTTCTGAAGGTTGCCAACATTGGTTTGAAAAATAGCATGAACGAGTAGTAAGTATTATAGATAAGAGGTAGTTGAGGGTTGTAGTAGTGACCATAAAATTACAAGGACCTACTTGAGCGAAGTTGTTCTTTCTCTTTAATGGGGTTCATTAAAACGAAAGACACACTTTTCGGCCTTAATACGAGAGCCTGCAGGCTCAATCGTGCTTGGTTTGTCCAAGTGGCATGAGAAACAACAACAACAACAACAACAACAACAGTAGTGACCATAAAAATTAATCGGTGGTGTGCACTATTTTCCATGTGTGTTATTGGAAATACATGTCCTCTTCGTTTTTTTCTTTTAAATGAAGCATAGTAACTGATTTTTGACTAGTGATTATTCTACTTGTTGTAAACGTCGATAAAAGTAAGTATGAGGAGTACAATATTTCATTTTTTCTAAAAGAAGTGCATCAAGTTTACCACTAGCATAAGCCTTTCTGAAGTCTATATACTAATGAACCTGAAAATTTCAAATAAAATAATTTTCAACTTTTTTATTATAGAATAAATCATATTTAGATTTTTTTGATTTTACATGAATACAGTTCTGACTAACTCTTAACTGGTTAACATGAGGAAAGAAATGATCTCTACATGATCGAAGTTTCAAGTCACATCTTACAGGCTTACTGAGCCTTTTCAAAAAATTATATTTTGTCACATATATTAAAATTTCAGGAAAGGTTTAAAACAACCACTGTTTAAACCCTAGAATAAAATGAAAATTATAAGCAAAAGAATAGTTTCTTTCACTGAATGAAGAATGACTGAAATTTTGCAGTATTTTTTTTTTGAAAACATATGTTTCAATTTCACTGCGTACACCAAACTCCTAGAAAAGTAGGTTGTTAAACCACATTATGTGTACACATATAACTAAATTATTAAAACGATGATTTTTTTTATTTCTTTTAAAAACATTTAAATTACTCCCATTATTTACCACTAATGTATTTGTGTTTTAAGAAAACTGACATTTTGTATTCTATGAAAAAATAATAATTTAAGTTTCTTATTTCTTTGTTTCTCAGATGCATTTACTGCTATAATTTGGGTTTTTTAATTGCATCCCCTATATAAAATAGCCTAAGCGATCTGTTCGTCTATACTCGAATTTATGAAGCGGTTGGACCTGGAATGGATAGGGCATCCATATTGGATTCTTCATGAGCTAGGATTAGCAAAATTGAAAGCAAATCTTTAAAACTTTCAAGATCTCCCCATACCCTCTTTTCGAGCGTTTAATGCCATTATTTCAAGCCCTATTTTAACCGGTTAATAGAAGGAAATGAATAAATTCATCAATTTATCATATTTTTAAGTAGATGAAAATAATATTTTTTTCAGAATTATGACGTCATTCCTTTGACCGTCTCATTTAATTATATCTTATTTTAAATTATTTAAAATTCGTCTCCGTTATTTTCATACGTTTTATCACTGAACTTAGATATTACGTAAAAATTTTCTTTTATATTTGGCTTAAATAATAAATTAAGTACATATGTGACAATTTTAAATTTAATCAATAATTATTTTCTCTTGTAATGAAAATTTTATCACCGGTATTAACAACAAATTCTTTTCGTAAAAGTGTAGAAGTCTATTTCACGGACTACTATATATCTAGTATTTAAGTCATATGTCTTTGAAAATTAAGAAGTTTGTTTGTTTGTTTTTAATACATAACCACACGGTTTGACTAAATGAACATAACGGGATTTTAAACGGCATTCACACTATCGGAAGACTTTTCAGGAGTACAAAGATAAACAAATTATTGAGAGTGTACCAGATAATTCTCAGCCTAAAAACAAACCATTTTTTTAATTGCTTCATAGGGTACTTTACAATTCTGGAACATTAAAAAATTTATTAATCTATTCATAGGACTGGTTATATGCTAGTACATTAATATGAAGATTTGTAAGCGTAATTTGTAAATATATTAAAACGTTGTTTTATTCCAATTTATATTTCAAATAGACAATCATAAAGATTTCACAATTTATGGTAAATTTTGAAAATTTACCCTAACACTTTATTAAGACAAATCAGTAAGGATTTACATTTCAGTAACGGCGTATATTTATGACTCATGCCAGATAATTCTGCTCTCTATATAATTTCAATTAAAACAATGTATTTCTATCGAGTCACTTTTTACATTTTCCAGCTATCGGAAAAACTGCACCTGTACAAATCCAGCTTGGGGATTTCGGACACGGTATTCTTATCCATCGCCCTTAGTATAGCTCTGACTTTGCTTACAACCATTTACTATGCCTTCAAGCATAGAGGTGTGTTGCCGGGACCGACTGGCTTGCCTTACTTAGGAATCTACCCGTTTATGAAAGACGACAACTGTCACCTACAGTTGAGCGAGTACACTAAGAAATACGGAGATGTTTACAGTTTCACGTTCCTCGGGAATCTGATCATCCACCTGGGATCCGCAAAGAGTATGCGTGAGTTCCACGTCAACAAGTCCGAATGTTTCTTTGGAAGATTCACGGATTTTAATATCTTGACCTTCACTCAGGATCAAGGTAAATATTTTGACATTGAAAATAAAAGGTAGTTTTCATGACAGAATAACAAATATTTTTATTCAAATTTGTTTGAATCAGGACTTTTATAGTAGGAAGCGTTATAAGCATCTTTCAGCTAATAAGGAATACATAGTTAAGGCAAGTATATTAAAATAGTAGAAAAATATTTTATATCTAAATTGGGGTATTTACTTCGAAACTACGTTAAGTCATAGAGTTTTTCTAATTCTCACAAATTTAAGAAATTGAAGTAGTGCATTTTTAAGCATAGTAAAAAGGAAAAAATAATACAGCAATATACAAAAACTCCGCTTTTTATAAAACTGGGCGTAATGCATTTTAATTTCTATGTACAGATTTGCTAAATTAATTTCCACAATATTTGCATCATTATTGAGAAATATACACTAAATTCAGAAGTTTGAGATGATCTAACTCAGTGGTATACATACTGCATTTTGTGGATTACTGAGACGCTAACAGTATCTAAGGTTGCTGCAAGTGTTTAAAAATATAAAAAAGCTACATTAAATAATCTATATGTAACTATGTAACAGAAATTACCGGGGATAGCGTTTAATATTTCGATGCCATTTATAACAACATACTTTTGGGAAAAATGAATTTCGACAAATGTGGTAAAAGAAAAGATATATCGCGCTATTACGAACTATTACTAAGAACGAAATACACCAAAATATACATAGCTTCTCTCTCTAATCTAATCTAAAATCGATTACTATATGTAGACTGTTTGAGTGAAAAAAAAATGTGAAAACAGTGCATCAAAGTAAACTAAGTATTACCGATAGCATAAAATATCATATTATTTAGATAAATTAAGTAACATCTTATATAATTTTTAACATAATCTATTAATTCTATTAATCATTAAAATTTTGTTAAACAATGGTACTATAAAGAAGCAAACGTGAAATTTAACTTCTAATGTGTTGGGAATCAAAAGTATGGAATAATACCATGTTATGTTAAAAAATCCCCATCAGTTGACTATATATACACACATTAAGATAATATCAAAATTCATTATTTAAGAATATTATTTAAGATCATTATTTAAGAATACGTGCCATTTCTATAGTATACAATTTTCCTAATTATGTGCCATTAAAAACATGATCTGCCTGAAAATTTCTCATGAGTATATATACATATATATATATACATATACATATTTACAGGAGTGGCGATAGTTAATGGTGAACCTTGGGTGGTACTGCGAAAATTCTTTATCCAGAAATTTAAAGAGCATGGGCTGTATTCTATCAAGGACAATTTGGCTGGACCCGTCTACGATTCCCTGACGGCAACCATCGATGATTTGCGGGCTCAAAAAGGAAAACCTTTAAATGCTGTTGATTTGTTGATGGTAAGATGTTCTGTAACTATCCAAAGAATCCTTTTTGGTGAAGATGGTATCTCTGAAGATTTAATCATTGAGATGAACAGACTATTTGCCCTGTCTCTAGAATGCATGTCTGGAACTGGAATGTTGCTGATCGGGCCGGTAGGAAAGTAAGTAATTTCACCAAACATAAAGTGTGTGTAAATATATATGCAATGTGTTTGCTGATAATCTAGCAAAAAGAAGATCTAAACGATCTCCAGCAATTGTTTTCCTTCTATCACCTTCTTCTGTGAAATTTTATATAAAATTAAAAGCCTAAGATGAGTGGCAAATTTATTGGGAATCTGGAAATACTGGCACACATTATTTCATTTTGTTCTTACAATTTTTACAGATGAGTTATGGATTCATTCATTAATGATTTTTTTCTGGATAAGGCTCATCTACTGAAAATCTAGCAAGATTCCATTCAACAAAAAAATTCTGAATCTCTGTCTGTAGCCTAATTAGTAAAACTGAGCAATGAATGCTTTATTGTTACCTGCTATCTAATTTTCATTTTGCAAAAATCACATCGTCATGAAATATATTGGTAAGAAATTTGAATATCAATAGTCATAAGTTTTGGTGACTATTATGTCAAAGTATTATGCTAAAGTAAAGAGTAAAGTATCATGTCAAAGCACATCATTTGATTTTATTCACCATGCAAACTAGTAAACTCTTGTTCAGGATTTATCTAATATTATGTTTATCAAACAGTCATGTTTAATTCTATGTTGATATTATTATCATTTAATAAGTTTAATAATAGTCTTTTCGTTTTATGCTGTTATTACTCTGAAAAAATGTTGATTGAGGACTATTCCTATTTAGCACACCTCTACCTTACACCCGTCAAATTCTTGGGTAGGCTAGGTTCAAATAAGGTGTTCCCTTTACATAAAGTTTTTTCGTGGTTTACTGGGTATTTTCTGATAACTTCACAATTCAGAAAATAATTTAAGAATATTATTTAAATTCCGTTTTCAGTAAATATTATATAAAAAGTATTTTTAAATGTAGGTGAAAAGAATTTTGCAAAAATTAATTATTTATATGTCAGTTTAATACTTTCTCAGGACTCCTTGGCCTTTCAGGCGAAAATCACATATGTTGATTGTTGACCTTTTCCAGAAAAATATTCTATTCTGGAATACATTTGTCTTTCGCTCCTTCGAAAATAAAGTGCACATCCTTTTTTTGCTTAAATACTTGTATCAGTTAAATACACAGAGCTACACAAGCAAGCACTTTTTTATTATAGTTGATACGACAAGGAAAATTTGAGGAGAAGGAAAATTTGAGGTAATGCAATTACGAATATGTAATCATATTTTTTTTTAAATGTTGATATTAGTAAACTAAAAGATATATGATTAACCCTTTAAAACCCAAATTAACAAATTTTGGAGTTTTTCCTTGAAATTGATAAATATGTGTAGAAATGCATAAATTAGGAGTATTTTAAAAGCAGTTTGAAATTTTTAAACTACAACCATGTTTTTTAAGCCGTCCTCATTTGATGACGCTGGGAGTTTGTATGTAAAAATGTAAACATTTCAAAAGTTATTTTTTTGCATAAAATTATACAGTTTTAATTTATAAATCAAGTAATAGGCAAAATAACGTTAAAAGTTTAAATTTATTTTTATACATACAATAAAACTTTCTATTTTACATTTTTAAGGTTGAATTTTTGTATGAAAACGAGGAAAACATTGGATACATAATGTTGCATTGTATTTCATACAATATGTTCTGGGTTTTGAAGAACAGTTATCACATTGGCAAAGTCTTTGTTTCTTTCTCTTGCCAATAACATGCTGAAAGTTGTCGAATTTTACGAAAGGCAGCTCATGGGCTCTCGATGTTATCTGCCTTTGTGTTGGTCTTTTTGGCATTGCTTTTGAATCGTCTCCCTTTTTCAAATAGGTTACTGCAATATATCTTCTAAAATCTTTGACTGTCATCGACTTAGAACCATGGATTTTTTTTTAAATGACATATCCATTTACAACAACCATATCTATCCTTCTGGTAGTAAGGCAAAAGTACCATTTTTTTCCTCGTATGCCAATAGAATGTTTCTGAAGAAGCCAATCATGAAGGTCGACACCCCCCATAAATGAGGTATAGGAACTTATGACACGAGGTTGAATTCTCTGAAATATCTGGGCCCTTATTATTACCTCGTATTGTAATTTCTAATGTACCTGCAACGTCTGATACAACAGGAGTACCCAAATTATCATCATCAAACTGTTCTTCATCTGTTAGATCATTGACATCAGGAGGCATTGAAAATAATGTCTGCCTCTATTTCTTCAGAAAAAAGATAAGCAGCTGCATTTTCTAAGGTTTTAAATATTTTATTTTTACTCATTTTTTAGTTTTTCTACATAGATAAAAAATGTAAAAAACACTTGAGAAAAAAAATCTGAATACTGAATACGAATTATAGCCAAACGCCCAGCGTCCTCAAATGATGACGGACAAATTTTCCTGATTACTACGGACACATTAACAACTCTAAATAATAATAAACATTCTAATGGCAGCAAATGTACTGTCTAGATTACATTCATACCAAATTGAAAGAATAATCACCTCATAAATTATTTGCCAAACCACACTATATGTGTGGTGTGATTATCAAACAAGCGGTAAATTCTACTGAATCTTACCCGCACTTTTTTTACTTATTTCCAAAGAAATATATATGACTCTGTATAGTACTTCCATCTATCAGAATTATTGGTAAATAAAAGAATATTTTTCACTTAATAAAAGGAAATGTGGTTTTTTACAGCATCATCATATGAGGACACTGGACGCTAATGGGTTAAAGTGAGAACTGTATATCTTATAGAAATATATTGATGCAGTTGGAATATATCGGTGATATTTTTAGAAATCAGAATTTTAAGAAATTTACCATAAAAACATTGAAAGACTGAAGTAGTAACTCATTTCAGATTGTTGTTCAACACGGTACCACGCTTGAAGGGAGGTCTGAAGAACCACCAAAAGATGAGGAACATTCTGTACGACGCGTGCAAGAAGATTGAATCAAAGCTAAACGAGGATCACACAACTTGTGTCGTAGAAGACTACTATCAAGAGAGAAACAGGAGGAAGAGGAATGGAGATCCTTCTTGGAAAGTCTTTACGGGTTAGAAGAAATTTATTTTAGCATTTTTTTTGGCGTTATATTAAAGCCTTGACATACGATAACGGCTCTGACTTGTCGCACATTTCATGTGCTGTTGTAGACTGTGACGACTCTCGCTCGTCAAGAACTATCTTCGGCGATTGATGGGCGGTATATTATTGGATTCTTTCTGACTTTTGGTCATGCATCGATGATATTTTGTTCAAATTCTTACAGGTGCATCCCTCATCCCTTCCTCCACAACAGCACAAAAAAATCGCAAATCGCAATCAACAAACAAAATCGCATCAACAAGCAAATAAACGAAAAATATCACAATGAGTACGGTAATCAGTATAGCAGCAGTCTTGCAATTCGAACGTCAAAGTGCATATTTGAGTAAAGTAAAATTCAGAAGTAGTCCTTCCAAATATCTGGTTTGGATGTATTATATGACAGTGACGATGAAAGTATATTAGGCTATTCTGGTGATGAGATTGCGTCTGAAAATGGTCATCAGTGTTTATAAAGTTGAATATTTGAGTGATCACTGGTGCGCTATTCAAGACAAATTAAGTGATCTTCTTCGGATGTGTCAATGAACATTTTATTTGTATGTCAAGGGGTTAATTAGTATCGAAAATCCATCTTGTTGATATGCCTTTAAATATCCTGTGGGATCAAAGCTACCAAACAATAATTCAGCTTTCTGATTATGAAGAAAATTATTACGGCTTACTGAACCTCGGATTTAGTTCAGAAATGGTGACCTTCCTAGTGTTTCTTGAATGGTGTAAAAGTATAAAAATCCGAGTTGCAAGGAGTTTGCTTCACAAACTTCTATTTAAAATACATCAATCTTCACGTGAACAGAAGCCGCAATAGACATATTCTCAAACGCAGGATAACCCATTTGTTACCCCAAAGTGTATTAAATTTAGTGAAAGTTGGATTCAGTTTCAGTGATTGATTATAGATTGGTGAAATTTTAGCTTCGGAAGTATTTTAAATACAATGACACTATACTAAAAGGTAATTCAGTATCAGACCATGTTTCTGTCAATGCCTTAAAGGTCTGATTGTGACTTCTGGGTGCTATGAAACTTTTAGTTCATGAACTATTGAAATTTAAATAAAATGGTAATATATATATATATATATATATATATATATATATATATAATTTATATATATTGACATAGAAATTAAAATGTACGGGAGATTGCTCTTTCACCAGAGCTCTTGTTACTTTAATGTTTTAATCAATTATGTATTTATATTTATGGAAGATGTAATGGGAAAGAAAGATAGAGGAAGGTTTAAGCTTTGTGAGTTTATGGAAGAGTATGCTAGTAAATTAGGATATGTGTATTACTGTTATAAATTTGGTTTTAAACCTCAATTCACAAACGAAATTAATGCTAATAAAGTTTTTAAGCAAATTTCCCCAAGTTGTCATCATACAAGGCATACAATGCGATGATGCAACTGGATTGCCTGGGCCGAACCCTCTAATCCAGAGTAATCTAACAGTATGCAGAAAAATGACAACGAGCAGAACATAAAACAGCTTAAAGATGAAAGAAGGGGATAGGTGGATTCGTGAGTCATAATTCACTAACTAGAGAGTAGAAAGCTGAGATGTAGGAGTCATAAATATTTTTGTGGCCAGAAAACATCCGAACACCGTGACGACCAGAGATGAACTGAGTAGTTTTGTCATTCTGGGGCGTTTCAAATGACTACTAGAGGACTAATACAATTGTAGAGATTCTTCCAATCAAATTTTATGAATTTTCGATGGTAGAAATAGGTACGAAACATGATTTTACAGTTAGGATATTAAGGGTGCAGTTATATATTTATATATTTTATGTTTCCTTTAAGATAAGACCCTGGTAGCATCACTTTCGCAGTTCGTTGGAGACGGCATCCACTCAGTGGCTGCTTTTATTGGCGTCTTCCTCAACTCTCTGATAGAACACCCTGAAGAACAAAAGAAGATATATGCCGAAATCATGGAGGTCGTCGGTCCCAGCAGACAGCCCGTGTTGGAAGATAAAACCAGGCTTCCATACACCAATGCCTTTGTGAACGAGGTCATCAGGACATGC
>CM063501.1:124563391-124585891 GCA_032207245.1 Pardosa pseudoannulata
ATAACAAATTACATAGCGCTCTTTTATTTCACTTAACGACTGTTTGGATGATAGAGGAGTGTTGGAATGTTGTAAATTAGACTGAGTATATTGTTGGCTGCTTAAAGTTTCGTAAAAACTACACAAATGTGACTCTATTAGAACTTTCCACTACTGGAAAGCATTTCTTAGCTTTCTATTTCTACATTTCTTAGTACATTTTTACTAATACAATAGATAAATAAAATGAGCAAATGGTATTGCTCATGCTCTATAAAGTATTACATCCTGCAGGAAAATGAGTCTGTTTATTGCCTGCACCTGAGACTTCCTTCTAATAAAACAAATTTTAAGCTCTTTTAAGGAATCCCTCTTTGCACAACTTGTAAATTTTTGAGAAAACTTTTTATAGAATACTCTTTTACTTCTTAGAATTAAGGAACCGTTTCTTCGTATTGGAAAAATCGTATTTAGTCGCTTATTTTCTTTATGTTATCGAAAAACAACGAATAATAAGCAAAAATTTAGCGTAAGAAGACAAGAAATTACGAGATTATTTTTTCTTTCTAAAACAGATTCTGGAATTATTTCGAAGGAGAACATTTCACTTTGGGAATAGTAATGCATTTTGTGAGTTTCTTTGAATTAACGATGCATTTATCGATTCATAATGTGATTATCGATAATCTTTTTATCTGTTAGGAGAGTAATACCTTTTCACTTTATAAGTATACGTAGTATAAATAAGGAAAATTTCGTAATTGACTTATAAAAATCGATCTCGACACTGGAACGAATAGCAGCATTTGCAATTTTTTTCGCTATATAAAATGTTATCGTCTTTTTTACGGTGTAGAACATACTACTAAATGCTGCATGTTTATTTATACTAAACTTAGTCTTCTGAAAGTTTATGTTTTTTTCATTATAATTATTATGCAGTAAGCGTAAACACTTTTAAAAAATGTTTACTATAAAACAGACTGAGAAATTAATTCTTGTACTAATTAAGACAACGAAAAAACATAAATTTTAAAATTATGGTATGGATAATCTACAAAAATCTTAAAATATGTTCTAAATTTTAGTGGGATGGAATTATTGAATGAATCTTAAATAAAATCGTAACTCTGTTGGAAAGCTAGTTTTGCAAACAACCTTTTCTTTATACATAGTATAAATACGAAAAATTCGTAATTGACTTATAAAAATATCTCGACACTGAAATTAACATCATGTTTGCAATTTTTCTGTAAAGAAAGCTGTTGTCTTTTTTACGGTGTAGAATATACTACTAAATGCTGTAAGTATATTAATACTAGACTTAGTATTCTGAAATTTAATGTTTTTTAATTATAATTACTATGAAGTAAGTGTACACATTTCTAAAAAATGTTTTCCATAAAACACACAGGAGAAATAAATGTTGCATACTAATTAAAACCCAGAAAAAATATCAATTTAAAATTTTGGGTATGGATAATCTACACATATAAGTTCCTAAAATCTTAAAATAAGTTCCTGTATGTTAGTGGGATGGCTGTTAGGTTAAATGAATTCTTCAAATAAAATCGTAACTCTGTTGGAAAGTTAGTTTTGCAAACAACCTTTTCATTTTATAAGTATACGTAGTATATGTAAGATTCGCGTCCGTCTCTGTTGGTGGTCGGGCGAAAACTTTTATTTTATGAACAATTGAAAAATAGTATTGTACCTTAATGGCTTTTTGACACACGGAATTGATGTGACAAGTGTGCCGTTTTTAATGCACCGACAGAGAAAAGAAATTGTGCTTGTGTGACCGCGTCGGCTGGGCACCAAAGGGTGTTTCGGCTACTCCAAGGACAAGGTCAACGTCGATCTCCCTAAAACCGAGGTTTCCTGTTTGGAAAAGAAGAAACGGGAGGGACTCCCGGCTGAACTTTGAGAGGATCAGGTTGTCTAGAGATCTTCTCTGGACGATTTTATTTATACACTTTAATATTTCTGTACATGCTTTTTGTTAAATAAATGAACAGTTGTTAAGTTTGAAATCATCCACTACTGATTATTTCGACTCCACACCTGCTCCTTATACGAGACCCATGCGAAATTATATCCAAAAGACTAGGGTATGACTTAACATCGGAAATAGACACATTCGCAAACCGCTCGGCGAGTTTACAGTATAAATACGAAAAATTTCGTAATTGACTTATAAAACTCGATCTCGACACTGGAACTGATAGCAGCATTTGCAATTATGTTTCGCTGTATAGAAAGCTATCGTCTCTTAACGGTGTAGAATATACTAGTAAATGCTGTATGTTTATTTATGCTAGACTTAGTCTTCTGAAAGTTTATGCTTTTTCATTATAATTATTATGAAGTAAGCGTAAACACTTTTAAAAAATGTTTACTATAAAACAGACAGGAAAAATGAATGTTGTGTACTAATTAAGACATGGAAAAAATATCAGTTTTAAAATTTGGGTATGGATAATCTGCAGAAATCTTAAAATAAGTTCCTGTATGTTAGTGGGATGGCTGTTAGGTTAAATGAATTCTTCAAATAAAATCGTAACTCTGTTGGAAAGCTAGTTTTGCAAACAACCTTTTCATTTTATAAGGATACGTAGTATAAATAAGGAAAATTTTGTAATTGACTTATAAAAATCGATCTCGACACTGGAACAGATAGCAGCATTTGCAATTTTTTTGGCTGTAAAGAAAGCTATCGTCTTTTTTAAGGTGAAGAATATACTACTAAATGATGTATGTTTATTTATACTAGACTTAGTCTTCTGAAAGTTTATGTTTTTTCATTATAATATTATGAAGTAAGCGTACACATTTCTAAAAAATGTTTTCCATAAAACAGACAGTAAAAATTAATGCCGTCTACTAATTAAGACAACGAAAAAACATCAATTTTAAAATTATGGGTATGGATAATCTACAGAAATCTTAAAGTCCTAAATGTTAGTGGGATGGCTATTAGGTTAAATGAATTCTAAATAAAATCAGTAAGTATTGAAAGTAGTTTTGCAGACTGTTCATTATTTTTTTTCCTATTTTCAGTGTCACCAAAATCTTTTAGCTAACCGCGAGTAATCTCGAATTTAAAGGAACACCAAAAAAAAATTCATGATTCAAATGTAATTTGTTTATATAACAAGCCCTTTAGTAAAATATATAAATTTTTTACATTCCTTAGAAGGTTGCCTTAGAGGACAAAAAGGGTTTGAGAAGTGGTACTGACAATTACCATTGTACAGCTTGAAAAAGTTTTAAAATTTAACCCACTGAAGAACGATAAATGATAATTCTTAAACTGATTTTATAAATAACAACTAAAAAGTTTTGTTTGTATAGAACTTTATTTGAGGTCATAAGTAAGATAATTGAATCTTCTCTGTACAGAAAGTTTAATACATATATTTCAATATAAAAAAAATCAAAATAAACGTAACATCATCTGTTATATATTTAAAATATCAAAATAAAATATGTATATAATGTTATAAAGTATATATAATAATATAACTCACACCACACACACATAAAATATATATAAAAGTATATATATAAATTAAAATATATATAATATAATTATATATATATATATATATATAATATATATATAATACATAAACTTATACAAAAAATAAATATGTTTATAAAATATTATACTATATATATAAATATATATATATATATAATATAAATATATACTACATATATAATATATACAATATATATATACATAAATATATATAAATATATATACATTTAATATTTAAAACATACAAAAAATATATAATATATAAATATATATATATTAATATATGAATATAATATACTAATTTATAAATATATATATAATATATATATAAATAAAATATAAATTATAGTAATATATATATATATACATATAAATAACTTATATTATTTATATATATATATATATATCTCATATATAAAAATATAAACATATATATGACATATATATAATATATTTATATATATATATATATAAAATATATATAATATATTATACATTAAATAAATACAATATTTTTAATATATAAATCATACTAAATATATATAAATGTATAAAATATATATACATAAATATATTATACATATATATATACATACATATAATAAAAAAAGATATATATAGATATAAATATTATTTATATAAATAAATATATATATATAAATATATAGAATATATACATTTTAAAGATTTATATTTAAATATAGATATATATAAATTTAAAATATATATATTTATATATATTTATATAGATAATTATAATATATATATAAATAGATAATATATATATCTAATTTAGAAACTCATCCATATTCTCCAAAAAGTTTTTTTTTTAATTGCAAAATATTATTCTATATCATTTTATATATCTAATGTATGAAAATAAAAATTATAAAAAGATAAAATAAAGTAATAAAAAGTAAATTAAAAAAAAAATGTTTAATATTTTGCTAAAAATCTTAAAGTTAAACGGTATTGCGTACATCATTGGTTGAGCCATGTTAATCGCGTTTAGTTAACAAGTTTGGTGAGACCTTATTAACAATTGAATTGAGTTTTTATTTGCGTTCGCATGCCAATTAAATTTCGACAAAGTCAGAAGAAAACAGTCATGAGCAAATTTTGGGTGATTTTATTCCGTAATACTAATAATAATCACATTATAGCTGCCACAGAAAAGTTTTCCGAGGAAATTAGAAGGCGCCTAAGATCGTAAAAAACCAAATTATTATTATCTGAAGGAAAATTTTAGTGAAAAGGACAATCCAGAAATCCTGGTCTCTTAAAAAATTTTCTCTTAAAAACAACAAACAAAAAAAGATAATAACATTATATCAATAATTACTCTAAGAAAATTTATAACACCAATTTATGGCTTTACTAAAGGAAGAATTATAATAAAGAAACAAAAGTTCGTTATAAAATTTTTACATAAAAAACATAACAATACAAAAAAGATAATCACATTATCTATATCAAAAATTTTACTAAGATTTTAAACAAACAATATACTTATATTTATTAAAATTTTTAATAAACATTACAGAAAAATTTTTTTAATGAAAATGTTTTATAAAACAAATAAATAGATATACATTATCTATAATTACTTAGTTTATACTTGAGAATTTTATATATATTTTAATTATTTTACGGCAATATAAAATAATACCAATAGATATAAGAAAGAAGAAAGTGTTTTGAAAATTAACTTTATTAATTAACAATACATCTTTAAACAAGAAGAAAAATTTATAAAATAACTATTTCTATATAAATTTATATAAAAAATAAAACCATATAACAGTTTATATATATTATTTATAAATATTAATATAGAAATATTTATATACATTCTAAAATGTTAAACAGAAAATAATACATATATTATTGAATAATAAAAATTTATACAGAAAATCTTTTTAAATAAACATTTAATAAAAATAGATATGATAGAATAAAAGCGAAAAAGAATATTATAGAGATCTTTTAAGTTAATATATAAATATTAATAATATATAATAAATATATATATATATATATATATTATATATAATATATATTATATAAATATATTATATAATATTATAATATATATAACATATATATATATATACATATATATATATAATTATACATATAAATATATATAAATATATATATAAATATATATATATATATATACATAATATATAATATATAATATATATATTATACATATATATATATATATATATATATATATATATATAAATATATATATAAATATATATTTAAACATAAATATATATATTATATATATGTATATATATATATATATATATATAATTATATATATATAAATTATATATATATATATATATAAATATATATATATATATATACATATATACATATATACATATATATATATATATATAAATATTTTATATATATATATATAATATATATTATATACATACATATAATACATATAATACATATATATATATAAAACATATATTTATATATATATATAAGATATATATATTGCATACATAATTATAATAATATATATATATGTATATATGTATATATATATGGTGTTCCGTTATGTAAACTTAATTAGAATTAGCCTTAAAAAACAAATTTTTCTTCAATTAAAAAGCGTTAAACCAATCAATTTACGTTTAATTATTTTACCAATTTGTACATATTTTTATTATAATTAATTAATTTCATATATTTTGTGTTTTGTATTATAAAAAAATTATAAAAAATTACAGTATTAATGTTTAAACAAAACCCAATTATAACAATGTGCATACATACATATATATGATAGTAATATAATATAATTATATATATATATATATAGATATATATATATATATATATATTATACATATTTTTAATATATATATATAATATATATATAAATATATATACATATATATATAATATATATATACATATTAATATATATAATTTATATATATACATAAATATATAAAATGTATATATATATAAATATATATATATATATATATATATATACTATATATATATATATATATATATTATAAATATATATTATATATAATATATAATATATATATATAATAAATTATAATATATTTATATATAAAATATATATAAATATAAAATATATATTTATATATATTACTTTATACACAAACACATAATATAAATATATATATATATAAAAATATATATATATATATATATATATATTAGATATATATAAATACAAATGAACATATATATATATATGATAATAGATATATATATATAATATATTATATATTAATATATACATACACACACACACACACACAAATATATATATATATATATATATATATATATAATATATTTGCCTACAATTTCTATATAAACACCTAATTTGTAATTTACATTTTCTTATATCAAAAATCTGATATATTTTTTAATAGCTTTATATTATTTAAAGAAAATATTTATTTTTTACAAATATGCTATAATATGTGTTTTATAAATTATATATTTGATATACGTTTAAAAAGAAGTTATAAAAAAAAAATATTTTTAAATCATGCAATAAAGGAATAATATTTAACTTGATAAATATACAATATAAATTATATTATATAGAGTAAGAGAAAATTGCACTTTATATTATCATAAATTGAATAATTGTAGATATGGAATACATCCAGAATAGTTGTTTTGTATTTCATAAACGAAATATTTTTTGCTATATTTATATATTTATCATAATTTATATATATATTTTTACTTATATTTGCTCATTTTATAGAAATGCATCTAAATAATATGTTTCACTCTCATGGTTATTTAAAATATGTTATAATTTACGCAGTAAATTGAAAAGTGTACTTGCTAATAAAGTATACAATTAGTTTAAATAACTATATTATTACTAAAATGTATAAAGTTTAAAATATTTTTATCTATAGATTATATTTTTGTATATATTCAATATTTCTGTATTCTATAATTATTTGTTTATATATATTTTAGAGAAATGCGTCTAATATAAAAAAATATGTTTTACTATGATATTGTGAAATTATGTTATAATTTACGCAGTAAATCGAAAGTATACTTGCTAATAAAGTATACAATTAGTTTAAATAACTATATTATTACTTTAAATCTCTAGAATTGAAATAAAAAATATGCTCTTAATCATAATAAAGTATACAATTAGTTTAAATAACTATATTATTACTCTGCTTCAATATTTTAGAAGAACGGGATATTTTAATTATTCTTATCTATAGATTTATTGAAGACACTTAAAAAAGCAATAAATAAAGTTGAGCTTATTTTAATTGAAATTGTATGCAACGGTCTATTAAAATTAGTTTAAATAACTATTATTACTTTATTCAAAAGAAAAAACGTTAAAATGTTATAAGAAATTTACCCCTTCAAATTAATAAAATATATATTAAAGTTTTCGAAATATAAAACTATAAAAATAAAAATTAATTATAATTTTTTTTTTTTTAAAGATTATAACAAGCTTCATATATTTTCTGTCATTCAGTTTTTCAAAATAATTGAAAGTATCATAATATGTTAACTTGCTAATAAAGTATACAATTAGTTTAAATAACTATATTATTACTTTAAAATGACTTGAAGTGTAAAATATTCTTATCTATAGATTTATTTTCCCCTTCTTTATATATTCAATATATTTTGTTTATATTTGCTTATTTTAGAGAAATGCGTCTAAGATAGAAAACATGTTTTACTCTCATGATTATTTGTGAAAATATGTTATAATTGATGCAGTAAATCGAAAAGTGTACTTGCTAATAAAGTATACAATTAGTTTAAAGAACTATATTATTACTTTAAAATGACATAAAGTGTAAAATATTTTTATCTATAGATTTATTTACCCCTTCTGTATATATTGAATATTTTCCTGTATAGATTCATTATTTTATGTTTATATTTGCTTATTTTAGAGAAATGAGTCTAAGATACAAAATATGTTTTACTCTCATGGTTATTTGTGAAAATATGTTACAATTTACTCAGTAAATTGAAAAGTATACTTGTTAATAAAGTATACTATTAGTTTAAATAACTATATTATTACTTTAAAATGACATAAAATGTGAAATATTTTTATCTATAGATTTATTATTCCCTTCTGTGATTTACACGTCGAACGCTGGCCGATTCGTAGGCACTGGTCGTCAAACCCAGATTTCGTGGGTTCGAACCCCACTATGGTATGGATGTTCGTAGACGTTCGGAATCGGCTTTAACTGTAGGTCCCGGTATCATTAGTCCTCATGTGCAAAAAGTAGACCGTAGCAAAACCGATAATTTTTTTTATATAGTTTAGTATAATAGAGTCTACTTTCCAACGCAATGTAATTTTTTAAACTTAGCTATTCAGTACTTGAGTATTTTGTAATATCTTAATACAAAAGGTTAGTATAGTGAATGTACGTATATTTATTGCAGTTATAGATATGTATATATCATTTACAGTTACTACACAGAAAAATAAACTTTTTAAATTAGGTGTATATAGCACTTATACAAAGGTCCAGGAATGATGGTTTTTAGCAGTTTTAATCTTATTTAATTCTTATTATTGTATTGCTTTAGATTTACAACATACCTATAAATGATTTACACAAAAAAATTTTAAAAGGGTTCTTAGTAATTTTCACCTGTGATACAGCAACTAAAATATATTACTAATAAAATGTCAATCAAACAGCCATACTGAATTTAAATTTCCTATCATAATTTAGATGTTTATTTTATCGTATGCACATGATTATCATTGAAATAATTTTTAGTATTTTTAAATTTTAATAATATAGAGACTCCAAAAGCGCGTCTTTGTAACAGATATATCCAAATTCTAAATGTGAAGGTTTCGTATTAAATAATTCACAATATTTATAAAATGTATTTTTGTATGCAGAAATGACCCCCTTTTTAGGAATTAAAATTTCTTTCTTTCTTGTTTTAAATTTTTCACATCATGTCCTCGTTTTAATTGGTGAATTCTAATATGAGTAAAAAAAATCAAATCAGATTTACTGGGATACAATATTTAAAGTAGTAAGTTTTGGTCTAGTTTGACCTTGTTTAAAAACAACTGATTACCAAAGAGGTTTCGGCATGGTTTATTTGTTTCAGTTATATCTTAACCAGTGGTTTAAAAGATTTTAAACTTCCTGGTCAGTAGTTTTGACAACAAAACATCATAATATTATTATTGAATATCAATTAAATATGTTTTACTATGTGTTAACTAAGTTAACATTTGTTAAAGATATCAAGTTATAAATAAATAAACATTAGAAAGATGCAACTAAAAGAATGTCGCACTATAAATGTCTTATCTGAAGGATACGATGCAAAATTTTAATTATGATTAGTATGCTGTTTTGTTAAATTAATAAAATGATTACAGGATAAGTTTTGTGGTTGTTTCTAAATTTCTACAGTTTTGCAATTTTTGGATTGTTTTAAACTTATAAAATAACCTTTCTATCTCTGAAGAGTTGACACAACAGTTTATTAAATGTAATGTGAATTAAAAAAATTAATACCACTGTCTTTAATTGTTTAAATGCATATTTTGTTAATGGACTGCATAAAATAATCACTGTATTAATTTCGAACTGCACTGTTACTTTTATTCCTTATTAACACTTTTAATTGCAAAAAATACCTAAAACCGTTAAAACAATATTAAAAATCGTCGACATAAGCGAGATTTTTAATTTACATTTCGATTTCACTTAACCTACATAAATTCTTCTTTAACATTAATATGGGCGAAATATGTGGAAATAATGCATAATGTACTAACTTAGTTCTTGCATAATAACTGTTCCTCAGAAGGAGAAATATATATATCACATTATTAAACATGGTCATTCATATTTGATTATACAATAAAGCATACACATTTACGTACATAAATATGCATGTAATCGCGACCTTAAGTGGTAAAAAAAGCCAAAAATATAAAGATAAAGATTATATTATATTAAATTCATGCGGTTAGAGGAGATATAGTACCTCTTTTACAATCTTTCCTTTTACATACCACTCTGTTTGATTTTTTATATTATCCAGTGACATAGCAAAACAACATATACTTCTGATACCTTATTTTATTGAGTTTTAAACTTCACCTAATGTAACCTAAATGAAAAATTGTAAAATGAACAACGGTTGAAGAGGTTCACCGGTATGTTGAACAACGGTCACAAGAAAGTTCATGTAAAAATGATAAGTTTATTATCATTCCGACCAAGAATAAACTATACGGTCATAATTCCCTTCCTGGAATTAATGTAAAATAATATTTGAAAGAGTTTCCGCTGCTACATAAGTCTCGTCTTTCCTACATCATACGAATGCGGAGTAACTCGAAGAACTGATCCTTGCGGTCAAAAATAAGTGTTGTCAGGACGTTTTCAAAACAAGAGCCGAACGATGGCCGATTGGTTAGGGTGCTGGCCTTCGGTACCGGAGTTCGTGGGTTCGAATCCCACTGTGGCATGGATGTTCGTAGCCGTTCGGAATCGGCTTTAAACTGTAGGTCCCGGTCTCATTAACCCTCATGTTGCAAAAAGTAGACCGTAGCACCCCAAACCAAACCAAACCAAACCATCAAAACAAGAACAACGAAAACTGATAAAAATTCAATGTGCCAGAGGTCTTGAATCACGACAATGCCATCTACGGCTTCAAGAGGCTTGCGGAAAATTTGCATTGCCTTACAAAACCTATAGAAACTACATTAAAGTTATTTTTAACTAGAAGTGCAAGCTGTTGCAGCACAGTGATTGACCCTAAAACAATCAAATAAATAAAATTTTTATAATAAATATATAATTTTATCGATAATATATTGGAACCATGACTAAGATTCACACTCAGTTGGTAGAAGCAGATTATTGTTATTATTATTTCTTTAAATATATTTTTAATCGATACTTGAAAAAGCATCTTGTCAAATTAAGGGTTAATAGTCTTAATTAGTTGAATCAAAATTATTATCATTCGCAGTTGACAGTAAATTTGACAGACGAGCTACAAATAATATTTTTCAAAATTATAAAATGTTTCAGTCATTAATATATTTTGAAATATACTTTTGAGAATACAACTAGCTACAGACAATCCTTATTTCAATATGTATGATAACTACTTTAAATCGAATATACACTATTTTGATCAGGTTGTTTTGTATTCGATAACTTGATTGTTGTAAATCTTCCTTACATTAAATATTTTTGAATCTGGACAAGTGATACAAGAAATAAAATATATACAGTTACATAATTAATACTACAAAGCTATTCCAAAACCAGTGGGATCCAGATTTTTAACTTTTTTAACTTAAAGATATTTTTTTCACTTTTGGGGAGATTTCCTAGTAGATAGGTATGTATCAGATTTTACATAATTTATTTGCTCTGGACTGAGTCCAATGGATGTAGGGATTATGCTTCCTAAATCGGTCATCTTCATTAATCATCTAATCTCCTCAATGGATAAACTTTCAATGCCTCCACTCTCTGTAATAAAGATATCTTGTTTCTGAATGTTGCCAACATTGGTTCGAAAAGTAGCAAATTATTTATATAATTATTTATATATAATTCGAGGTGATCATAAAATATATAAGTCTATGGGTCTTCTGCTTAGTCCCTGCTTTAGTTACAATGTTCGTTTTATGGAGAGAAGGGGTGAAAGACACACTCCTTGCCCTTAATACGAGAGCTTGAAGGCTCTATCGTGCTTGGTTTGTCCAAGTGGCATGATAAACAACAACAACAACAACAGTAGTGACCATAAAAATTAATTGGTGGTGTGCACTGTTTTCCATGTGTGTTATTGGAAATACATGTCCTCTTCGTTTGTCCTTTTAAATGAAGCATAGTAACTGATTTTTGACTAGTGATTATTCTACTTGTTGTAAACGTCGATAAAAGTAAGTATGAGGAGTACAATATTTCATTTTTTCTAAAAGAAGTGCATCAAGTTTACCACTAGCATAAGCCTTTCTGAAGTCTATATACTAATGAACCTGAAAATTTCAAATAAAACAATTTTCAACTTTTTAAGTACAGAAAGGTAGAAATATAAGATTAGTCTCCTTTGGAAAATACATATAGTTCTGACCAATAACCCATTTTTGAATAAATTCAAAATATCTTACAGGCCTATTGAACCTTTTCAAAAAATTATGTTTTATCACGTATATTAAAATTTCAGGAAAGGTTTAAAACAACTGAATTTACATTTTAATTGTGGTATTTTTAAAATTAAATGAATAAACAATGGCTGAAGTATTTGTTTTTTGAAAATATATGTTTCAATTCCACTGAGCACAACAAACCCCTAGAAAAGTAGGTTGTTAAACCATATAATTTGTGGGAAATCGGACGTGAGGTATACATATCTGAAAAAAATCAGGCAGACAGACATAGACATTTAAAGAACACCTTCATGGCCTCTCATACCTTAAACTGACATTTTGTATTCTATGAAAAAATAATACACTTAATCTATAAGAAGGTTTCATTTCATTATTAAATTTCATGTTTTGAATTATGGTATTCAGTTTTTAATTGCATCCCCTATATAAAATAGCCTAAGCGATCTGTTCGTCTAATCTTAATGAGAAGATTCCATAGTGCGAAGGAAACTCTAGCATTGAATTCAGATTAGTTAAAAGAATTCTGAGTTTACGTAAATAATTTCAAAAAGACTTTATGTAAATAATTTCAACCTAATTTTTTTCTACTGAAAACTTTAGGTTTCCAAATGTTAGAAAAAGATAATGTGGCACTGTCTAAACCCAATATTTTTAATCTTTGTGATATGAACATTTTCTTTGCTGTTATATTACATTTTATGCAATATTTTAATTACTGTACTGATCTCTGATTTTCATATACTCTTCGCATAAACAGCCAATCAAATCCGTGTCATAAATAGGATGAGTGAACAGAAAATCTAATCAGGGTTAATTTCTTAATTTCAAAACTGACTCGAGTACTCATAGTTATGCGTCTCTTGTTACCCAATTGCACAGAATGGGTAGGGCATCCATATTGGATTCTTGATGAGTTAGGATTAGCAAAATTGAAAGCAAATTCCAAGTCACGTCGGTATTTGCGGCAACGAAATAGCTGACGCCTTAGCGAAACAGGCAACTTTATTTTACACTGGTCCTCTGCCTTATAGTGATACTAAAAAGTTTAATGCCATTATTTCAAGCCCTATTTTAACCGGTTAATAGAAGGAAATGAATAAATTCATCAATTTATCATATTTTAAATAGATGAAATTAACATTTTTTAGCATTATGACGTCATTCCTTTAACATCTCATTTAATCATTTCTTATTTTAAATTATTTAAATATCGTCTGCTTTATTTTCATACGTTTTATCACTGAACTTAGATATTACGTAAATAATTTTCTTTTATATTTGGCTTAAATAATAAATTAAGTACATATGTGACAATTTTAAATTTAATTATCGATTATTTTTTGTTGCAATGAAAATTTTATCACCGGTATTAACAACAAATTTTTTTCCTAAAAGTCTAGAAGTCTATTTCACGGACTAATAAATATCTAGCGTTTAAGTTATATACCTTTGAAAACTAAAAAATGTGTTCATTTGTGTGTTTGATTTTTATACATATCACACAGTTTGACTAAATGAACACAACGGGATTTTAAACGGCATTCACACTATCGGAAGACTTTTCAGGAGTATGAAGATAAACACTCCATTAGGCCATCCATCTCATTTTCTCAGCTAAAAAAACAAACCATTTTTTTAATTGCCTCATAGGGTACTTTACAATTCTGAAAAAATAAAAATTTTACTAATCTATTTCACTGTCCAACATATTTTAACTTCAATAATACTCAAATATAATAAAACGTCGTTTTATTCCAAATTATATTTCAAATAGAAAATCATAAATATTTCAAAATTTAGGGTAAATTTTGAAAATTTACCCTAACACTTTATTAAGACAAATCAGTAAGGATTTACATTTCAGTAACGGCGTATATTTATGACTCATGCCAGATAATTCTGCTCTCTATATAATTTCAATTAAAACAATGCATTTCTATCGAGTCACTTTTTACATTTTCCAGCTATCGGACAAACTGCTCCAGTACAGATCCAGCTTGGGGATTTCGGACACGGTATTCATATCCATCGCCCTACTGCTTTGAAACATTTTTATAATATATATTTTACAACCATTTACTATGCCTTCAAGCATAGAGGTGTGTTGCCGGGACCGACTGGCTTGCCTTACTTAGGAATCTACCCGTTTATGAAAGACGACAACTGTCACCTACAGTTGAGCGAGTACACTAAGAAATACGGAGATGTTTACAGTTTCACGTTCCTCGGGAATCTGATCATCCATCTGGGATCCGCAAAGAGTATGCGCGAGTTCCACGTCAACAAGTCCGAATGTTTCCTTGGAAGATTCACGGATTTTAATATCTTGACCTTCACTCAGGATCAAGGTAAATATTTTTGAAACTGTTTGAGTTTCTCTTTCGTACTAGTGTTTTAAACCTCATTTAAATGCTTTTTAATGTTTTAATGCGAGTCTTTACCTCGTATGACAGAATAACAAATATTTTTATTCAAATTTGTTTGAATTAGGATTTTTAGAGTAGGAAGCGTTATAAGCATCTTTCATCTAATAAAGATTGCTGTATTTATTTTTATAAATTTTTTAGTATATTCTCCTACATAATTGGGGTACTTACTTCGAAACTACGTACCAACCATATTTATTTGAAGAATTTCACAAATTTAAGAAATTGAAGTAGTGCATTTTTAAGCATAGTAAAAAGAAAACAATAATACAGCAATATACAAAAACTCCGCTTTTTATAAAACTGGACGTAATGCATTTTAATTTCTATGTACAGATTTGCTAAATTAATTTCCACAATATTTGCATCATTATTGAGAAATATACACTAAATTCAGAAGTTTGAGATGATCTAACTCAGTGGTATACATACTGCATTTTGAGGATCACAGAGACGCTGATAGTCTAAGGTTGCTGCAAGGGTTTAAAAATATAAATAAACTAAATTAAATAATCTATATGTAATTATCTAACAGAAATTACCGGGGGTAGCGTTTAATATTTCGATGCCATTCATAACAACATACTTTTGGGAAAAATGAATTTCAGAAATGTGGTAAAAGAAAAGATAGACCGGAATATTGCGAAGAACGAAATACACCAAAATATACATAGCTTCTATCTCTAATCTAATCTAAATTCGATTACCATATGTAGAATTTGACTGTTTGCGTGAAAAAAATGTGAATACAGTGCGTCGGTGTAAACTAAGTATTACTGGTAGCATAAAATATCATATTATTTAGATAAATTAAGTAACATCTTATATAATTTTTAACATAATCTATTAATTCTATTAATCATTAAAATTTTGTTAAACAATGGTACTATAAAGAAGCAAACGTGAAATTTAACTTCTAATGTGTTGGGAATCAAAAGTATGGAATAATACCATGTTATGTTAAAAAATCCCCATCAGTTGACTATATATACACACATTAAGATAATATCAAAATTCATTATTTAAGAATATTATTTAAGATCATTATTTAAGAATACGTGCCATTTCTATAGTATACAATTTTCCTAATTATGTGCCATTAAAAACATGATCTGCCTGAAAATTTCTCATGAGTATATATACATATATATACATACCTTTAATTACAGGTATTTTTACTATAATAGATAAAAAAGGATTTATCCAGAAATTTAAAGAGCATGGGCTGTATTCTATCAAGGACAATTTGGCTGGACCCGTCTACGATTCCCTGACGGCAACCATCGATGATTTGCGGGCACAGAAAGGAAAACCTTTAAATGCTGTTGATCTCTTGATGGTAAGATGTTCTGTGACTATCCAAAGAATCCTTTTTGGTGAAGATGGTATCTCTGAAGACTTAATCATTGAGATGAACAGACTGTTTGCCCTGTCTCTAGAATGCATGTCTGGAACTGGAATGATGTTAGTCATTCATTCACATTAATGGCGATCCGTGGTAGCTCAGTCGGCAAAAGCAACACTCTCGCAACTGAGAGGCTGCAGGTTCAGAACCCGAGCCGGCCTAAGACCCGCCGTGTTTGTTAAAAATTGGGGCACGTAAAATATGTTCATGGTCACAATGTCCTCCCAGTTCTCAATTAATACCTCTGGTGGTGGCAGGCCTAATTTTGTTTCACGAAACATGTGTGTAAATATATATGCAATGAGTTTGCTGATAATCTAGCAAAAAGAAGATCTAAACAATCTTCTCTGTGGGTTTTCTGCTTGTCCCTGCTGCAAAATTACGAAAACCTAGTCTGTGAAATTTTATATTCATTAAACCGAAAGGCGTACCCCTCGACCTTAATACAAGAACCTACTTGCTCAATCGTGCTTGGGTACGTCCAAGTGGCATGAGACTTGGACAAACATATAAATAACGTTATTTACGTTATTATTCTACAGATGTGTTATTGATTCATTCATTAATGAATTTTTTTCTGGATAGGGCTTATCTTAAAATCTAACAAGATTCTATTCAACAAATAAGTCATTGGTTTTTCATTCCATACCGCACAATGACGAGCTACACTCGTCATGCGACTAAAGTTAATGGAAATATATTGTTTAGAAATTTGAATATCATCTTCATAAGTTACAGTGAGACTCCCTGGCGATGTAAACAATTCAGCCTTTGCACTTTGTTTTGAAAAGTACCACTATCTTGAAGACTATTATTGATTGTGGACTATTCCTATTGAGCACATTTCTGCCTTACAGGCGTCTAATTCTTGGGTAGGCTATGTTCAAATAAGGTGTTCCATTTACATAAAGTTTCTTCGGGGTTTACTGGGTATTTTCTGATAATTTCTTATTTAAAACTATGTAAAAAAGTGGATTTTAATTATTTAAAATTCTCTTTTCAGTAAAGATTATATAAAAAGTATTTTTAAAAGTAGGAAAAGTATTTTACAAAAACTAATTATTCATATGTAAGTTTAATGACTCCATGGTCTTTCAGGCGAAAACCAGAAATATTGACTGTTGGCGTTTTCCAGAATAATGTTCTATTCTGGAATACCGTTGTCCTTCACTCCTTCTATGTAAAAATGGTAAAATGAAACAAGTTTTTTAAATAAAAATTAAATGGTTACTTCACGCACAGTTTTTAAATACACAGAGCTACAAATTATGTGTTTAATTTAAAGAGCATGGGCTGTATTCTATCAAGGACAATTTGGCTGGACCCGTCTACGATTCCCTGACGGCAACCATCGATGATTTGCGGGCACAGAAAGGAAAACCTTTAAATGCTGTTGATCTCTTGATGGTAAGATGTTCTGTCACTATCCAAAGAATCCTTCAATTTGGCTGGACCCGTCTACGATTCCCTGACGGCAACCATCGATGATTTGCGGGCACAGAAAGGAAAACCTTTAAATGCTGTTGATCTCTTGATGGTAAGATGTTCTGTCACTATCCAAAGAATCCTTTTTGGTGAAGATGGTATCTCTGAAGACTTAATCATTGAGATGAACAGACTGTTTGCCCTGTCTCTAGAATGCATGTCTGGAACTGGAATGTTGCTGATTGGGCCGGTAGGAAAGTAAGT
Organism: Pardosa pseudoannulata; assembly: GCA_032207245.1. Taxonomy (NCBI): domain Eukaryota; kingdom Metazoa; phylum Arthropoda; class Arachnida; order Araneae; family Lycosidae; genus Pardosa; species Pardosa pseudoannulata. The sequence continues at coordinate 124,581,658 of CM063501.1, forward strand.
AATTTTGTTTCACGAAAAATAAAGTGTGTGTCAATATATATGCAATGAGTTTGCTGATAATCTAGCAAAAAGAAGATCTAAACGATCTCCAGCAATTATTTCCCCTCTATCACCTTCTTCTGTGAAATTTTATATAAAATTATAAGCCTAAGATGAGTGGCAAATTTATTGGGAATCTGGAAATACTGGCACACATTATTTCATTTTGTTTCTACAATTTTTACAGATGATTTATTGATTCATTCATTAATGAATTTTTTTTCTGGATAGGGCTTATCTACTTAAAATCTAACAAGATTCTATTCAACAAATAAATTCCAAATCTCTGTCTGTAGCCTTCTTGATGAAACTGAGCAATGAATGCTTTATTGACATGATATTTAGTTTTCATTTTGAAAAAATCACATCGTCATGAAATATAATGGTTAGAAATTTGAATATCAATAGTCATAAGTTTTGATAACTATTATGTCAAAGTATTATGCTAAAGTAAAGAGCAAAGTATTATGTCAAAGTAAAGAATAAAGTATCATGTCAAAGCATATCATTTGACTTTATTCACCATGCAAACTAGTAAACTCTTGTTCAGGATTTATCTAATATTATGTTTATCAAACAGTCATGTTTAATTCTATGTTGATATTATTATCATTTATTACGTTTAATCAAATTGTCTTTTCGTTTTATGCTGTTATTACTCTGAAAAAAATGTTGATTGAGGACTATTCCTATTTAGCACACTTCTACCTTACACCCGTCTAATTCTTGGGTAGGCTATGTTCAGATAAGGTGTTCCATTTATATAAAGTTATTTCGGGGTTTACTGGGTATTTTCTGATAATTTCACAATTAAGAAAACAATTTAAGAATATTATTTAAAATTCCCTTTTCAGTAAAGATTATTAAAAAAGTATTTTTAAAAGTAGGTGAAAAGTATTTTACAAAAATTAATTATTTATATGTCAGTTTAATACTTTCTCAGGACTCCATGGCCTTTTAGGTGAAAATCACATACGTTGACTGTTGACCTTTTCCAGAATAATGTTCTATTCTGGAATACATTTGTCTTTCGCTCCTTCGAAAATAAAGTGCACACCTTTTTTTTTGCTTAAATACTTGTACCAGTTAAATACACAGAGCTACACAAGCAAGCACTTTTTTATTATAGTTGATACGACAAGGAAAATTTGAGGAGAAGGAAAATTTGAGGTAATGCAATTACGAATATGTAATCATATTTTTTTTAAATGTTGATATTAGTAAACTAAGAGATATATGATTAACCCTTTAACGCCCAAATTAACAAATTTTGGAATTTTTCCTTGAAATTGATAAATATGTGTAGAAATGCATAAATGAAGAGTATTTTAAAAGCAGTTTGAAATTTTTAAACTACAACCATGTTTTTTAAGCCGTCCTCATTTGATGACGCTGGGAGTTTGTATGTAAAAATGTAAACATTTCAAAAGTTATTTTTTTGCATAAAATTATACAGTTTTAATTTATAAATCAAGTGATATTCAAAATAACGTTAAAAGTTTAAATTTATTTTTATACATACAATAAAACTTTCTATTTTACATTTTTAAGGTTGAATTTTTGTATGAAAACGAGGAAAACATTGGATACATAATGTTGCATTGTATTTCATACAATATGTTCTGGGTTTTGAAGAACAGTTATCACATTGGCAAAGTCTTTGTTTCTTTCTCTTGCCAATAACATGCTGAAAGTTGTCGAATTTTACGAAAGGCAGCTCATGGGCTCTGGATGTTATCTGCCTTTGTGTTGATCTTTCTGGCATTGCTTTTGAATCGGGTCCCTTTTTTAAATAGGTTACAGTAATATATCTTCTAAAATCTTTGATTGTCATCGACTTAAAACCATGGATTTTTTTATAAATGACATATCCATTTACAACAGCCATATCTATCCTTCTGGTAGTAAGGCAAAAGTACCATTTCTTTCCTCGTATGGCAATAGAATGTTTCTCAAGAAGCCAATCATGAAGGTCGACACCCCCCATAAATGAGGTATAGTAACTTATGACACGAGGTTGAATTCTCTGAAATATCTGGGACCTTATTATTACCTGGTATTGCAATTTGTAATGTATCTTCAACGTCTGATACAACAGGAGTACCCAAATTATCATCATCAAACTGTTCTTCATTTGTTAGATCATTGACATCAGGAGGCATTGAAAATAATGTCTGCCTCTATTTCTTCAGAAAAAAGATAAGCAGCTACATCTTCTAAAATTTTAAATGTTTTATTTTTACTCATTTTTTAGTTTTTCTACATAGATTATCTGCAAAAAATGTAAAAAACACTTGAGAAAAAAATCTGAATACTGAATACGAATTATAACCAAACGCTCAGCTTCCTCAAATGACCCCGGACAAATTTTCCTGATTACTACGGACATATTAATAACTCTAAATAATAATAAACATTCTAATGACAGCAAATGTACTATCTAGATTACATTCATACCAAAATGAAACAATTTACCTCATAAATTATTTGCCAAACCACACTATACAAATTCTGTGGTGTGATTATCAAACAAGCGGTAAATTCTACTGCATTTTACCCGCACTTATTTTACTCATTTCCAAAGAAATATCATATATGATACTGTATAGTGCTTCCATCTATCAGAAATATTGGTAAATAAAAGAATATTTTTTCACTTAATAAAAGGAGATGCGGTTTTTTACAGCATCATCATATGAGGACACTGGGCGCTAATGGGTTAAAGTGAGAACTGTATATGTTATAGAAATATATTAATGCAGTTGGAATATATCGGTGATATTTCTAGAAATCAGAATTCTAAGGAATTTACCATAATTACTTTGAAAGACTGAAGTAGTAACTCTTTTCAGATTGTTGTTCAACACGGTACCACGCTTGAAGGGAGGTCTGAAGAACCACCAAAAGATGAGGAACATTCTGTACGACGCGTGCAAGAAGATCGAATCAAAGCTAAACGAGGATCACACAACTTGTGTCGTGGAAGACTACTATCAAGAGAGAAACAGGAGGAAGAGGAATGGAGATCCTTCTTGGAAAGTCTTTACGGGTTAGAAGAGATTTATTTTAGCATTTTTTCTGACGTTATATTAATTCCTTGACATGCAATGACGGCTCTGACTCGTCGCGCATTTCATGTGCTGTTGTAGACTGTGACGACTCTCGCTCGTCAAGAACTATCTTCGGAGAACTATGGGCGGTATATTATTGGATTCATTCTGACTTTCGTTCATGCATCGATGATATTTTGCTCAAATTCTTACAGGTGCATTCCTCATCCCTTCCTCCACAACAGCACGGATAAACAAAATCGCATCAACAAGCAAATAAACGAAAAATATCACAATGAGTACGGTAATCAGTATAGCAGCAGTCTTGCAACTCGAACGTCAAAGTAGATATTTGAGTAAAGTAAAATACAGAAATAGTCCTTCCAAATATCTGGGTTGGATGTATTATATGACAGTGACAATGAAAGTATATTAGGCTCTTCTGGTGATGAGAATGCGGCTGAAAATTGTCATCAGTGTTTATAATGTGGAATATTTGAGTGACCACTGGTGCACCAGGCAAGCCAAGTTAAATGGTCTTCTTCGGATGTGTCAATGAACATTTTATTTGTATGTCGAGGGGTTAATTGGTATCGAAAATCCATCTTGTTGATATGCCTCTAAATCTCTTGTGGGATTAAAGCTACCAAACAATAAATTAGCTTTCAGATTATGGAGAAAATTAGGACGGCTTACTGAACCTCGGATTTAGTTCAGAAATGGTGACCTGCTTAGTGTTTCTTGAATGGTGTAAAGGAATAAAAATCCGAGTTACGAGGAGTTTGTTTCACAAACTTCCATTTAAAATATATTAATCTTCATGTGAACAGAAGCCGCAATAGACATATTCTCAAACGCAGGATAACCCATTTGTTACCCCAAAGTGTATTAAATTTAGTGAAAGTTGGATTCAGTTTCAGTGATTGATTATAGATTGGTGAATTTTAGCTTCGGAAGTATTTTAAATACAATGACACTATACTAAAAGGTAATTCAGTATCAGACCATGTTTCTGTCAATGCCTTAAAGGTCTGATTGTGACTTCTGGGTGCTATGAAACTTTTAGTTCATGAACTATCGAAATTTAAATAAAATGATAATCAAATTTATATTGACATAGAAATTAAAATGTACTGGGAGATTGC
>CM063501.1:124590891-124593391 GCA_032207245.1 Pardosa pseudoannulata
CAAAATACTTCTCAATATTTTTCTCTCAAAAACTGTTAGGGTTTCCTTGTCTCTTTCTGTCAATGCCCAGGTTTCGGCTGAGTACGTCAAAACAGGTCTTATTAGGCATTTATACAATCTTATTTTAGTCAATCTTTTAATGTACTTAGACTTTAAATATTTCTTTAATCCAAAAAAACATCGATTAGCAGCAGTAATTCTGCTATGAATTCCAACAGATATATTATTTTGTGTATTTGTTGTTAATACCAGTGATAAAAATTTTCATTGCTACAAAAAATAATCGATGATTAAATTTAAAATTAACACATGCGTATCTAATCTATTATTTAATACAAATATAAAAGAAAATTATTTACATAATATCTAAGTTCAGTGATAAAACGTCTGAAAATAATGCCGGCGATATTTAAATAATTTAAAATAAGAAATGAATAAAGGTTAAAGGAATGACGTCATAAGTTCAGAAATAAATGTTAATTTTACCTATTTATTATGCAATATATTGATAAATTTCCTGCTTTGCTCTTAACCGGGGACAACAAAACTTGAAATAATGGCATTAAACATTCGAAAATGGGGGAAGGGGTGCATTCGAACGTTTTCGAACTAGCTTTGAATTTTGCTAACCCTAATATCATGAAAAATCTAATATAGATACCTGTATCCATTCCAGGTACAAGCTCTTCATAAATTCGCAGACAGACGGACAGATGGACAGACAACTTAGGCTATTATTATATAGGTGATTACTGACATAATAAATATAAAATATGCCTGACGTAAAGGCATTTCATATACATTTTAAAAAATTTTGCTTTCATAATAAGCATATTATGTTAAGAACAGCATTTAATAGGATAAATACATTTCAACATTTAAATCCGATTTATCAAAACATATTTCCATATTTTCTTTATTCTGAGTCTGTGATATAATTGTCTTCCCAAACTTCAGACATATAGAATGTAATAAGTTTCTGATAGGTATAAAAACTATTTTATTTGTTTTGTAATCTTATTCTCTAAAAATAGATATTGATCCATAAAATTCGCAAAAATATAACGTGAGATAATGTAAGTACTCTTTTAATGTGTAGAAATGCATTTCTGTTCGTAGTCTGAGTGACCTTTAAATGAGGACTGGCATAACTATTATCCCTCAAGGAATATTTTGGAGATCATAAATTAATTTTGGCCCTAGCATGGAATACCTTATCAAAGACAACTAACAGCCTTTTCATAGTAAGGATAAATCTAAAGAAAGGTTTTTTAGACAGATAGATTTTTTTTTTCTTCAAAACTATGCTTCTTTCCACAAAATGCCTTGAAACGGTTTCTGTGATAACATAGGTGTCTAATGGAAATCTCAATTACCTCTCATACCCTAATTTTCGATGTTTATGCGTATTACGTACCAATAACTTATACCAAGCCTGTTGAGATAACACAAAGAATAAGACACCAGATAAAAACGAGCGAAGACTTACCCTTTTGCAGACCCTTTATTTACAATTCTATTTTTGATGAAGAACAATCTGGTGAAGAAAATAAAACAAATTAAGTATTAATATGGAGTCTCCATATACCGATGTAAATGTTGGATTAAAACCCATATTGGACCGCTGTCCTATAAACAGGACAGCAAATTGAATTCCATTTAATAATAAAGTTATAAATATTTTCTGAGTGGATTTTATTTTAGAACCTTTAAAATAGACGCACTTTATCATAGTAACAAAAAAAAAACAAAAAAAAACTGAGAAATCAAAACATATTGTATTGTAAAATTTATTTTTAGCAACCCCTTAAAAATTGTCATTTTTTAATCATTATTTTTTTATTTATTATTATTTTTTTTTCAAACAAATTAGAAGTTACTTGTAGTACTCCAGACATTGGCACTCTATTAGTGAGTAACGCTAGGTCCAGAAAACGGTATTATGACATCAAACATTTTATCTATTTTAACGATAATTCTTCAATTGATCCACAAGATCGTTATTATAAAAATAGACCTTTTTATGACAAAATCAGCGTAACCTTGAAGCAATTTGGTATATTTTCTGAAAATCTCACCATCGATGAAAGAATGGTAAAATATTTTGGAAGGCACAGTTGCAAGATGTTCATGAAAAATAAACCTAAAAATTTGTATATAAATTTTGGGTATTAGGATCCTAGAACGGATATCCTTTTTCTATTACCCCTTACCAAAAATGCCAGTTCTAGAACTGCAAGAGAAAACCAACAAAAGTCTGCTGAAAATGTAATGTTGGACTTTGATTTGAACGTTTTCCCAAATTTCACCTATGAATCATCCTAATTCAAAGTAAATGATATTTGTTAAATTTTAGTAGTGTATTGGACCGTTGGTCTAATTATAGGACAGCTAATTACTTAATTAAAATTTATTTTTAAAATTTTGGTTTTATATGCTTAGTTACAGCATATTAATGTTATCGATAAAGTTTTAAAAGTTTTCAGAAATATTTAGTTGG
>CM063501.1:124600891-124603391 GCA_032207245.1 Pardosa pseudoannulata
GTAAAAATGATAAGTTTATTATCATTCCGACCAAGAATAAACTATACGGAAAGGTAAGCATAATTCCTTCCTGAATTAATGTAAAAAATTGGTAAATGAACAACGAAAATGAAAAAAATGTAACGTAACGTAATGTAACCTAAATGAAAAATTGTAAAATGAACAACGGTTGAAGAGGTTCACTCAGTATGTTGAAAAACGGTCACAAGAAAGTTCATGCAAAAATGATAAGGTTATTATCATTCCGACCAAGAATAAACTATACGGAAAGGTAAGCATAATTCCCTCATGAATTAATGTAAAAAATACTAATTTACGAGGATTGGAACTTTAATAGTTGCAACACGGCTTTAAAAACGCTACGCAATAAAACCAAAGAATGTCTTGTATACCATAAATTGAGCTACATACCTACATAGCTGCTACATAAGTATCGTCCTTCCTACATCATACGAATGCTGAGTAACTCGAAGAACTGATCCTTGTATTAGCTTGCGGTCTAAAGTAAGTGTTGTCAGGACGTTTTCAAAACAAGGACAACGAAAACTGATAAAAATTCAATGTGCCAGAGGTCTTGAATCACGACAATGCCATCTACGGCTTCAAGAGGCTTGCGGGAAATATGCATTGCCTTACAAAACTGTAGCAAGATGTATAAAAGTCTTCGATAAAGGACAAACAAATGTGGAAACATGCATTGTCGAGGTCGTCCTAGTGTCATCGATGCAGAAGTGCAAGCTGTTGCAGCACAGTGATTGACCCTAAACAATTCGTGAGCTGGACTGAAAGACACTTGCACATACGCCTGTGCTGTACATTCTGAAGGAACAACTGAACATGAGAAAAATTCTGCACTTTTTACAGAATGACCCTATTCTTCATGACAATGCTCGGCCACATACAGCTCAAGCTGTGACTGATTTGTTCAATCGATGGGGTTGGGAAGTTCTTTACCATCCACCATACTCTCCAGGTCTAAGCCATCTTAATTCCTACGATGAAGAAAATACTTTCTGGCATTCGCTTCAGAACTGTTACAGAGATTCTTGCTGCAATATACCGGTCTATTCAAACTACCAACAGAACAGGTGCTGCTACAGGTGTTCTGCGACTTCCACATCGTTGGAAAATGGGGTATACACAATGCTGGTGACTATATTGAAGGACTGTAAAACATGGTATCATAAATCACTTTTATATTCCATGTAAATAAATAGTAGTCACTATTAACCCCTTCCGGTAAAATGATGAGTCTAGCTCGTCATTGGTTTTTCATTCCATACCATACAATGACGAGCTACACTCGTCATGCGACTAAAGTTACTGATAAATATGATAATAAATTTAGTTTAAAATTTCTAGTGTACTGAATTTAGCAACACTTTTGTTACTTGTGGAAATCCCAGGTCAATATTACATATTGTTTATTTAAAGTTTCTTGGTACAAGTCACTGCCAAATTGATGAGTCAGAATAAAAGAAAACCTACTAAGAAATGCCGTGTGTGTTACAAGAATCAAATTAGAAGTGAGACTCCCTGGCGATGTAAACAATTCAGAATTCCTTTGCACTTTGTTTTGAAAAGTACCACTAGCTTGAAGACTATTATCTTAATTTTACCGTTTCTGATATTTAACACTATGTAAAAAGTGGATTTTAATTAAGAATATGTAAGAATTGTAAAATAAAACAAGTTTTTTAAATAAAAAATAAATGGTTACTTCACGCACAGTTTTTCATTATTAAATCGTACCAGAAGGGGTTAAAGTTCAAACCCTCGTATTTCACATCAAGATATTGAGTTGAAGCTTTTTGTCTTACCGACATTAAATTTGAACTTTAAAACAATCTGTATATACGAAGGGTGTTTAAAAGTAAGTTTATAACACCAATATTCCTAAAGTTGTATTTGTTATGAATAAATTAGAAATATGTGATAAGTTAAATGGTTAAAATTTTGTTGCGTTTCAGCTACCCGCCCGCTACAATGTTAGTTGTAAACGTAGCATGTATGGTTATTAGTTTAAAAAAAACTAGTCTCTCTAATAAATCTTCTGATATATACGATATTTGGGATGAAACATGGAACCATGACTAAGATTCACACTCAGTTGGTAGAAGCAGGATTACAAAATTATGAGACAGTTACAGTAATGTATCACCAGCATGTCGAAGAAATGCCATCCTTGGATGCAATCATTGGAGGGATATCGTTGCCATCGTTGGAGGGATAGTCACCGACGACTGCTAGAAAATCGTAGCCTAAATTCCGTGTAGCCTAGATAGCGATCCAAGCAACATTCACTATTTTGCTTGAAGGAATCCTGTATGTAGTATTAGTTAGCTTAATTCGTTGTATAACACACCATTTACACTTTATACTTCCGGCTTTGTAAACTTAACTGTTAATCCTCATTTAAAAAAACTCAGTTTATATTTGTAATATATATTGCACGAGTTTTATACAGTATCGATTAAATCTAAATTATTTCTTCAGAAAC
>CM063501.1:124608391-124655891 GCA_032207245.1 Pardosa pseudoannulata
TCACAATGTCCTTCAAGTTCTCAATTAATGCCTCTGGCTGTGGCAGGCCAAGTCTGTGGGTTTTCTGCTTGTCCTGCTGCAAAATTACGAAAACCTAGTTAATCGAAGTCGTTCGTTTACCTAAATGGTGCTCATTAAACCGAAAGGCGTACCCCTCGACCTTAATACAAGAACCTACTTGTTTAATCGTGCTTGGTTTGTCCAAGTGGCATGAGACTTGGACAAACATATAAATAACGTTATTTACGTTATTAACCCCTTCCGGTAAAATGACGAGTCTAGCTCGTCATTGGTTTTTCATTCCAGACCGCACAATGACGAGCTATACTCGTCATGCGACCAAAGTTAATGTTAAATATGATAATTAATTTAGTTTATAATTTCTAGTATACTGAATTTAGCAAGACTTTTGTTACTTGTGGAAATACCAGTTCACTATTACATATTGTTTATTTAGAATTTCTTGGTACAAGTCACTGCCAAATTGATGAGTCAGAATAAAAGAAAACCTACTAAGAAATGCCGTGTGTGTTACAAGAATCAAATTAGAAGTGAGACTCCCTATCGGTGTAAACAATTCAGTATTCCTTTTGCGCTTTGTTTTGAAAAGTACCACTATCTTAAAGACTATTATCTGTATACCTTATTAATGTTTTGCTTTGATATTTTCTTAATTATACTTTTTCTGATATTATTTAACACTATGTGAAAAGTGGATTTTAATTAGGAATATGTAAGAATTGTAAAATGAAATAAGTTTTTTAAATAAAAATTAAATGGTTATTTCATGCACAGTTTTTCATTATTAAATCGTGCCGGAAGGGGTTAAGGAAAATGAAAAGGTTTACGAACAAAGAATAAATAATCAATTAATGATTATGTATGAATATTATTAAGGAAAGATTTGACCGATTGTGTTTTCTTATATTATGTGTTTATAACAATAGAATAACGTAAAAATTATAGATTTCTTCTGATGAATATAAGCAGTGATTTTAGTTTAAAATAAAGAAATTGTATACATGTGCGTTTATAAATCCCACAGCTACAAATCAAATATTATTTAACTTCAGAAAGCATTAATCATTTTAAGTGTGAAAAATTTATTATACCTAAATATTTTAGGATAAAAATAATATGGTGTTTTATTATTTATTTATATTTTTATGCTGCCTCGATTAACTTACTGCATTTCCATTACCTTTTGCACATAGTATTAAATGTTTAAAGAAAGTTTCATTTCTCAGCGTATTAGTGTTTGAAAACAGATCAATTATTGCTATATAGTGACGACTGGCAGTGTTTATATCCGTTACATTGAGAATTTTTGTCATACAAATACTCCTTTACACACCGAAATGTTTGGCAGCTTCAAAAATTGTAGAAAAGGATCAGTTCTGTTAATTATTAGACTCACCAATAGTTCCAAGACAATTTTAATAATGGAATAAAAAAGCCTTGCTTCGTAACAGTGTAAAAGTAATACAAAATTTATTAAAATTATGGTGCAACCTACTATTTCTTAAATCTTCTATACTTCAGCAAAATATTAGGCAGTCTAGTTTAGTAAAAGTGTTTACTTTCTCCACTTTAAGACATGTCAGATGCGCATAAAACTAGAACGTGATGTATTACTAGATTAATATACGAAGTGACTAACTTCATATCAGTTCTTTTAAACTTAGATGCTGTAATAAAACTGTCTTTTTTTCGGCCTTCAAAATATACTGAGGTAAAAAACTGAAAGATTGCAGATTAATTTAGATAATACTTCCTGTAATATGCTAAAAGCTATATTTTCATTCATTGGAAGAAATTGAAATTCAATTCTTAGTTAAAATAAAATGACATGAAAATAAATATTAATGCCTTTAATATAAATTTAAGCATCTTGTATTAAAATTAGTATATTTTGGGAAAAAACAATTTTAAGTAATTCTTGTATGCAAAAATGAAAACAAACTGTAATGTTATCACTTGATATTAATTTAAGAAAAATTATTTTGAATGTATGCAAAATATATTTTATTTAAAAAAAAATTAAAATCTTAAAAATTTCTGCAGAGGTTTTGAGGTGCTATATGATAATGAAATACATATTTTAATTCTTTGCAGTAAATCTACGAAATCTATGAAGTGTAATTCTTGAATTAAATCCATAATAACAACTAATATTACGGGAATAGATAGGTCCTGTTTCAGAAAGTTGTACTTCCATACATTTCGAATATATTGGTACAAAATTGTATCATTTTAATTTAATCAGCACTTTTAGAAATATTTCTTTATAGATATTGTAAATAATGTACACTAATTACAGATTCCAACTTATCTACAATATATCTTATCTACCTACTAAAGTCGACAAAATCTATCATATTTTTAGTTTTTCAAGGTAAAAACGTTACTTATTTAGTAAAACGAAAACGTTTATGAACAACAATCAAACTGTGCCGAAAGATGGCCGATTGGTTAAGGTGCTCACCTTCGGTACCGGAGTTTGTGGGTTCGAATTCCACATTGGCATGGTTGTTTGTGGCCGTTCGGAATCGGATTTAAGCTGTAGGTCCCGGTCTCATTAGCCCTCGTGTTGCAAAAAGTAGACCGTAGCACACCAAACCAAACCAATCAAACTGTCTTTATTGATTTTGTACCATTGGTATGAATATTTTTAAGGAAAGATTTGACCGATTCTGTATTCTAATATTATGTGTTTACAATAATATAACATTATAAACTTTCGCAGATTTGTTCTGATGAATATAAACACTGATATTAGTTTAAAATAAAGAAATTCTATACATGTGCATTTAGAAATGACGAGCTATGAAAGAAATATTATATAACTTCAGAAATAATTAATCATTTTAAATGTGACAAATTTATCCTGATTTAATATTTTATGATAAAAATATTATGTTGTATTATTTATTTCTATTTTTATGTTGCCTCGATTAATTTGCTGAATTTCCATTATCTTTTGCACATACTTTTAAATTTTTAAAGAAAATTTGATTTCGCAACGTATTAGTGTTTGAATACAGATCAATTACTGTTATATAGTGACGACTAGCAGTGTTTATATCCTTGACATTGAGAATTTTTGTCTTACGAATATTCCGTTACAAAACAAAATATTTTGAAACTTCAAAAAATTGTAGAAAAGGATCAGTTCTGTTAATTATTAGACTCACCAATAGTTCCAAGACATTTTAATAATGGAATAAATAAGCCATGCTTCTTAACCCTGTGAGAGTAATACAAAATTTATTCAAATTGTGGTGTAACTTACTATTTCTTTTATCTTCTATACGTCAGCAAAAATTCAGGAAGTCTAGTTCCGTAAAAGTGCTTACTTTCTTCACTTTAAGACATGTCAGATGAGCACAAAAGCAGAACGTGATGTATTACTAGATTAATATACGAAATGACTGACTTCAAATCAGTTCTCTTAAACTTAGATGGTGTAATAAAACTGTCGGTTTTTTTTTCGCCCTTTAAAATATACTGAGGTATAAAATTGAAAGATTGCAGATTAATTTAGTTAATACTTCCTGTAATATGCTAAAAGCTACATTTTCATTTATTGGATCAAATTGAAATTTAAATTTTTAGTTAAAATAAAATGACATGAAAATAAATATTAATGCCTTTAATATAAATTTAAGCATCTTGTATTAAAATTAGTATGTTTGGGGGAAAACCATTTTAAGTAATTCTCGTAAGCAAAAATGAGAACAAACTGCAATGGTATGTATCACTTGATATTAAATTAAAGAAAAATTGTTTTGAACGTATGCAAAATATATTTTATTTTAAAACAATTTAAAAAAAACCTTCAAAATTTCTGCCGCGATTTTGAGTTGCTATATGGTAATGGAATACATATTTTAATTCATTGCAGTAAATCTAGGAAAACAGTTATGAAGTGTTGTTCTTGAATGAAATCCCCATTATAACAATAGCCTAAGTTTTATGTCCGTCTGTCTTCGAATTTATGAAGTGGTTGGACCTGTGATGGATAAATGCATCCATATTGGATTCTTGATGAGTTAAGGTTAGCAAAATTCAAAGCGAGTAACGTTTATCTTTTCCTAAACTATCGATTCTATTCCAAAATAGATTGGTCTAAATATGTTTCATAACACAAATCAAAATACTGTCATCTTTAAACCGTTCGAAATCCACCCTTTCTCCCTTTTCGAGCGTTTAACCCGCTGAACGGACGCGTCGACGGGGGTTCGACAGCGAATTCCTGTTCGAAAACGGACCTGTCGACCCCTTCACGTTCGCACTCGTATAACTCGTATCGCACACTTTTGAGGAAAAAAAATATTGCAAAGCGATAATAAATGAAAGAAACTAATTTTGAGTAACGGAACTCCTTTACCTTGCAGGGAAAATAATTTAAAAGTAGCCTGACAACTTTTAAACCGGCAACTCTAGTATAGTACGGTAAGTTCCGTCTGGAATTTACGAAAAGGATGACTGTTTTGAAAGGGAAAAAGGTGGGAAGGGTGGCCGGTGGATGGGTTAATGTCACTATTTCAAGTCCTGTTTTCCACCGGTTAAGAGCAGGCGAATAAATTTAATAAGCATGTAAGCATAACATTTTTTTCTAGCATTATGACGTCATTCCTTTAAGTATCTGATTAATTTATCTCTTTTTTTTTAAATATTTAAATATAGTCTGCATTATTTTCATACGTTTTATCACTGAACTTAGATATTATTTAAATAATTTTCTTTTATATTTGGCTGAATTGACACAATCTATTATTTGTGTACATATGTGATAATTTTAAATTATCAATCGATTAATGTTTGTTGCAAGATAATTCTCAGCCAAAAACCAAACCATTTTTTTACTTGCCTCACAGAGTACTTTACAAAATTTGAAAATTTAAAAATTAAAAATTTTACCGATCCCATCATACGACGGGCTATATCCTAGTCCATAATAACTAATACCACGGGAATAGATAGTTCATGTTTTAGAAAGTTGTACTCACATACATTTAGAACATAGTGATACCAAATTGTATCATTTAAATCTTATCAACTCTTTTAGAAATATTTCTTTATAGATATGGTAACTACTGCACCCTAATCATAGATTCCAACTTATCTACAATCTTCTTTAGGAATGTCACTAAACATTTACCTTTTCTGGATGTTGATCGAATGTTCAAAAAAAGGTGAGAGTTTATTACGAAACAAGGTCAATGATTATTTATTAGAAACTGTTATATGTTTCGACCAGAAATAGTTTTAATAATAGTGTCATATATATCCTAAATAAAATCGAAGGAAGTAATTTAAAATACCAACGTTTCAAATACTCACTTATCTGTTGCAGTAGTTTGGGTTTGACAAGCAATAGGTGTCAGTGAGTTTGGTTGGCTTGGAGCACTACGGTCTACTTTTTGAAACACAAGGGCTGATGAGACAGGGACCTACTGCTTAAAGCCGATTCCGGAAGGCTACGAACATCCATTCCACTGTGGGACTCGAGCCTAAGAATTCCGGTTCAGAAGATTAGTGCCCTAACCATTCGGCCATCGTTCGGCCGTTGGAGTTAGTGAGAGTAAAGTATGCTTGGGATTCAAACAGTGAATTAGAACCAAGGACAAAGTTGTCGAAATACCCTGTTTCTTTAGAAGGTTTTATTCTTAGATTTGGAGAACATAAACAGTTCTTCATTCAAATAACGAACAACATTATCAACCTCTCTAAATTCTAAGCTGCCTAAATAGTTTTCTGAAAATTCAAGAATAGCAATATTCAGAAGAGTGTGAATAACCCATAATCCAATATAATTGTATATTGTTCTATAGGGGAGAAACAACTTTTGAGAACAGGCTAAATTGTTCCTTATTAAATGGAAAATATGATATTGCTTTAGATTCTTTATCTTCTACCTTACACAGTTATAATTCGTATAGGAGGATACAAAACAGCTAAATGTTTTCCTGATAAAAATCGAGATGTATGTTCTGTTTCGAATCTTAATAATACCCACATTCCCTAGATTTGGCGGTTCAGAAAACTGGCAAAGATTCAAAATTTAAGAATGATTCAAAACAAGAAAATGCGGTCATTTTTGTTCTGCTTACTATTATTTATTCATTAAAGAGATATTGAACAGCCTTTTACGATGGTTGGAACTTTAAACATGGCAACTATTTATTTACATGGAACAGAAAAGTTATTCAGCCCGCAATGTTTTACAGTTATTGAATATAGTCGCCAGCATTGTGTATAATCCACTGCCAACGATGTGGAAGTCTCAGAACACATACACCAGCGCCGGTTATGTTGATAGTCTAATGGACCGTTCTATTGACGCAAGAATCTTTGGAACAGTTTTAAAGTGAATACCAAGAAGTGGATCCTTCATCTTAGGAATTAAGTCATAAGGGCTTATATCTGGCCCAAGTCTCATCCACCTTAATGATATGGGGTAAAAAAGCCTCTCCTTGGATCTTATAAAGTTCCAGGTGGGTTCTAATAGCATCGTATCTTAGCCATTTCTGCATTTCCTTCAGTTGATGTGGAAATCGTGAAAAAATTTTTTTCATGCCTAGATGTTCTTTCAGAATGTTCAGCACGGTCCTATGCTCAAAAGTCAGTTCACAAATTGTTTGGCTTCAATCCCTGTCCATTAGTACGGCAACAGCATGCACTTCTGCTTCTCTGACACTAAGACGACCTGGACGATGCATGTCTACCCCATTTTGCATTTTTCATTGAATACGTTTACCCATCTTTTTACAGTTCTGTAAGACTTTTGAAGCCTTAGATAGCATTGTCGGGATTTACGAGCTCTAGCACATTCAGTTTTTATCCGATTTCGTTGTTCTTGTTTCGAAAACATCCTGACAACAGTTACTTTAGACCGGAAGCTACATACAAGGATCAGTTCTTAACGTCACTCCACATGCGCATGATGTAGAAAGGACGAGTCTTTTTGCTGAGAGGTAAGTCAGGTATGTAGTGTGGTATACGTAATTCTTTGAATTTGTTGCTGCAGTATTGCCACTATTAAAACTCTAACCCTCGTATTTGAACAGGCTAAAATAATTCTCTTTGTCAAATTCTTATATTAAGTGCATTTCAATTGACCTGGACATTTCTTTACCCTTCATAACTCTCGATTTCTATAAGAAAAAACCATTTCACCATGAAATTGCGAATAAGGTAAAACACAAGTAACCTAGATATCCATGATTTAATGACACGAATATTCATGAAAATTAATACCATATATTTTTACAAATCATCCAAAAACAATTTTAAATGAAAAAAAGGATCAAAATGAAACAAAAAATATTATACTCATAAGAGAAGGTATGAAATGAGTAGTAAATAAGAATTAATTTAATTGTGAAATGCAAAAAGAAAAAATATTTAAAAGTAAATTAAAATGTGTCCCTGATTAAAATAGAAAATAATACTTAAATTGGTTTAAGAGAAATGTTAATCGAGAAACGCCATAACTATTTTCCAATAACTATCTTATTTTCTTAAATTGAGAAGATTAATCAGCTTTTAAGAGAATTATTTTTGCTTTTATTAATTATTCCTAAAATTCCATTTATTTCGACACTTGATTTACTGAAATTGAAAATATAATGAAAGCCATTAAATATTATGACTCAAAGGCAATAAAATAATAAAATATTTAAAAAAATAAAATATTAATACTTTTGAAGTCTGTTTCTATATTTATAAAACAAAAATCTATAAATTAACATTTCATTAATCGACATCAGGTGAAGAAACATTTCTTGGAATATACCGCAGGGCTCTAAATTTAGAAAAAGTAGTTTTTTCGAATAACATGTTCCACTAATCAAATAATGAAACCATCTTTAAAAAAAACTGAAGAACCGTAAATTATGCATAAAGTAAAAAGTCTTATTTTGTTTATCAACAAGAAAAATTACGATTTTATTATTCCAGAAAGCCTTCCGGCGAAAAAAATATATTTTGTCAGAAAAAACATAAAAGCAATTATTTTTTATTAGAATATATATTGGTATTTGGTCATTTTTAACACTGCTGCAAACATTTTCTTCTCACTTGGTTTTTTAAGTAGTTTTTTGACTGAAAAACTTTTAAAAGTTTGGATATCGTAGCCACTGCTAAACAGGGAATTTGTTGTTGGAACAGAATACAAAACAATGACTAGTAAGTGAACAGCCACTTTCACTCTTTTTTTGAAGGATGAGAGAAAAATACCACGAGAAAATTGGTGTAAGTGAGTGTAAAAGAGTAGTCACTCTGAGATGTATTTTATACTTGTACCGAAAGTTGAAACTAAAAACACAGTTTTTAATGAATAGAAAGGCTTACTACTGTTAATTTTTAAAACTGATGATACACAGAATAATTTTGGAAAACAACTTTATCCACTTATTTATTAAAAGAAATAACAACAACAATAAGAGTAATAATAATAGTAATAATAATAATAATAATAACTAGCTGCTTTGCAATCTGCCTTCGGTCTGGGTATTTAATTTTTTTCGATTTAATGTTTAGAACTACTATTAATGATAAAAGTATTAATAGAAATATTGAATAAATCTCATACTGCAGATTTTTCAGAAATATAATAGTTTAAACAACAGACAATCCAAGTTATAAATATTCAAGTGTACAATATTACCCGGGAACCACAGCGTAATGATTCTAAATTCCACGATTTTCTATACTACATGGTGTATTCTTCAACTGTGTATATTTGTGTGTGTGTGTGTGTGTCGCGCGCGCTTTGCGTGCGTTTATATATTATTTGTGTGTTTATTATAAATAAATCTTTATACAGCATGCTATAATAATATATAATACACGAATCGATACAATATAACATACAAGTTGTACACAATATTAATATACAAAAATATTTTAAAATTTTAAACAGGGAATGATATTAACAAAACAAAGAGACATTTCAGACATCTTAATAACATTAAGTTAATAAACACAACGTTAATATATATATAATGTCTATATATTATATATATATATATATATGGCTAGCAAGAACATTTAATATTTGGTCTAAATTTAAGGTATATTCACCAGTATAAAGTTTTTATATTTTATCCTATACAATAATATAATTGCGAACTCATGTCTGTACAAAATCCCTAAGATTAAATATATATATTTTGATATTTCTGTGTAGACTTGTTTACATTCAAAATAATATTTTCCGTATATATATATAAATGTATTGTTATATATATATATTGTAATATATTTTTTATTAACCATATATTAATTATATTATTTATTATTACACGGAACTGTTCTCGGTCTATATGTCTATCATTTTCAGTTGGCATAGATATAATCATTTTAATACCAATATATAAAGATAACAAAATTAATAAATCCTGTATCTCCTAAACCAAATCTTTTAACTCATATCAAGGTTTTGAATATAGATTGTTATAACTGTGGTTTCAAATAAAGCAAGAGTATATAATTGCGAATGCAAAACCGCGTGTATATATAAGATATATTGCTTTTTCATATTATAATTAAGCGTTGCATAGTCAATATCAAAAGATAAATTATATTTATAGAAATAATAAAAACTGATAATTCTATATAGAACATTTATATAATATATATATAAAAAGTTATCACTCAGAGACTAAATGAATCCTTTGATACATCGATATCGATGTCTCTACAAAAATCCATGTAGATACTGGCCGCATATATGTGAAAATTATTATTAATACAAAAAGATTTTTGAATGAAAACAACATCAATATTGTTATTCTGAATAATAGGATAAGTTAAAAATAGCCTTACGAGATTTCTGAAGATTAATCTGTAAACACGAAAACCACAAAAACGAACACTAGTTATAGTAATATATTTTTTTTTGTGTGTGTGTGTTCCCGGTACAGCTGAAAAAGGTTGGGCGGTGAACAGAAATATAGCATTTATTGTCTCGCGGTTGTTTTGGGAGTAGTCAGTGAACATTCCTTTAAATCTGACATTTTATGGCTGGGAAATTCGGTATTAAAGAATGAAAAGGAGAATCTTGATAGATATTCTAATTTTGACGTAATAAATTTGAAATAATACACACACATTACACACACACACACACACACATATATATATATATATATATATATATATATATATATATATATATATATATATATATATATATATATATATATATATATATATGATACTTTCTGAGTGATTAAGGCATGGAAGACATATATTAGTTTATATATATAAAAACTTCTTTATTGCAATCCTTCTGTCCATGGCAACGAAATTTTTATATCCTTTATTGACATTTTGAGACGATAAGCGTGGATGTGTTTACCAGCCCTATTTTCGAGCTCAGAAGTGTCTTTTTAGCGTTGCCACCTAAACAAATTCCTATTGTCTATTTCGCCCATTTTTAATGTATATATATATGTCCATATCTATATATATGTATAAATATATATATATATATATATATATATATATATATATATATATATATATATATATATATATATATATATATATATATATATATATATATATATATAATATATATATATATTATATATATATATATATATATATATATATATATATATATATATATATATATATATATATATTAAACAAGTGTATTAAAACCACAAAGTTTCGAACAACCTAGTAGACACTTCCTAAGTCTACCGTTACCTCCGACGTTTTCTCTGGTACAATTTACCTTCTTTTTAGATGGGGCTTTGTCACCGATTACTAACTTGTCTCGAAATTCCGGGTAATGAGCTAGCTGATGATTTTGCTAGGATGGGGTCCAGCATTTCTTTTACTGGACCCGAGCCTGTCCATGGTATTGCTCCGGCATCTATTAGGAATTTTGTTTTTAGTAATTTTAGGCATCTTCAGCGTTTCAACTGGTTTCTGGGGAATGGTCATAGGTAAGATCTTAGCTTAATCGTGACTTCCCCAGATTGCATAGTAAGAAGCTCTTGTCGCTTCATAGAAATGTCCTGAGAGAGGCGGTTGGTCTACTTACTGGTGACTGTTCCCTTTGAGGGAACAGTCACCAGTAAATATTCACAAGTAAGGCATCTTAAATTATGGGGATTAGTTCTGATCCATTTTGTAGTGGCTGCTTTTCTTGTGGAAGACACTTCTCGTTACATTTTGTGTTATTGCATTATTTATCGGCTCTTAGGTTTCAGCATCTTGGTGCCCAACTTCTTGAGCCTTGGGAGCTGAAGGACATTTCTGTTAGTTATCTGCTGATATTTGCTTCAGCTTGTGGCCTTTTTTCTTAGGCTCTCTTGGGTCGCGTTTTTATTCTTCCTGGGTTTGTGTACAATAGACCTCTGGTCATAGTGCCCTGCTCTTGAGGAATCCTCCAAGACCTGCCTAAAGACGAGTTCATTAATACCTTCTACCTGTCTCTACAAATACTTCTAATTTAAAATCTATTTTCTTTCTTTCTATGTTTTACAATTTTACAAATTTGTTTATTTTATATCATGGGTAAATTCTGAACAATTTGATCATATTATGTTTGACCATGATCTGGAAATTAAAAGTACGTAACGCATAGTGCCCAGGGGCTCAATTTTAAACATAGATTGTACACATTTTATAACACATAGTATGTATGTAGGCTTAGCAAATTATGAAGCATTATTTTAGCTTCGCGTTTTACGATAACCCTATCCTTAAGAATTAAATAGTTTCATAATTTGATTTTATCCATTAATAGATATAATATACTCTATAATTTTACTCAACTGTATGTTTAAAATTTATATAAAAATTATTATAATCTATTAAAAATTGATGTCACCGTCTTGAGTAGGAGTATCTCTTTGTATAACTTAAACCCTACATAAAATAAACCTTTAAAGAAATTTCAGAATAAGAAAAAGTTTCATTCAGCAAATATGCAAGAATTGGAGAAAAAAATATATTCCCAAATTTATATATGTACTGAAAAACCATTACCCTCTAAATCTGCATTTAGACCCAATAGATTGCTTTCATGAAGAAATTTTCCTTTGAACGTAAAGTAAAATTTTATATTCCTTTTTTATGATTTCTATTATATAAATGTATTTTAAAGGCTATGCTAAAGAAGATTTTAAAATTTGGCGTAAAAGGATTTTTGTGTTGTAAAATACAGTTAAATCATATTTTGATTAAGATATTTTCAAAGATTCTTATTTCTGTGCAAATCCAGGCATACATAGAAGCACATAGCCAAGCATGTAATTTATATATACTTTTAGAAGCATACTTCATTGTATATATACATGTATAAATATATATATATATATATATATATATATATATATATATACATATATATACATACGTACATACATATATATATATATATATATATATATATATATATATATATATATATATATATATATATATATATATATATATATATATATATATGTAATAATACCAATATCTAAGCCCTGAAGTCTATCGAAAATTATCCTTTTTCCCATTCATTATTCTAGATCTTAATTTCTTCTTTTTATATTCACAATATTTCCCAGCCATCTAATTTAAACGAGAATGCTTTCATCCCTTCAGCCGAACCCTGAAATTCTTTCTTTGATTTTCAAAGCAAAAACTGATTTGGCAGATATTTTAATTAGAAAGTAATAACTCTCCCAGGAAAATCTGTAACGATCAGCAATAATACTCATTTGAAACGCCACACTTTGGCAAATGGCTCTAATCAAAGGTTACATTCTATAAGCAAATAACAGTTGCCTAAGCATTTTTACCACGACACTAAACCATACATGGTATTTAGTCGTCTCTCGCTAAAGGTTGCCGTTGCCATATGTAGTTAGAGAGACCGTTCTGACACCGCCCGGTTCAGATGCCTCTGCATTTTGTCCTATTTTGAAAAGATAATATAAAGATTAAGTTCGACAACGATGACTGATGTGTTTCTTTCGAACTGACGATTAGCGGGATTCTTGGCAGCCCAGCATGCCCGGGCGGAGGAAAATAATAGGGGCAATTTTAAAAGAAGTTTTCGAGTGTAAAGTAGGGGGGCAGTTGGTGCCCTGGATTACACACACACACACACACACACACACACACACATATATATATATATATATATATATATATATATATATATATATATATATACATACATATATACAAACATAGCCTTAGCTTTAGCCTGTCACGCTATGTTTTTTATAGATAAAATTCAATCTCTGTAATTATATTTTTTTCTGATTTGGTTATCATCATGCATTTTAGCTCATTCAAAACTGTATTCAATATTATTATCCGGTCTTCCAGGTCTGTTGCTCATTGGTCATCAAGAATTTTGCCGCTAGAATACCATCTTGTTTCTCAATGGGGTCAACCCAAGATACCTTTGTCCCTTAATAAATTTTACTATGTCTTTATATTATATCGTTGCTTCTATTTTCTACCAACTATTATCCATAAATTACTATTTAATTGAAATGATCCATGTAACTTTCTCACTCTTTTATAGTAAAAAAATTAAATTTTTAATATTTTATGTGTCAATGCCAAACATTTTGCAGCCATATGTCATCACAGACCAATTTGATGTTTTGAATATAGTTTCATTACGTTAGGGATTTCTTTTCCTACATACTTCTTGGTACAAAAAGAGCATCTGTGTCCTTCTAAAATTGTGCATTTAGTTTCTTCCGAACTCATATTCATATCTAAGATTAATAATTAGTCATTGAATCTTTTTTTAACAAGTAAATTTAGAATT
This sequence comes from Pardosa pseudoannulata, assembly GCA_032207245.1. NCBI lineage: Eukaryota > Metazoa > Arthropoda > Arachnida > Araneae > Lycosidae > Pardosa > Pardosa pseudoannulata. The sequence goes on from CM063501.1 coordinate 124,622,199, forward strand.
ATCGATATATTTTATTTTATTTTCATTAAATGAAAGAGTTATATATATATATATATATATATATATATATATATATATATATATATATATATATATATATATATATATATATATATGTATATATATATATACATTGTGTGTGTAATATATCAAAATTATTTAACTTTAATATTTCCTTCAAAACCTTCTCTCTCCCATTCTAATTCCTTAAAATCTTTTTCCCAGCCTCTAAATGTCTTAAGGAGTGTCCTCGACTAAAAATTCTTTCGGTACATTTCTCAAAGCTTTCTGTCCTATAGATGTAATTTTTCTGTGTGTTCAACACGTTTTCCAGCTGTCGCCGGTAAATAGATCAGCGTTTTTCCTGATCTTAATAGTTTAATTCGCTAACTAAGTTTCTTGTCCCTCGGGAAAATTCTTTCTGTCTTCGCTCTTGGGTGCACCTCTGTTCGACCAGAGTGATTTTTGTGTCTTTCTTTTTTCTGTCATTGACTAGTAAAAATTTCCATTTTAGCAGCTCTAAATAATAAGTTTTAACTATATTTATTTAATTAGACCGTTCTCTTCAATGTGGCCAGACTACATCTTACGAAATTACTGCTAAGGTTACTAGGTTTCCCCTTGTACAACATTTCTATAATTCCTGGGTTACACACACACACACACACATATATATATATATATATATATATATATATATATATATATACATATATATATATATATATATATATATATATATATATATATATATATATAGATTGCAATGAACATAATGTTCATTAGAGCCATTAATATTAATTAATTCTTTTCAAGAATTCATAAATATTTACAAGCAACATGTAGATGATACAGAGTAGATAAAATGTAATTATCATAAAGATTTAATTATTAGTGAAAAAAACTGAAATATCAGGATAAACTTAATTTTGCAAATTGTCGGAATCAAGTAGGTGCAGTGTTGTAAATTGTAGCTATTAATGTGGAATTATTTGGTTGTAAAAAGCTTTAAATTGAAGTAAGATTTAGCATGGATTAAACAGGGTCTCGCTGTGTATAAGCTAAATTCCCTTGAACAGTAAAAAAAAAACTGTAACTTTATTTATAAATTTATCTTAATATAGCAAATAAAAATTAAGTCTTTAGCTTGATTATTTTACATCGATAGTGAGAAATTTACTTCAAAGCTATTAGACGTCTGTCTACACACACACATATATATGTGTGACACATGTATATGTGTATGTGAGAGTTACAGGTGAATCAAATCTAATATAATCAACAGTTAATTCAAATAAAGAATTACATATAATACGGAGATAGACAAGTTGTCACATAAAATAAATATTTGTAGCAAAATATATCAATATACATATACTGCTTAAATTAGGAATCTAATATGAGTTTCAGGTGAATAAAATCTAATCTAATAAAAAGTTAAAACAAAATCAAGAATTACAAATGATACAGAAATAGACAAGGCGTCACATAAAATAAATATTTGTAGCAAAATACATATCAATCTACTTTTACTACTTAAATTAGTAACCTCAAATCAGTTACAGCTGAACCATATCTAATCTTATTGAGAATTAAACCAAATCAAGAATTACACATAATGTTTAGATAGGTAAGGTGTCAAATAAAATAAATATTTGTTGCAAAGTATATCAATTTACATATACTTCTTAAATTAAGAATCTCCTATGAGTTACAGTTGAACAAAATCTAATCTAATAAACAGTTAAACCAAATCAAGAATTACAAATGATACGGAGATAGACAAGGTGTCACATAAAATAAATATTTGTAGCAAAATATATATCAATCAACTTTTACTATCTAAATTAGTAACCTCATATGAGTAACGAATGAACCAAATCTAATTAACAGTTAAACCAAATCAAAAACTACAGATGATATTTAGAAAGACAAGGTGTCACATAAAATACATGTGTTACAAAATGTATCATTCTACTTTTACTACTTAAATTAGGAACATCATATGAGGTTCAGAAAAACCAAATCTAATCTAGTAAACAGTTAAATCCTATCAAGAATATTACATAATATTTAGGTAAATAAGTTATCACATAAAATAAATATTTATTGAAAATATATTAATCTCATTTTACTTCTTAAATTAAGAATCTCATATGAGTTACAGGTGAATAAAATCTAATCTAATAAACAATTGAATCAAATCAAGAATTAGAAATGATACGGACATAGACAAGGTGTCTCGTAAAATAAATATTTCTAGCAAAATATATCAATTTACATATACTTCTTAAATTAGTAATCTCATATGAGTTGCAGATGAATAAAATCTAATCTTATAAACACCTAAACCAAATCAAAAATTACAAATGATACGGAGATAGATAAGGTGTCGCTTAAAATAAATATTTGTAGCAAAATATATATCAATCTGCTTTTGCTACTTAAATTAGTAACATCATATGAGTTATGGGTGAACCATATTTAATTAATAGTTAAACCAAATGAAGAATTACACATGATATTTAGAAAGATAAGGTGTCACATAAAATAAATATGTGTTACAAAATATATCATTGTACTTTTACTTCTTAATTTAGGAACCTCATATGAGTTACAGGTGAACCAAATCTAATCTAATTGACAGTTAAACCAAATCAAGAATAACACATGATAATTAGATAAACAAGTTGTCACATAAAATAAATATTTGTTGAAAAATATATCAATCTTCTTTTACTTCTTAAATTAGGTACCTCATAAGACTTACAGGTGAACCAAATCTAATCTAATTGGCAGTTAAATGAAATCAAGAATAACACAATGATTTACAGGTGAATCAAATCTAATATAATCAACATTTAAACCAAATCAAGAATTACACATGATACGAAGATAGAGAAGGTGTCATATAAAATAAATATTTGTTCCAAAATGTATCAATTTATATATACTTCTTAAAGTAGGAATCTCATATGAATCAAATCTAATCTAATAAACAGTTAAACTAAATTAAGAATTACAAATGATACGGAGATAGACAAGGTCTCATATAAAATAAATATTTGTAGTTAAATAATATCAATCTATTTTTACTACTTAAATTAGTAATTTCATATGAGTTAGATATATGATTCATATGATTAAGTAGAAAAGTACAATGATATATTTTGTAACACATATTTATTTTATGTGACACCTTATCTTTCTAAATATCATGTGTAATTCTTCATTTGGTTTAGCTATTAATTAAATTTGGTTCACCTATAACTCATATGAGTTAGAGCTAAACCAAATCTAATCTTATTGACAGTTAAACCAAATCAAGAATTACACATAATGTTTAGAGAGATAAGGTGTCACATAAAATAAATATTTGTTGCAAAATATATCAATCTACTCTTACTACTTAAATTGGGAACCTCATATCAGTTACAGGTGAATCAAATTGTTAACGAAGTGAGTTACACGGAAATGGCAAGCAACAATTTTTTTACAAAGCATTCCACTTATGAATCCTCTACTGATACTTCGGTAGTAAAATATGCAAATAGCGGTGCACACGTTCTTTAAAACTGCATAAAATCCGGCTGCAAAATGAGTCGTTCTTGCACCAGCACCTGAGGCTCCCTTTTTAAAAGTAGAACTTAAGCTCTTTATCAAAATCCCTCTTCTCGTCTCGAAACGTATTTTTATGGATCACCCAGGTTTACATAAAATTTTAGAACCAGGACTCGAATAAAAATATTCTCTATTTTTAGGCTTTCTTTCTTACTCAGAAAGGCAACGAATAATGCACATAAAAGTTGTGTTAGTGTGCAGAAAATTACGAGATTATGTTTTAAAAGAAGGTTCCGCAGTTTTTCCAGAAAGCAACATTACGTTTTATGTATAGTAGAGTATATTCCCTGGTGAACTGATAGTGTAAAAGTTATTTTATTCACTTTATTATGTTTTTACTCTTAGGAGAAGAAACAAATGCATATAAATTAGGGTAAGCGTCCAAAATTATTTCATTGAGAGTTTGAAGATGGCACTCAAATACACGAGCAAGCTTAAATATTTCGCTTATTTATTAAGAGAAAATAAAGGAAAAGCTTCTGTTAATTTCCTTGAATAAAATTTGTTCTTGGTTATGTAAAAAATAATCTCCAACATGATCCCAACATAATCGATATGCTAACTTCAAAAAGTCCTATATTTAAAAGATTTCGGTGACTGCAAATGCATACGTCTGTTTTTACAGAAGCAGCAGATTTACACTTAAATACTTTTATATTTAAATAAATATTTTACATAGTTTAAAATGAATTATTCACATTATCAGTCTTAAATTTTTATAAATAGTTTATTAAAATGTTATTACTTGTGAAGAGAGATAAGCAAACACGAACTAAATGTTTTCTGTTTTTATTAAAAATCTAACGAAAATACAGTCTAAACAGTCGAATTACAACACACAGTCTATGATTAAATTCACAAAAAACTTAAAGTCACAAGTACACACACACACACACACACACACACACACACATATATATATATATATATATATATATATATATATATATATCTGTGTGTCTGTGTGTTATCCAGGAATTATAAAACTGATGAATACATTTGAAATTATAGACCCTATTTTTTACACTTGCCAGGTGTACTGGACAATGAGCAGCTTCAGAAACTAGATTATTTAAGTAAACTGAACTTTAGCCACATTGAAGAGAACGGTACACATGTCTAAGTCTATTTGAAATTTTATTTTAGAGCTCCTAAAAACGAACATCTTCACTAGTCAGCAGCAGACAAGAGAAAAACACAAAATCACTTTGAGGTGCACCCAAGAGCGAATACAGATAGAATTTTTGCCGGCGACAGGTGGAAAACGTGTTGAGTAGAGAGAAAATTTACATCTATTGGAGAGAAAGCTTTGGGAAATGTATTAAAAGAATTTTAAGTGGAGGACACTCCTTTGATTAAGACGCTTTCAGGCTGGGAAAAAGATTTTAAAGAATTAGAATGGGAGAGAGGAGGTTTTAAATGAAATATTAAAGTGTAATTATATATATATATATATATATATATATATATATATATATATATATATATATATATATATATATATATATATATATATATATATATATATATATATATATATATATGTTTTAACACAAAACTAACTATAGTTATATTTTAAAATAAATTTCTGGTAATTCTATCTTTAAAATTACCACTTATGTTGAGATGTCTTTATTTCACCTTTGATTGTGGTAATCTTCAAGGCTTCGAACTAAAGAAAATTTATTCCTGCTTACCTGAAGTATCTTATGCAACTCTTTGAGATAACTTAGCTTCGATTCTTAAGCTTCATCATGCAGCTGATTCTTAATTCATTATCATCGACTGGCTGGCTCACTAGTGCCCCACACCACAATAAATCACAATGTTATACGTTTGGGCGACAAAAGCACCGAAGATACTCGATGTCTGAATAAAGTATATTATTTAAAACTGTTTTTATTACTTAAATTATAATCTTTATATAAGATTAACATAACTCTGCAATGTTCCTTTTTCAAACTTCTGCAACATCCAGTTGGGAAACGAGTATCTCTTATGCCAACACCTGAGACTAATTCTTTAAACGTATAACGTATAATATTTTCGAAATCTTCGTACTTTCAATTCGTAACGTGTTTTTACGGATTACTGAGATTTATATAAACTTTTAGAACATAACTCAAATAAAAAAAATTTTCAACGCTTTTTTCCGTTGTCAGACACAAAAGAAATACCGAGCATAATATTTGAACTATAGTGCAGGAAACGAGATTATGCTTTAAAAAAAATAACTTTCCGAAATATTTCGAGAAAACATTTCTTTTCGCGTATACTAAAGTATTTTATCTTTTGTGAATTGATAATCCAGTAGTTAAATATATCCCCGAATATTTTAGTCTTCCCTTGTTGGCTAGATTCGTTTGATTTTTTTTTTGATATAGGGAACATGTATAGAAATTCAGGTAATCGTCCAAAATGTTCTCATCATTATCTTGATAAGAGAAAAATAAATTTCATGAAATTGATTAAACCTATTATTACTTTTTATATGACAATTAAACATCAATCTTTAATATTCTGAGAGTCAAGTGATATTCTAAGATATGGAATTATGTAATTTGGGACAAATACTGTCGTATATGTTGTATTAAATTGAAGGAACCTCATATGAGATTTGTAGATGTGTGTAGAATTACAAATTTTAAGCAGACAGTATATTCAGATTTAAAAATATATATTTACATTAACTCTGTAAGGTGTTATAAGAAAACTCTTAAAAAATCACTAAAGAAAAAATCAAACAGAAACAAATTTTTTTGTTGCTATGTTGACTGCTCCAAATATTTTTTGGGATAAACTTTTTAATCTTCTTCAGTAAACTGTTATCGAACTTGAAGGTACCTCATATAAGATTTGTAGAATGTGTGTAGAATTAAAAATTATATACATACAGAATATTCACATTTAAATATATATTTGCATTAAATCTCTAAGGTGTTATAAGCTATCTCTTAAAAATCACTAGCATTATTTAAAGGAAAATCAAAGAGAAAAACATTTTTTGTTACTATGTTGACTGCTCCAAAAATTATTTGAGATCAACTTTTCAATCTTGCTCAATAAAATGTTATCGAAATTGAAGGAACTTCATATGAGAATTGTAGAATGTGCTGTACAATTTACAAATTATAAGCAGATAGTATATTGACGTTTAAAAAAGAACATTTACGTTAACTCTTTAAGGTGTTATAAACATTCTCTTAAAAATAACTAGTAATATTTAAAGAAAAATAAAATATAAACAAAATTTTTGGTTACAATATTCACACCTCCAAAAAATTTTGAGATCCACTTTTCAATCATGTTCAATAAAATGTTATCGAAATTGAAGGAACCTCATATGAGATCTGTAGAATGCGTGTAGAATTACAAATTATAAGCAGACGGTATATTCACTTTTAAAAATATATATTTACATCCACTCTGTAAGGTGTTATAAAAATTCTCTTAAAAATTACCAGTAATATTTAAAGAAAAATGAAACAGAAACAAAAGTTTTTTTACTATGTTCACTGCTCCAAAAATTTTTTGAAATCAACTTTTCAATCTTGTTGAATAAACTGGTATCGAAAATGGAGGAATCTCTTATGAGATTTGTAGATCTGTGTAGAATTTCAAATTATAAGCAGACAGTATATCACATTTAAAAATATATATTTACATTAGCTCTTTATGGTGTTAAAAGCAATCTCTTAAAAAATCACTAGTAATATTTAAAGAAAAATCAAACAAAAACAATTGTTTTGTTACTATGTTCACTGCTGCAAAAATATTTTGGGGATCAACTTTTCAATCTTGTTGAATTAACTGTTATCAAAAATGGAGGAACCTCATATGAGATTTGTAAATCGGTGTAGAATTACAAATTATAAGCAGACAGTATATTCACATTTAAAAATATATATTTACATTAGATCTTTATGGTGTTATAAGCAATCTCTTAAAAAACCACTAGTATTATTTAAAGAAAAATAAAACAGAAACACAATTTTTTGTTACTATGTTCACTGCTCCAAAAATTTTTTGGAGATCCACTTTTCAATCTTGTTCAATAAACTGTTACCAAAAATGGAGGAACCTCATATGAGATTTGTAAATCTGTGTAGAATTACAAATTATAAGCAGACAGTATATTCACATTTAAAAATATATATTGACATTAACTCTTTAAGGTGTTATAAGCAAACTCTTAAAAAATCACTAGTATTATTTGAAGAAAAAATCAAACAGAAACATTTTTTTTTACTATGTTGACTGCTTTAAATATTTTTTGGGATAAACTTTTCAATTTTCATCAATAAACTGTTATTGAACATGAAGGAACCTCATATGAGATTTGTAAATCTGTATAGAATTAAAAAATTATAAGCAGACGGTATATTCACATTTAAAAATATATATTTACATTAACTCTTTAAGGTGTTATAAGCAATCTCTAAAAAATCAATAGCATTATTTAAAGGAAAATCAAACATAAAAAATTTTTTGTTACTATGTTGACTGCTCCAAAAATTATTTGAGATCAACTTCTCAATTTTGTTCAATAAATTGTTATCGAAATTGAAGGAGCCTCATATGAGATTTGTAGAATGTGCTATAGACTTTAGAAATTATAAGCAGACAGTATATTCACATTTAAAAATAATATTTACATTAACTCTTTAAGGTGTTATAAACATTCTCTTAAAGATAACTAGTGATATTTAAAGAAAAATCAAACAGAAACAAAATTTTTGTTACTATGTTGACAGCTTTAAATATTTTTTGGGATAAACTTTTCAATCTTCTTCAATAAATTGTTATTGAACATGAAGGAACCTCATATAAGATTTGTAGAATGTGTGTAGACTTACAAATTATATATATACAGAATATTCACATTTAAAATATATATTTGCATTAACTCTTTAAGGTGTTATAAGCAATCGCTTAAATATCATTAGCATTATTTAAAGGAAAATCAAACAGAAAAAAAAAATTTTGTTACTTAGTTGACTGCTCCAAAAATTATTTGAGATAATCTTTTCAATTTTGTTCAATAAACTGTTATCGAAATTGAAGGAACCTCATATGAGATTTGTAGAATGTGCTGTAGACTTTACAAATTATAAGCAGACAGTATATTCACATTTAAAAAGAACATTTACATAAATTCTTTAAGGTATTATAAACATTATCTTAAAAATAACTAGTAATATTTAAAAAAAAATCTAACAGAAACAAAACATTTTTTTTGTATATTCACTGCTCCAAAAATATTTTTGAGATCAACTTTTTAATCTTGTTCAATAAAATGTTATAGAAATTGAAGGAATCTTATATGAGATATTTAGAATGTCTGTAGAATTACAAATCATAAGTAGACAGTATATTCACATTTAAAATATATATTTACATTAACTCTTAAAGTTGTTATAAATAAGCTTTTAAAAATCACTAGTAGAATTTAAAGAAAAATCAAACAGAAACAAAATTTTTAGTTGCTATGTTCACTGCTCCAAAAAATTTTTTGAGATCAACTTTTCAATCTTGTTCAATAAACTGTTATCGAAAATGGAGGAACCTCATATGAGATTTGTAGATTTGTGTAGAATTACAAATTATAAGCAGACATTATATTCACATTTAAAAATATATATTTACATTAACTCTTTAAGTTGTTAACAATAATCTTTTAAAAAATAACTACTAATATTTAAAGAAAAATTAAACAGAAACAAAATTTTTTGTTACCATATTCACTGCTCCAAAAATTTTTGAGATCAACTTTTCAATCTTGTTCAATAAACTGTTATCGAAATTGAAGGAACCTCATATGAGACATGTAGATGTGTGTAGAATTACAAATTATGATTAGGCAGTATATTCACACTTAAATATATATTTACATTAACTCTTTAAGATGTTATAAATAATCTTTTAAAAATAACTAGTAATATTTAAAGAAAAATCGAACAAAAACAAATATTTTTGTTACCATATTCAATGCTCCAAAAATTTTTGAGATCAACTTTTCAATCTTCTTCAATAAAATTTTATCGAAATTGAAGGAACCTCATATGAGATTTGTAGACTGTGTGTAAAATTACAAATTATAAGTAGATAGTTTATTCACATTTAAAAATATATATTTACATCAACTCTGTAAGGTGTTATAAACATTCTCTTAAAAATTGCCAGTACTATTTAAAGGAAAATCGAACAGAAACAAAATTTTTGGTTATTATGTTCACTCCTCCAAAAAATTGAGATCAACTTTTCAATCTTGTTCAATATACTGTTGTGGAAATTGAAGGAACCTCATATGATATTTGTAAGATGTGTGCAGAATTACAAAATAGAAGCAGACAGTATAATCTCATTTAAAAATATATATTTATATTAACTTTTTAAGGTGATATCAGCAAGCGCTTAAGATTTACTAGTAATATTTAAAGAAAAATCAAATAGAAACAAATTTATTTTACTATGTACACTGCTCCAAAAAGTTTTTGGTGATCAACCTTTCAATCTTGTTCAATAAATTGTTATCGAAAATAAAGGAACCTCATATGAGATTTGTAAGATGTGTGCAAAATTACAAAATAGAAGCAGACACTATAATCACATTTAAAAATATATATTTACATTAGCTCTTTATGGTGTTATAAGCAATCTCTTAAAAAACCACTAGTATTATTTAAAGAAAAATAAAACAGAAACACAATTTTTTGTTACTATGTTTACTGCTCCAAAATGTTTTTGGGATCAAATTTTCAATTTTGTTCAATAAACTGTTATAGAAATTGGAGGAACCTCATATGAGATTTGTAAATCGGTGTAGAATTACAAATTATAAGCAGACAGTATATTCACATTTAAAAATATATATTTACATTAGATCTTTATGGTGTTATAAGCAATCTCTTAAAAAACCACTAGTATTATTTAAAGAAAAATAAAACAGAAACACAATTTTTTGTTACTATGTTTACTGCTCCAAAATGTTTTTGGGATCAAATTTTCAATTTTGTTCAATAAACTGTTATAGAAATTGAAGGAACCTCATATGAGATTTGTAGAATGTTTGTAGATCTACAAATAATAAACAGACAGTATATTCACATTTAAAAATATATATATTTACATTAACTCTTTAAGTTGTTATAAATAATCTTTTAAAAAATAACTACTAATATTTAAAGAAAAATCGAACAGAAACAAAATTTTTGGTTACCATATTCACTCCTCCAAAAATTTTTGAGATCAACTTTTCAATCTTGTTCAATATACTGTTGTCGAAATTGAAGGAACCTCATATGATATATGTAGAACGTGTGTAGAACTACAAATATCATGTGTATATTCACATATAAAAAATATATTTACATTAACTCTTTAAAGTGTTATAAATAATCTGAAAAAAATACTAGTAATATTTAAAGGAAAATCAAACAGAAACACAACTTTTTATTACTATGTTCACTGCTCCAAAAATGTTTTGAGATTAATTTTTCAATCTTGTTCAATAAACTGTTACCGAAATTGAAGGAACCAGACAGCAGACAGCTCTTATAAGCAAACAGTATATAGTCATTTAAAAATATATATTTACATTAACTTTTTAAGGTGATATCAGCAATCGCTTAAAAATTACTAGTAATATTTAAAGAAAAATCAAATAGAAATAAAGTTTTTTGTTATTACATTAACTGATTCAATTTTTTTAGATTAATTTTTCAATTTCGTTTAATAAACTGTTTTCAACAATTAAATGAAACTTGAGGTACCATTCCATATCATTCCAAATATCGCCAAGTAGATATTATTGGCACAAACAATTATTATATTTTGTGTCACCAATTTTATTATTAATTACATATAAGGAAATAGACGTGATTGACAAAAATGAATGTGAAATGTTTAGAAAATGTGACTAAAAATTATCAGCAGTGATTTGGCGTTAATGTACAATTTTTCGAGATTTTACCTTTGCTATGGCGGAATAAATAAACTTTCTATTCCAATTTCCCCTTTCTCCTGTGAAAATCCTACCAAGCGGATTTTATTGGTGAGAAAGTATCATCATTATTGTTTATCACCAGTACTATTATTACGTAATAGAAAACAAATGACTGATAAGAAATGGCAGCGAATTGTTTTGAAATTTTGTTTGGCGTCGATTGCAACATATTTGTCGACTTTATCACTAATGCTGGTGATATTTTCTTTTATATTTGGCTTAAATAATAGATTATGTACAAATGTGATAATTTAAAATTTAATCATCGATTATTTTTTGTTTCTTGAAAATTTTATCGCAGGTATCAACAATAAATTCTATCTACCACCAGGGTGTGGTAGAAATGATAGTTTCATTTCTTTACGTCCATTAATTACTGTGACAAAAAATGGGAATAACTTAATGATAGTTTCGAATTACCTAAGAAAACTTTAAATTATCTTTCTAAATGAATTCAGCGTTCAATAAACTAATTAAATGAAACTTGAGGTATCATTCCATATCATATCAAATATCGCAAAGTAGATATTATTGGCGACAAACAATCATTATTTTTTATGTCACCAATATTATTATTAATTACATATAAGGAAATAGACGTGATTGATAAAAATGGTTGCGAAATATTTAGAAAATGGGACTAAAACTTATCAGCAGTGATATTTGCTTAGCGTTAATGTATCATTTTTCGAGATTTTATCTTTGAGGCGCCGGAATGAATAAATTTTCTATTCTAATTTTTCCTTTCTCCGGTGAGAATCCTACAAAGCGGATATTATTGGTGAGAAAGTATCGTCATTATTGTTTCTCACCAGTACTATTATTATGTAATAAAAAAAATGACTGATAAGAAATTGCAGTGAATTGTTTTGATATTTTGTTTGGCATCGATTGCAACGTAATTGGTGACTTTATCACTAATGCCGGTTATATTTCCTTTTATGTTTGGCTTAAATAATAGATTATGATAAATATGTACATATGTGATAATTTAAAATTTAATCATCGATTATTTTTGTTTCAATGAAGATTTTATCTCTGGTATCAACAAGAAATTCTATCTACCACCAGGGTGTAGTAGAAATGATAATTTCACTTCTTTATTTCCATTAATTCTTCTTCATGAGCATACAACCTATTATAGGTTCTAGCTGCCTGGACAGCACGCTTCCTCCAACTCACACGGTCTAGAGCAACTCTTTTCCAGTTCTTAATCTTCAAGGATTTGAGGTCAATTTCAACATCGTGTAGCCATCTTGTAGGTGGTCGTCCTCGCGTACGGGATCCCTCAGGGTTTTTAAAAGTATACAGTTTAGTAGGGTTGTTATCAGGGGTTCTCCAGACATGTCCAATCCACCTCAGTCTATTACTACGAATGACTTGCGTAACCCGAGGCTCTTTGTAAAGCCTATATAGTTCAAAATTAAATCTGGTTCGCCAGTATCCCTGATCGTTTACAGGTCCGAAGATAGCTCTTAGAAATTTTCTTTCAAAGGTATCTAGGGCACGCTGGGTGTCCAGGTTTAATACCCAAGTTTCGCTGACATATAGTAGCACAGGAAGTATAAGAGTCTTGTAAAGTCTCTGTTTGGTTATTCGACTGATAAGTTTGGATCTTAACTGTTTATTCAGTCCTTAGAAGCATTTATTAGCTGATATTATTCTGCTGTTGACCTCAATTTTCAGCTTGTTTCCATCATTAATAATTGTTCCAAGGTATTTCCATTAATTACTGTAAAAAAAAAATTGGGAATAACTTAACGATAGTTTTGACGTAGCTAAGAAAACTTTGAATTATCTTTCTAAATGAATTCGGTGTGATTCTAAACTGCATTCACAGTATGGGGAGACTTAGAGATGTATGAAGATAAACAAAATATTCAGAGTGTACCAGATAGTTCTCAACCAATAAACAAGCCATATTTTTTATACCTTATAGGGTACTTTATAATTTTGGAAAATTAAAAAATTTACTGATCCTGTCATATGATTGGCTATATACTGGTGTATAAATAACAGATTTCTGTAAAAAATATTTAATTTACTTCGAAAGTACATAATTTTAACAATAATTAATAAACAAACCAAAAACACGGGAGTTAAAGTCAGTATGTTAATGTATATTGTTTTATTCTTAACCATTACAGCAGCTTTACATTTTCATTAATATTATATCAGAAAAAAATTTTTAAAAACCTTATAAAGAAAAACACAAAGTATAACTAATTAACCAAAATCACTTTCACCGTCAAAAAATGTGCCTAATTTTAGGTGAATATCTATATGTTATATGGAAATAAGTACTAAAATGAAATGATATGTAATACCTAGATTGTAAGAAGTCTAGGTAAAGGGGAAAGTTTCTGAAAAAACCTATTTTATACTATTTTATAACGTACTTACATTACTTTAAAGAGTGATAATATTAACGTATCATGAAGTAACGTATCAGTCACTTACGAAGTGTTCCACATGTTATAAATACCTCAGAGGTAATCTCTCAGTAAAATATGCAAATCATTTTATATGTGTCCTTTAAACTGCCTGCAGCGTGCACCTGCAAAATGAGAAGTTATTACGCCAACACTTAAAACTCACTTCTTGAAGGTAAAACTTGAGCTACTTTGTCAAATCCCCTCTTCTTCATCTCGTAATATTTTGAAACACTTATTTCATAGTTCACTAACATAAAATTTTAGAATCAGGTCTCTAGTAAATATATTCGCTATTTCTACTTGCTTTCTTTCCTAGAAAGGCAACAAAAATTGCGCATAAAATTTGTGATGCTTATAAAGATTGTGTTATTTTTCCAGGAAGCGTTACGTTTTATAAAATATTTTTCCTTGAATATTTGTAATGTAACAGTTATGTTTGTGTCGGTACTTTTTAACAATTTTGATCTTTTTTTGCTGGAAACCTTTTACCTTTCTAGCATAAGGAGGATACAAAGAAATTAATGTGATAGCCCAAAACATCAATTGTGATAACGTGATATGTTAAATATTTATATTTGTACACTGATAAAACACTGATGAAAAATTAGTGTAGAACACTTTGAAGAATAGCACAAGTTAAAAAAAACATCAGTTTATTGATTAAAAGAATCTAAGTTACGGCCAGCTTGCCGACAAGTATAATATATAAATTAAAGCTTTAAAAGATGATAATATTAGCGTAAACGTATCATGAAAGTATGAGTCATCTCCGAAGTGTTCCACATCTTATAAATCTCTCAGTAAAATATGCAAATCATTTTCTATGCGTCCTTTAAACTGCCTGAAGTGTGCACTAAAAATGGGAAGTTATTACGCAAACACTTAAAACTCACTTCTTGAAAGTACAACTTGAGCTACTTTCTCAAATCCCCTCTTCTTCATCTCGTAATATTTTGAAACACTTATTTCATAGTTCACTAACATAAAATTTTAGAATCAGGTCTCTAGTAAATATATTCGCTATTTCTACTTGCTTTCTCTCCTAGAAAGGCAACAAAAATTGCGCATAAAATTTGTGATGCTTATAAAGATTGTGTTATTTTTCCAGGAAGCGTTACGTTTTATAAAATATTTTCCCTTGAATATTTGTAATGTAACAGTTATGTTTGTGTCGGTACTTTTTAACAATTTTGATCTTTTTTTGCTGGAAACCTTTTACCTTTCTAGCATAAGGAGGATACAAAGAAATTAATGTAATAGCTCAAAACATCAATTTTTGATAGCTTGATATATTGCACAAGTGAAAAAAAAAATAGTTTATTGATTTAAAGAAATGATTCACGGCAAATTTGCCGATAAGTATAATATATAAATTAAAGCTATCAACACACTGAGCTTCTCCTTATAAAGGTTAATCTTGGGAGCACCTGGCTCGGATGGGTATATCTCCAGTAAGCAAGATAAAATATTTAACAAGGGAGAGGTTCATAATGAATATAATGTATATCAAGAAGCCATTTACAGTATGGTTATAATACAATAGTAAATAGAAATATATATATATATATATATATATATATATATATATATATATACATATATATATATATATAAAGTAAATATAATTAAAAAACATAAGTTAAAGCAGGTCGTTAAGTAAAAATATCAGAAGTGATTAAAAACAAAATAATAAGAAAATCATACAGAAATAAAATTATAAATTTAGCATAAGTAAAATTTTATAGTATGAAAGAGTGGCATATAAAAGTAATATTATTATGCATCGGGCCTAGCCCAAGGCATAGAGAACTGTAGTGATGGGTAGACAAAAGTATTTACCTTAGATATTAAAGTGCTTAATGCATACAATTGCCTAAAAAATAGTCATAATAATAGAAATATTGAAAAAGTATTAGAAGAAAGAGAGGAAAGAATTTCAATGAGTAAAGATAAAGATGCCCTAGGTCTCCTTCTGAACTCCTGATCTGCGAAATCGTAGTTCGGCAGCTCAGCAGCAATTTCATTAGTTATATTATTTAAAGTATTAATAAATCTTTATGAGAGTTTTAAGAAAATGCTCTTAAAGGGTTGGTAAATTAAGATCTCGCCAGATTATGTCATGACGTAGGTAGCGAGGTTCAAACCACTGAATGCTGTCTATATATGAAATGACTAAGCCGGAAAAATTAGAATATACATGTTGCCCCATTCATAAAAGAAAACACTTTGGTAACGACTCCTGTAAGGAATGAAGTCACCCCAAACAACAAAACAATGAGAAGCAAATGCTAAATAAATAATGTTAATTTTTAGCAGTATATATGATGTAATGAGAAGAAAGTTCTATAATTTTAACAGTTAATAATTTTGATATATTTTTGCTATAACCTTTTAACTTTTCTAGAATACGGCGGATAAAAAAGAAATTAACGCAATAGTCCAAAACATCAATTTTGATAACTTGATCCAACTATCATCACTTATCATAAGGAAATCGAAGGAACAAAAATCCTTTTTTGAAATATCATACATAAATTGCGGTTATCATGCTTGAATAAGAAATCATTTTATTGGAAATAATTACGTGTCACTGGAAACTATCTTATGTCTTTAAAATTACACGGTGGTGAATTGGAGTAAATTAGTGTTCATATTTTTATTTCTCTATATCATTTCTAAGTAAACAATATTACACGTTTTGCTCATTGTTTATACTGTAGATAATATTATTTCTTGTAAAGAAGTGGTAAAACGGCAATTGTACCTCTTCACTTGAGAATTACACTCTGCACATTTAACCAGTACTAATAAATTTATGCAGTATAATCCTAACAATGATCCTAAAATTTAAGGATTTTTATATGAAAATTAAATTGCTGATAGAGGTAGGCTACAAATGCTTGAATGCAAAAAAAGTGAAAAAAATGAACAATGCGTTTAGGTGACAAATTTATTTATTATATTAGCAATTTTCATTGTTATGAATAATGTTACATACAATATGATGTGAACACATAATTACTTTCTTAATACATTTGCTATGGTGATTGTATGGTGTGCTACCAGAACTATAATATTTAAATAGCCCCTTAAAGTTTGAATCTCAGTTTTTTTAAAACCTTTTAAGGCATTTGTATGGTTTGGAAGAGTTTAAATACTGCCATCTGAATGCAAAATCAAGTGTTCATATAAATATATTCAAATATTTCAAGTTATTGAATGTAAAGAGTGCCACTTGTATTTAATAAATGAAAGCTCATGTCTTATAGAGTCCACACAGAGTTTGAACTTTGTGTAGATAGGTTTTTCAGTCATTAGAGATCTATATCTACCTATGCATGTTACGTTAAAAATAGTTTAATAAATTCAGACATTATCAAAAATTTATTTGCAAAAATTCAAATTTCATTGCACGCATGTACAAATTTAATACTAAGTCTTGTCAGAATTGGTTCAGGCTGATTGCAGAATGAGAATTTATGTTGAATTCAGAACAACACTGAATGTTTTATGAGTACAATATTTTCTTTTCTTCGTACAAGACAACAAAAATATATAGAAATTGACAGTTTTTTAAAACTTTTTAAAGCATTTGCATGGCCTGGTAGAGTTTAAATACTACCATCTAATTGCAAATGAAAGCGTTTATATAAATATATTGAAATGTTTCAAGTTATTAAATGTAAAATTGTGCCTATTGCATTTAAGAAATGAAAACTCACAGTAATATTATAGAGTTCAAACAGAGTTTGAATTTTGTGTGGCAGTGTTTTAGAGTTATTAGAGATATATATCTACATATGCATGTCACGTTAAAAATAGTTTAACACATTCAGGCATAAAGAAAATTGTAAGCACGCATGTACAAACGTAAAATTGTCTCGTTAGAATTGATTCAGACTGATTGAAGAATGAGAGTTTATGTTGAATTCAGAACAATACTGAATGTTTTACGATTACAATATTTTCTTTTATTTATACCAGGCAACAAAAATTCATATAAATTGACAAAATCATAAATAAATCTTCTTTTTTAGTTTCTGTATTCGATTCTCCCATAAATTTTAAACATGGAATCTTCAATCAAGTGCGATGTAAATCAAATATGAAAACACATAGATTTTGAAACAAAAGAAGTAATACTATTGATAATATTTCTAGAAAATCATTTTAAACTATTTATAACATAATATCAGAATCATGTGCCACCAGAATTGTAATATATAAATAGCCCCTTAAAGGTTGAATCTCATTTTTTAAAACTTTTTAAGGCATTTGCATGGTTTGGTAGAGTTTAAATATTAACATCTAAATGCAAATCAAATCGTTTATATAAATATATTGAAATGTTTAATGTTATTGAATGTAAAGTGTGCCACTTGCATTTAAGAAATGAAACCTCATCTGTTTTAGAGTTCAAACAGAGTTTGAATTTTGTGCGGCTATGTGTTTGAGTTATTAGATATATATATATATATCTACCTATGTATGTGAAGTTAAAAATAGTTTAGTACATTCAGTCATACTAAAAATTTTATATGTCAAAATTCCAACTTCATTGCAGGCATGTACAAATTTAATACTAAGTCTTGTCAGAATTGATTCAGGCTAATTGCAGAATGAGAATATATGTTGAATTCAGAACAACACTGAATGTTTTACGATTACAGTATTTTTTTCCTTCGTACAAGACAACAAAATTTTATAGACATTGAGAAAATCTTAACGAAATCTTAATTTTATAGTTTCTATATTAACTCCTTCCTTAAATTTTAAACATGGAATCTTCAATCAAGTGCAATGTAAATCAAATATGAAAACACACAGAATTTGAAACAAAAGAAGTATTACTGTTAATAATATTTCTAGAAAATTATTTTAAACTATTTATAACTTAATACCAGAATTATGTTCCACCACATGAACGTTCCACCAGAACTGTAATATTTAAATAGTCCCTTAAAGGTTGAATCTCAATCTTTTAAACTTTTTAAGGCATTTGCATGGTTTATTAGAGTTTAAATACTACCATCTAAATGCAAATCAAATCATTTATATGAATATTTTGAAATGTTTCAAGTTATTGAATGTAAAGTGTGCCACTTTCACTTAAGAAATGAAACCTCATATGTTTTAGAGTTCAAAAAGAGTTTGAATTTTGTGTGGCTATGTGTTTGAGTTATTAGAGATATATATCTACCTACGCATGTCAAGTTAAAAATAGTTTAGTACATTCAGTCATAATAAAAATATTATATGTCAAAAATCCAATTTCATTGCACGCATGTACAAATTTAATACTAAATCTTATCAGAATTGGTTCAGGCTTATTGCAGAATGAAAATTTATGTTGAATTCAGAAGAACAATGAATGTTTTACGAACACTATTTTATTTCTTCGTACAAGACAAAAAAATTTTATAGAAATTGACAAAATCTTAAGGAAAACTTAATTTTATAGTTTCTGTATTAACCCCTTCCTTAAATTTGAAACATATCTAATCAAGTTATGTAAATCAATCAGTAAAACACATAGATAAATAAATAAGTATATTATATGTCAAAAATCCAATTTCATTGCACGCATGTACAAATTTAATACTAAATCTTATCAGAATTGGTTCAGGCTTATTGCAGAATGAAAATTTATGTTGAATTCAGAAGAACAATGAATGTTTTACGATTACAATATTTTATTTTCTTCGTACAAGACAAAAAAATTTTATAGAAATTGACAAAATCTTAAGGAAAACTTAATTTTATAGTTTCTGTATTAACTCCTTCCTTAAATTTGAAACATGGAATCTTCAATCAAGTGTGTTGTAAATCAAATGTGAAAACACATAGATTTCGAAATAAACGAAGTATTACTGTAAGGTTATGAGTCAAAATTCAAATTTCATTGCTCACATGTACAAACGTAACCCTAAGTCATGCCAGAATTGGTTCAGGCTGATTGCAGAATGAGAATTTATGTCGAATTCAGAACAACACTGAATGTTTTACGATTACAATATTTTCTATTCTTCGTACAAGGCAACAAAAATTTACATAAATTGATAAAAACTTAACTTAAACAAAGTTTTTAATTTCTGTATTCGCTCCTTCCTTAAATTTGAAACATAGAATCTTCAATCAAGTGCGATATAAATCAAATGTGAAAACACATATATTTTGAAATAAATGAAGTATTACTGAAAATGTTATGAGTCAAAATTGAAATTTTATTGTACGGATGTACAAACTTAATACTAAGTCTTGTCAGAATTGGTTCCGGCTGATTGCAGAATGAGAATTTATGTTGAATTCAGAACAACACTGAATGTTTTATGAGTACAATATTTTCTTTTCTTCGTACAAGATAACAAAAATATATAGAAATTGACAAAATCTTAACGAAAACTTAATTTTATAGTTTCTGTATTAACTCCTTCTTTAAATTTGAATTATAGAATCTTTAATCAAGTGCGATGTAAATCAAATGTGAAAACACATAGATTTGGAAATAAATGAAGTATTACTGAAAATGTTATGAGTCAAAACTGAAATTTTATTGCACGGATGTACAAACTTAACACTAAGTCTTGTCAGAATTGGTTCCGGCTGATTGCAGAATGAGAATTTATGTTGAATTCAGAACAACTCTGAATGTTTTACAATTACAATATTTTCTTTTCTTCGTACAAGGCAACAAAAAATTATATAAATTGACAAAATCTTAACAAAAACTTAATTTAATAGTTTCTGTATTACCTCCTTCCTTAAATTTGAAACTTGGAATATTCAATCAAGTGCGATGTAAATCAAATGTGAAAACATAGATTTTGAAATAAAAAAAGTATTGCTGTAGATAATATTTATAGAAAATTATTTTTAAACTATTTGAGACTTAATTTTCAGGCTTATATTCAGACGAGAGAAAGTTAGGTATTAACTAAAATCTTTCCTCACTCGCTTCGTATAATTTTGAAAACAGAACAACTAATTCTATGGATGTTCCAGCTTTACGTAGAATCTTTAAGAACCATCCAACAAGAGTAAACAAATCAATAAAATTATGTTATTTTAAGCTTTCTTTCTCATCGAAAAGAATCGGATAACGCGCATTAAATTTGCGTTAAGAGGCAGAAAATTTAAGAGATGTTTTTAAAGCAGACTTAGAAACTATTTATAAAAGAACTTTTCCTTATATAAAAGTTGCCGTTTTTTTCATTATTCGTTTTGTCCTTTAAACAGTAAAATGTCTCACGAGATTTAAGAATTTAAATAATTGTCTGCTATTTTTATTACTATATGCAAAACAATTTCCTAATTCTAAACATCAAAAATCCTGTTTTCCACTATCTTATAAAGGATTGTATTTTGAATGTGTATTAGGAAATGTTAAAGAAGAGAACAAGTAAGCAATAAACATGTAAACATGTAAACAGTAAACAGAGGTATTGAGATAATCACTTCGGATTTGATTGGACGTATGAATAATGTAGTTTATTTTAATTCTCTCTTTATTGAATTGAAATAACTACAATTAATTCTACGGCAGAGAAAATAATGGTGCTCGTTGTATTAACTATTTGTATTTATAGCTCCTGGTAGAAAGTAGGTCAAATTTTAAAGTTTCATTGGACTAAAATGTATTGATAAAATTATTGTTGCACCATAAATTTTATAATTATTACACTGCATAAGTCCATGTTATATTTGTGAGAGTGCAGATATGTTTAGGTTTGCGAAACTGATTTGCTCGCCTCACTCACACGTTGTGGGTTGAATGAACAAGTTTTTTTCGCGACTCGAGGAAGCGTGTGGTGTGGCCAGTGAAAACGATTGCACTTAAACTTCACCAAGTTTTGGAGAATTGTGATTGGTCTCCAGGAGGCGATTCAGGACCATCCTTGGAGTCTCGGTCCTTCTGGGCAGAGCAGGGAAAGGACGCATTGTAAACAGGACAATGGAACAACGAACACATAAGCACAAGATAATCAAAAGTATAGGGTTACCTGAGAGAAAGAAGGAAGAAAATGAATGCAGAGTTCTCTTGGACGTTGCAATTTTTTTTTGAGGCGTAGCACGTGGAGTGCTTTTTTAAATTTTTAATTATTTATATATATATATATATATATATATATATATATATATATATATATATATATATATATATATATATATATATATATATATATATATATATATATACATATATATATACATATATATATATATGTATATATATATGTATATATATACATATATATATATATATATATGCATATATATATATATATATATATATATATATAAATATATGTATATATATATATATATATATATATATATATATATATATATATATATATATATATAAAGGACAATGGAACAACGAACACATCAGCATAGGATAATCAAAAGTATAGGGTTACCTGAGAGAAAGAAGGGAGAAAATGAATGCAGAGTTCTCTTGTACGTTGCAATTTTTTTTTGAGACGTAGCACGTGGAGTATTTTTTTTTAATTTTTAATTATATATATATATATATATATATATATATATATATATATATATATATATATATATATATATATATATATATATATATATATATATATATTTATATATATATATATATATATATATATATATATTATATATATATATATATATATATATATATATATATATATATATATATATATATATATATATATATATATATATATATATATATATATATATATATATATATATATATATATATGTGTGTGTGTGTGTGTGTGTGTGTGTGTGTGTTGCATATTTTATTGTCGTTTGCTCTAATTTTGAACATTGTAATATAGATCAGTGGTATTATACTATATTTAAAAGCAATATAAAGCAACTTTGGGTTATCAATGACTTTGAAATAGCATTGCAATGTACTACACTACAGCAATATTATATTGGGTTTCCATTGGAATTAAGGCCGAACCATGTTCGAATAGGTAAGGCGCTGCTCTTCCATATCATGGGTTCAAATTCCACCATTAGCATAGATGTACAGAATTGACTTTTAGCAATAGATCCAGGTCTCTTTATTCTTCGCATATCAAAACAATAGACCATAGTACCCTATAGAAAGCATTAGTAATCAGACAGCAGCCAGAATGGTTTGGTTTGGTTTGGTTTTGGAGTGCTACGGTCTACTGTTTGCAACACGAGGGCTAATGAGACCGGGACCTACTGCTTAAATCCGATTCCGTACGGCTACGAACATCCATGCCATAGTGGGATTAGAAGCCAAAAACTCCGGTTCCGAAGGCCAGCACCCTAACCATTCGGCCATCGTTCGGCAAAGCAGCAGCCAGAATGACATTTCTTTTTGTTGTGGTGTAGTACATTGCATTGTTATTTCAAAGTCATTGATAACAAAAAGTTGCTTTATATTGCTTTTAATTATAGTATAATACCACTGATCTATATTACAATGTTCAAAATTAGAACAAACGACAAGAAAATATGCAAAAAAATATATATAAAAAATTAAAAAGTAAAAGAAGCACTCCACGTATTACGTCTCAAAAAAAAAATTGCCAATGTTTAAGAGAACGTTGTATTCTTTTCTTTCTTTCTTTGTCTCAGGCAACCCTTTACTTTTTCCATTCTCCTGTGCTGATGTGTTCTTTGTTCCATTGTCCTTTTTACAATGCGTCCTTTCCCGGCTCTGCCCAGAAGGACCGGGACTCCAAGGATGGTCCTGAATCGCCTCCTGGAGACCAATCCCAATTCTACAAAACTTGGTGAAGTTTAAGTGCAATTATTTTCACTGGCCACACCACAAGCGTCCTGGAGTCGCGAAAAACACTTGGGCATTCAAACCACAACGTGTGAGTGCGGCGAGCAAATAAGTTTCGCAAACCTTATGTCAAACATAGCTGCACTCTCACACTTTTTTAATTCAAGATTTAACAGAGATCTGAAACGTATTGTCATTTTCAAATGACACATTATATGGAGAATTTAAAAATAGAATAAACGAGTATATACGATATTATCCAAATATATTTCTGTAAAATATGCATTTATGAAAACAAAATTTCTCTGGAGATTATTTTTTTACTATATTCGGCAGCCAAATGTAAAGGCTTGGAAGAAAATATAAACATGCAGTTTATTATTTTTCAAGCAAATCTGCAAGCTTTCCTGTTTTTATTTGACGAATTGGAAACCTGTAGCTGCGAGACGTATATAGGATGAACAACTTAAAATTTAGTTATTTCTATATGGCATATAATAATTATATGTGTTGATAAACTATTAATTCATTGTGGAAATTTTTTTAAGTACCATTCGACTAAGAAATACTTCCAAATTCAATGCATCATTATATATTTTACTATTTAATACACTGCATAAAATGCCTATAATATTATACTATGTTTTCTTTAGGAAAGACAGTTAAAATGACCTTTTAAGGTAAAGACTTCATAAATAATTTTAACTTCTGGCATTTTAAGTGATGAAATTTTAGGGAAAATTTAAAAGTGGAATAAATGATTACACACAAGAATACTCCAATATATTGTTATATAAAGCGAATTTTTAGAGTGACATTCTCTATAGATGCGTTTTAAATAATACAATTTGTTCAAATTGGTTACCATGGCGTCACTCGTGATTATGCCAGGTGTCCGTTTTAAATAAAACATTTTATTTTCTTACGGACTCCTAGATCCCTCCAATGTGTCACGACTGTATACTTCATTAGTCTAACTGCCTACATTTTTTTTAGCCCAGTGAGCCTGGACAGGTAAATACAATAGTGGCTTAGTTTGAAACACCTTTGGCATTTTACACACACAGACACACTCATATATATATATATATATATATATATATATATATATATATATATATATATATATATATATATATATATATATATATATATATATATATATATATATATATATATTTATATATATATATATATATATATATATATATATATATATATATATACATATATATTTATATATATACATATATATATATATATATATATATATATATATATATATATATATATATAATATATACATATATACAATGAGATATATAGATAGTTATATATATATATATATAATATATATATATATATATATATATATATATATATATATATATATATATATATATATATATATATATATATATATATATATATATATATATATATATATATATATATATATATATATATATATATATATATATATATATATATATATATATATATATATATATATATATATATATATATATATATATATATATATATATATATATATATATATATATATATATATATACTCAACTCAAATGTAAAGTTATTCTAACCAAACTAACCAATTTTGTTACGATTATGTTCTAAAATATATTTCTGACGATTTTGTCCTATAAATTACAGCATTGATATAATATGCTTGTTTCTCTTTTAATTGTGATAACCTTTCGTGTGTAAAAGAGAAAGCTAAATTAATTTCTGCCTAAGTCAACTAATATTGTATAACTCTTTTACGTTTCATTTCTTAACTTTACCATACAATATAATCTTAACTTCTGATTGGCTGGCTACCTTATCCCCCCACAGCACTATGTAATATAAAATAATTAAAAAGAAATTGTCTAAATAAACACATAATTTTTATTTCAAACGTTATTTCTTTCATTTTATATTTTTACTTAGCATACATTACTTTTCATTGTTGTACTATATTTAGCATACATAAGATTCAAACTTATTTGTGGGTAAAAGACCCCCCATTACTTCTATATTTACAGTAAGAAATCTGCACCTGATGTAAAGAAATATATTGCTGTACGTTTTAATATCTTAAGCACAGGTTTTGCCCTAAAGTTCCCAGATATACAAAGCATCCCATAATAATAATTCATACAATTGTGATTCGTATCACTTAACAATAATCTTTCTATTTTGGCGAATTATTGCCAGTGTTAAAATACTATTAAATTTTTTAGTTTAAAACATGCATTTTACTGGTCATAAATAAAGTAAGAACATACGGTGATCCAATAAAAAAATTAAAGTAATTCAAATAAATCGCCTTTTCCATCATTTCCACACATACATATTTTTTTCTTTCAAAGCTACGAAGTAATTGCAGCGAATTTGACGCGAGTGTTCTTAATTACTTCCTTCGGAAGATATAACGTTGCTTTTCTTAATGATATCGATCAACGTAGCGGAGAACGATGAATCCCGCTTATTTTGAAATAGCGTGTCATTATCCGTTTTTCTAAAAAGATACTAAAGATATAAACCTGCCGTATATAGTTTTTTATCGTGTCGAACAGATATATTCATCCGATTGGTCAATTGTGAGGTAAACCGCAACCAAAATTTATATGGTGACCATATAGTGAATTGAATAGTAATAATGATTAAAAATATCGTTATTATATTAAGAGTAAGGGAATTTTCAATTTTAAAAAGTATTTTTATAAATTGTGGAATGATCTTAATAATAAGGATTAACACAGCGAAAAATGATGAATACCGTTTATTTTAACATGCGTGTCATATTTGTTTAAAAAAAGACACTGGGTAGATATCTTGTCTGATATATATTTTTTATCACGATGAAGAGATATATTCATCCAATTGGTCAATTGTGAGGTGAACCGCAACCAAAATTTCTATGATGAGCACATTTAAATTTAATAGTAGTAATGATTAAATATATTGGGAATATGTTAAATTTAAGGGGATTTCGACTTTAAGTATTTTTATAAATTGTGGAATGATCTTAATGATAATGATCGACACAGCGAAGGATGATGAATACCGTTTTTTTAACATACTTTTATTATTCGTTTTAAAAAAGACACTGAAAGGATAAACCTAATATATTTTTCACCCTGTCGAACAGATATGTTCATCCGTTTGCTCAATTGTGACCTGAACTACCACCAAAATTTATACGATGAGAAAATTCAAATTGAATACTAATAATGATTAAATATATCAGTAATATGTTGTGTAAGGTTATTCTCAACTTTAAAAATCATTTTTATAAAATATGGTATGATGTCAATCACATTAAACAACACATCGCAATGATGATGAATACCACTTATTTTTACATAGAGTGTCATCATCTGTTTTAATAAAAACACTAAACAGATAAACACATCGTATATATTATTTATCTTGTTGAAAAGATATATTCATCCGATTGGTCAATTGTGACGTGAATCACAACCAAAATTTATACGATGAGCAAATTTAAATTGATGGTAATGATGAAATATATCCGTAAGATGTATCGGTAAGTTTACCGAGATTTTCAACTTCATCTGCATTTTAGTAAAATATCGTATGATCTTAATGATATTGAACAACACGGTGGATAAATACCGCTTATTTTTACATAGCGAATAGTGATTCGCTATGTAAAAATAAGCTCTTTCATTAACTCTTTAGTTCCCACATAACCCCTCGAAAGTCAAGATCTTTGGGTCCCAGACTAGCCGAAGCCGTCTGAGAAAATTTTTTACCCCTTAGAGGAGTGACTGTTAATAGCCACTTGTAATGCTGATAGCAGTGAATAGAGAACTCATTGTAAAGATGCAATATCGGCAGATGTTTTCCCTTTAGGTTTTAATCTTGCTTACTCATATTAACAGGTGAAAAAAAGACTAAGGGGAAAAACATGAAAAGTTATGGCTATTTTTCTAGGAACCGGGGGAAATTTTAAATTTTCATGTGTGTAAGGAATTTGGACCCCACGATCCATGCTTTGCAGATGTACACCCTTCACTATATCTGCAAGATCGACCCCATTGATCCCTTCCACACGGCGTTCCTTAAGAAATATCAGAGCCGGCCAGCTAAGGAGGCTGATAAGGTTTTTCGGTTGTGTCGCTTGTTTTTTTGCAGGCCGGCAGTGCATCCGAAAGGGAGGATTTCTCTTTCGGAAGGGATCAACTTTCCAGAAGCTGACCCCCCTAAGAAGGGAGAGAGGAGAGACGGGCAGTTGAGCTCGGGGAGTCGACACAGAGCCTGCGACTGGAAGAGACCTCTCTGATCGATGTAAGAGATTAGAACGTCGGTTATATTCCGATTTCTAACGCTTACGTCATCTGATCTGCTTACGTGAGGCTCTGAGAGACCGAGAATCAAAATATCATATTTTGTTATTCTTTCATTTTTCATTCAAACTTGTAAATAAAATGATAAAAATAATTATATTTTCATTTAAAATGTAAATGAAAATATAAGGCATATATTTTAGAAGAATTCAATATCAGTTTAAATCTGAAACGTATCGCTTTATTAATCCTAACATATTTTTAAAAGAATATGTAGGTGTAATATAGGTGTAATAATATACATGTAAAATATCGGATATTAAAGTATTAGGAGAATTCAGGGAAAAATGTCAGGAGATATACATTTTTTGACACTTATAAATGTTAATTTCGAATATAAAGTGATCTTAAATATAGTTACGAAACATCTCCTTACAACTTGTTCATAAAGCTTGCATAAATTATTCGATAAAATATAGAATTTTTCATGATTAAAAGTGCTAACACCCATGATGTTTTGTTAAATTTTGATGTGTATTTACAGAAATGCGTTGTTGTAGAACAGAGGTCTTCAGTCTGGATTCTACGGGATCCTAAGCTTTCCTGAAATTTATGACAGGAGTTCCGCAAGTGATCACTCATACTACATCTAAAATAGCAGATTTTAAAGTATCAGGAGAATTCAGGAAAAAATGTCAGGAGATATACATTTTTTGACACTTATAAATGTTAATTTCGAATATAAAGTGATCTTAAATATAGTTACGAAACATCTTACAACTTGTTCATAAAGCTTGCATAAATTATTCGATAAAATATAGAAATTTTTATGATTAAAAGTGCTAACACCCATGCTGTTCTGTTAAATTTTGATGTGTATTTCCAGAAATGCGTTGTTGTAGAACAGAGGTCTTCAGTCCGGATTCTACGGGATCCTAAGCTTTCCTGAAATTTATGACAGGAGTTCCGCAAGTGATCACTCATACTACATCTAAAATAGCAGATTTTAAAGTATCAGGAGAATTCAGGAAAAAATGTCAGGAGATATACATTTTTTGACACTTATAAATGTTAATTTCGAATATAAAGTGATCTTAAATATAGTTACGAAACATCTCCGTACAACTTGTTCATAAGGATTGCATACATTATTCGATAAAATACAGACATTTTCATGATTAAAAGTGCTAACACCCATGTTGTTCTGTTAAATTTTGATATGTATTTCCAGAAATGAGTTGTTGTAGAACAGAGGTCTTCAGTCCGGATTCTACGGGATCCTAAGCTTTCCTGAAATTTATGACAGGAGTTCTGCAAGTGATCACTCATACTACATCTAAAATAGCAAACATTTTAAAGTATCAGGAGAAATCAGAAAAAAAAAAATGTCAGGAGATATACATTTTTTGACGAATATAAATGTTAATTTCGAATATAAAGTGATCTTAAATATAGTTACGAAACATTTCCTTACAACTTGTTCATAAGGATTGCATACATTATTCGATAAAATATAGAAATTTTCATGAATAAAAGTGCTAACACCCATGATGTTCTGTTAAATTTTGATGTGTATTTACATAAATGCGTTGTTGTAAAACAGAGGTCTTCAGCCTGGATTCTATGGGATCCTAAGCTTTCCTGAAACTTATGACAGAAGTTCCGCAAGTGATCAATCATACTACATGTAAAATAGCAAACATTCAAGTATCAGTAGAAATCAGAAAAAAAAATGTCAGGAGATAAACATATTTTGACGCTTATAAAATTTATAATTTAACATTTTTTTTAAGAACATTTCCTAAAGTAGTTTTTAAACACACACACTCTTTTTTCCGGAATGAAGTTCGCTGTTTCACTTTTTTTTATAGCATATCATATTATTTTCTTCATTTTTGTTAGTGACTACAAACTACATCTATTTGTTTAATTTATATATATATATATATATATATATATTTATATATTTATATATATATATATATATATATGTTTATTATATATTTTTTATATTTATTATATATATATATATATATATATATATATTATTATATATATTTATATATATTTTTTTATATATTTATTTTTAAATATATTTATTTATAATTTATTATTTATATATAATTTTTTTATTTTATTATACATATATATACATATTTATCATATATATATTATGTATATACATATATATACATATATATATATATATATATATATATATATATATATATATATATATATATATATATATACATATATATACATATATATATATATATATATATATATATATATATATATATATATATATATATATATATATACATATATATATATATACATATATATATATACATATATATATATATATATATATATATATATACATATATATATATATATATATATATATATATATATATATATATATATATATATATATATATATATATATATATGATTTTATAGGTATATTTATAACCTTCAAGTAAACTAGAGACGTGATGTAAGCTAAAGGGCACTTTGAAGTCATAAATATTGATTGCTTTTCGAACATATTTTATTCGACGAGAAAACGTCTTTACGTTACTGTTTACGCCTTCCCGCATTCTTATTCGAATTGCGTGCATTTTATAAGAGGCCTGTATTTCCCATTCGAGAAGACATGCAATATCATCCGGTGAACAAATGTTTTTTCCTGGAATTGAATTCAACAAAAACCACTATTCGCCCTACAGTGCTGGCGAATCGATTTATTTATGCTCATTGAAAGAAATATAATAATAATAAAAAAAATTTTGATTTTCGAACGAAAATGTCTTTCTTCGATGTTCTTTTATTTTCCTATCAGACCTAAGTTTGACTTCGAATAATATATTGTAAGATACATAGTGAAATCTTCGTGTAATTTAATCGCTTGCTTCGGGTTTAAAAGAAAAAGGGTTTTATTGAAAATTTCGGAAAACGGGGATTAACGATCTATTCGATAAACTAAGTATTGAATATCTTATTTTCTACGATGAATTTAGAGACTAAATTAGCCCGTATTTCAAAAAAAATATAATAATTAGAATATTTTGTTAAAATTTTGTCATTCTTTGCTGTGTAAATTTTATCCGAAATTTACCGTAAACATTCGACGAGAAAACGTCTTTACGTTACTGTTTACGCCTTCCCGCATTCTTATTCGAATTGCGTGCATTTTATAAGAGGCCTGCATTTCCCATTCGAGAAGACATGCCATATCATCCGGTGAACAAATGTTTTTTTTCCTGGAATTGAATTCAACAAAAACCACTATTCGCCCTACAGTGCTGGTGAATCGATTTATTTATGCTCATTGAAAGAAATATAATAATAATAAAAAAATTTTTGATTTTCGAACGAAAATGTCTTTCTTCGATGTTCTTTTATTTTCCTATCAGACCTAAGTTTGACTTCGAATAATATATTGTAAGATACATAGTGGAATCTTCGTGTAATTTAATCGCTTGCTTCGGGTTTCTAAAATAAAAGGTTATATTGAAAATTTCGTCAAGCGGGGATTAACGATCTATGCGATAAACTAAATATTAAAAATCTTATTTTCTAAGATGAATTTAGAGAATTTTTAATTACCGCGTATTTAAGAAAAAGAAATGACAATTAGAATACTTTTATTAAACTTTTTTCATTCTGTGTTGTGTAAGTTTTCTCCGAAATCTTCAGAGATTTACCGTAAACCAATGTAAAATATCCTAAGTGTAGAGTATTGCTGACAAAAATTTTCCACCAAAATCAATTTGACGCCATTTGAAATTAAGTTGAGCGTAATATGCAGTATCGATATTTTTAGAACAACCTCTATACCATATCAGCGCAGCCACTGTAGTCGTGAATCGCGGTATATGAATTGTCAAAGTCAGCTATCTCGTAACTGAGGGGTTTCAGGACTCGAGTCGGACTAAGTTCCGCCCTGTTCGTTAACGGTGACCAGGGACAAGTAAAAAAGTTCGTGGCCCAAGTCAACAATAATTTTCTACTTGGTCCCTGCTTTTAAATTACGAAGATCCCAGAGGTGATTCTGATTCGGAATTTTCCAAATTTACCTAAAATTTGTGATAGTCAGTTCGAAAAATTAGAAAAAACAGATTTTATTCCTAAAAATTTTTAAATGAATTTTTGGAAAAATCTGTATCTGAAAATTAAAGAAAAAGTTTTAAAACCATCTTCCACTTCGAATAAGAAATTATATAAATGGATTTTCAAGATAATCAAAAATTCTTATATCTTTCTTTAATCCCTTTTTTGCAGCTTCCACAATTTTTTTTCTACCGAAGAACAGTAGTAATATGTTAAGAAATTTTCTTTTTTATAGCAATATGTTAAAATTTAAATTTATGTATTAAGATAAATTTAATTTTTGTTTTCTAGATAACCAACCCACACATTGATATATGTGTGTTTGATTTATTTTATAAAAAACACAGTTATATTTGCAACTCTATAATAAGCTGTTATATATTAGAACATATAATGATATTTGGTAAACGATATATCACAATATTAAAACTCATATATCATTCAATTCTAGTTTTGACATACAAAATGATCCTTAGGGTCAGTCTCACCAAAGTCGTTTAACGGCTAACCGCGATTATACCATGGCGCCAACGAATGGGGGTCAATTTTCCGTTTAAACAAAGATTAATCACGGTTAGCCGTTAAACGATTTATGCAGGGTGAGACCGGGCATGAATATAATTTTTATTTTAAATTAGTAGCTTATACTTTATCAGAAAATTTTGTATGATGTTCAGAATTTTTTTTTAAATTTATAATCACTCACGAAGGACTGACTTTGGGCAAAGTTTCTCTTTTACCCTACCGGTGATCTTCATAAAAACGAAAAGTACGCCCCTTGCCTTAATTCAAATAGATTATGGCTTGTACAAGAGGTATAAGTAACCACAAAAAAAGCAACCACTTATGTCATTGATATATGACATCACAACCCTAAAAGATACCTTAAAATAATATATACAAGGCATAAAAGGCGGTGGTGAAACTGGATTGCCTGGGGCGAGCCTCCTAATTCAGATATTTCTAACAGTAAGAAATGACTACGAGCAGAAAACAACTAAAATATAAAATAAGGGGATAGGGAGTTGGATTCGTGAATTCATAAACAAAAACTAAAGAGTAGAAAGCTTAGAGAGAGAAAACACAAATATTTTTGTGAGAATGTACACTATCAGAGATATTATAACGTTTTATGTTATTAAAATTTTATAAAATGGAAAATATAAATTTGTTAAATTCAAATGTGAGAAGTATATATAACGATACTTTATACTTGAAACAACTCTCAAATTATAATATTTCATAAATATTTTAATTTTTCGAAAATTTATTTAATTTTGTTATTATAACATTTAGAAAAAAGATGTCAGCATGGGTAAGATATTATATGATGTGCAGGCCTTTTATAAATTTCTCTATTTAGCTCTAAATTAAAATGAGGTCTACTTTTTGAGTTTAAAATTTTTTACATTAGTTTGACAA
>CM063501.1:124660891-124678391 GCA_032207245.1 Pardosa pseudoannulata
TTTATTTTCCATAATTCTTAAATAAATATTGAATTTTAACACAATATTACGTGTAGTGTCACACCTATTAGGTTTAAAGGAAAGTAAACCAAGACATAGACTGATAAAAGGAGACTTGGAGGGCTAACAATGCTAGACGTGTTCCAAACTACACAATGCCACAGATACCTTCGGAATGAATAACGAAGATATATCAACACACACCTATAGTGATCTAACTAATCCAAATAGAATGGTAGTGTGGGGCTTTGTGTAAGAGGTTTAAGAGCGAAATGGTTAATTCGACAGGTAGAAGTAATATTGAAGATTACAATTGAGTCACATAGTTCATAGATTGGTTTGGTTTGGAGTGCTACGGTTTACTGTTTTGCACACGAGTGCTAATGTACTACTAGTTAAAGTTGATTTCGAACAGCTACGAAAATGTATGCCCGAAGTGTGATTAGAACCCGCAAACTCCGGTTCCGAAGAGCCATTTAAGCTTAGCTAACGTTAAGCACAGTTCACAGAGATTTATTGGACTCGAATGAGCAATTACGTGGAGTAACGTTGCCAGTGTTTGGTGAAGTATACTATATTAAAGCCAGAGGATGTACAGTTGCCATTTCATACAGCTGTATCTTAGTAATATCTCGATGTACACCTTTATAAACATAATGTAAATTTGGTTTGTGGCAGTCCTAGCATCATCCAAAAGCTACTCAATGGTTAACACGTTGACTGCCAGATGCATTTTCGATGACGGTTTGTCCAAGGCTCCAGTTTTCATAGGGGGGGGGGACACAGGTGACTCCCACGGCCCGGTAGATAATTGTTACGATTGTCCTTTATTTCAGAAAATTGTGCTACGATTTCTAAGTGATTACTCTTCTTTAGCATTCAAAGCAACTAGGAAGAACTAGAGCTGAGAATTATCTAAAAAAGTGGTGACATATTATTCCGATTTCATTGATTCACCTTTTCTTTGCCTTTAATATTTCAATCTGACTCATCGCACTATGCACTGATAAAATGTATATTTTTCAAGTACTAATAAAATTATTTTTGTATGTTCTATATTGCATCAATTTCTTCAAACCATTATTAACAATGGTATTATTGAAAAAATTTATCAGTATCCATATTTACTCATAATTATATACTTTTATTATTTGCTGCGTCGCCGGTCACCTGTGGCCCCCACGCTGCTGTAGCCAAGTAAAGTGCCGGTCACTGGTGACCCCCTATGTCAGTTAACGTGTTAAAATTGTGGTTTAATTTTTTCGTAATATATCTGTTCTTTAAGCAACCTCTTTATTTGAAATTCCAATAAGATATTTTTAAAGTTAATTTAAATTTTAAGCTATTTCTTCAACATTTTTAAAAGGATCTCTCTCAATAAGTAACGCGAGACTGGTTACAGTATTGTTATCTACGAGTAAGCTTAAAGCTTTAAAGCTTTAAAATTTCCTATATGAATAACGATTTCGATAATATGTAAAGCATATTACATAATCAAAATCAGCAACTTTTGTATAAGAGAAGCGTAAATTAATTTTCGAATTTAGTCAATAATAAATAAGCTGCTTTAAATTTATTACGGCATACTTTATTTAAATTTTAATTAGGAAAGTTATTTTTAAAATAACTCTGAGTAAGTAATATATATTATAATCTTCTGTTTAAGATTAAGTTTAAATAAATGTTAAAATTTTTCAAAAATAAAATATCTTAACCTCAAAACAAAAATGCGTAGAGATCACTTAAAATTTTTAATATTTGAGAGAAATCATAAAAAATGATAAATTAACTATGTTTACTTAAGTAGAAAGTTTTAGGAAGTTCAGGCTAAAATTCGGAAAAAGTACAGAAATTGTAAGAAATCTTCTCTATTTAATTTGTTTTCATTGGCGATATACATTATTTATCTGTTTGATGATGTATCCTGCACAATAAAGTAAATTTTAAGTTTGCCAATCTTCTATTTCCTACTAAACTAGTAACATAGTAATAGATAAAATTTACTGTAAACTTCAAAATATAATCTTCATTTGTGAATTATCTGCACCTAACTCTAAACAAATAGCAGCAATTTACGGAATAGACCTAATCTAAATTACAGTTCATAAAGCAAAGCCTTGAATGAAAATATAACTTAGGGAGGAGAACAAATTTTAAATTATCATCACGTATTTGACTCTCCTAATGTTTATGTTTGTATGTATCCCAAAACTTTAACACAATTTTAAATAATTCATGTTTTTAATTCGAATAAGCCATCTTGTCGCGTTACATTCAATGTAGTAAACGCAAATAGAATATTTAAATATAACTTGCATTTCAAAGTATCTTTTCTGAGAATTCATTTCTCGCCGAATCGTTATTACATTCTGGAAGGAACCTATTACTTTGTAACTAGCCATTAGGCTGAAATTTAATGGATTTGGACGACAATTTGAGAACCTAGAATGGAGATGTTCGAATTCGAGTATTGACTTCTGGAACACAATCGGAATGCAGCATTAAACAGGAAAAAATTTGTAGGGAATATTATTAGAATTGAGAAATCTGTTTTTAAAAATTTCTGTGTACCTGATAACAATTTTGTTTATTAAGTTAATGAGATAACTAGAAATATATTCTGAGTAATTCTTTATAAATATTACAAGCATTTTAATATTGAATTTGTATTTTTTTACCTTTTTTCTATGCATATACAGCCTTTATTAAGTTTACATTTTTCAGATTAATTTAATTACCTTTAATGCTATATTTATTGTGTTCATACATTGAAATGCAAATATCTAAATAAGATTTTGTGCTCCTGCTCCCTGTTTTGTACTGGTGTTTTAATAATTACATTCATTTCTCTTACTTGTCATACGTCTTTTGGCAATGTGCTGTAATATAGATAAGAAGAACATATAGTTTTTAAAAGTATTTATATATAATAATCGTATTTTAAACTCTTCTAATGTGTGCTATCTCAAAAACATTTATTCTTTAACATAACAGTTATTTGTAATTAAAAAAAACCATTTTCATTTGTTATATTGAATATTATTATTGCGAATGGAATTATTTAATATAAATATCATTTAAAACAATCTTATCTGCGAATTCCTTTCTCTCCGAAGCGTTATTACATTCTGGTCTGTACTTATCACTTTGTAACTAGCCATTAGGCTAGAATTTCATAGCTTTCGACTACAATTTTGGAATCAGAAATGGAGATGCTCGAAATTGAATATTGATTCCGGAAGCACGATGGGAATCGGCATTTAAAAGATCTTTTCTGTGGTCTTAATACAATTAAGAAGTCTCTGTAGATTGACACTAAATGAAGTTATTCGAGTATGTGAACTAGGCAACTATAAAATACTCAAAATGTTTAGTTCATTATTAAGGTATCAAATGAGTTTAAAGGATTATTTTAGGGGAAAAATTAGAATTTTCTTTATAGGTTTTTTCAAATGTGCATAAAATTAGTCTCCGAGGTCAATATTTCTTCTATTTGTATGATCTATTAAACAGAATTCACGATATTTTTTCTTGTTTTGGAACAACAAACTAGAGATTATTGTTTATTCAGATATTATTTGTTAAAATATCGTTAAATTTTGAAGATTTTAGCGTCATTCTAATTTTTAACATTCTAATTGTTAAGAGGTGTCTGAAACGATTTTTAAAAAATTTTCCGCAATAAAAAATTTAAAGGGTCTAAAAACTATTAAACATAAGAATCCCATAGATTTGTTACTACTTTTTGACTTTCTGTGATTTATTTTTATTTAATACTAAAATGTCTCAATTTTTGGTTGCAGGAATCTGTTATATATATCTTTAATAAACAAACCTTAAATACATATAAAAATAATAAAAAATGTTTTAATATATATATATATATATATATATATATATATATATATATATATATATATATATATATATATATATATATATATATATATATATATATATATATATATATATATATATATATATATATATATATATATATATATATATATATATATATATATATATATATATATATATATATATATATATATATATATATATATATATGACTGAAATTTTTGTGCGATAAAACTGTTCTCATTTGTGCTAATGTTTACAAGAAATATTTTGCTCAAAAATATTAAATTTTCAGTTTTTAATGAAGAAAATATTTGTAACATTGAATCTAACTAAAAAAACGAAAGGTTAAAGAACATTTTATATTTTTAAAACATGTTTAAAATTTTACTCCTTTTTCGGAGTAATTTTTACATGTGCTTGCCTTTCTAAAACAAAACATAACTCTCTTATAGCACTAAGTTTAGTTTAATTAGGAGGAAATATCATTATATTGAAATGCTGAAAATTATGGGCAAATATATTAAATAAATTTTGGGAAATCTTGAGTGTAACATTAAACTTTGCATTCTGAGAAAAATTGACAATAATAAATAAACAGTATGTTGAGTAATAAATAAACAGTATGTAGAGTAATAAATAAACAAATGACAAGCACAAGAGTGTATTTTATATTTTTATTCATAACTTTTACATTAAGCATTTAAAATGATTTTTTAAATGCTTAAAACATCTCAATATATATGTATTTAAAAATTACTCTTATAGCACTAATTTTGGTTTAATTAGAAGGAAATATCATTATACTGAAATGCTGAATATTATGGGCAAAAATATTAAATAGATTTTGAGAAATCTTGAGTGTAACATTAAAATTTGCATTCTGAGAAAAATCGACTTCAAATAATAAATAAACAAATGCCAACCACTAGAGTGTCTTTTATATTTTTACTCATAACTTTTAAATTAAGCATTTAAAATTATTTTTTAAATGCCGAAAACATATTAATATATATGTATTTAAAAAATTACTCTTATAGAACTAATTTTAGTTTAATTAGGAGGAAATATCATTATACTGAAATGCTGAATATTATGGGCAAAAATATTAAATAGATTTTGAGAAATCTTGAGTGTAACATTAAAATTTGCATTCTGAGAAAAGTCGACTTCAAGTAATAAATAAGCAAATGCCAAGCACTAGAGTGTATTTTATATTTTTATTCA
The DNA here is from genome assembly GCA_032207245.1 of Pardosa pseudoannulata. Lineage (NCBI taxonomy): Eukaryota > Metazoa > Arthropoda > Arachnida > Araneae > Lycosidae > Pardosa > Pardosa pseudoannulata. The sequence goes on from CM063501.1 coordinate 124,665,977, forward strand.
TAACTTTTAAATTAAACATTTAAAATGATTTTTAAATGCTTAAAACATCTCAATATATATATGTATTCAAAAAATAAAAAATTTTGAAACTTTAAGAGTTCTGATGTATTTTAAATGAACTTTCAGAGCTACTTTTCTGCTGTTTTATTACTCTGGAACAACAGGATAGCAAAATAAATAAATAAATAAATAAATAATAAAAATATTTTGCCGTTACCAATTAAAACATAAAACAGATTGTTTTCATAATATTTTGTATTTGAGAAAGCATACTGATGTTTGAACGCATGCTGAAAACTTGACCTGCTACTTACAATGTTCCTTCTTAACCCTTTAGTGGACAGTGGTTTCACAGCGAAACCTCTGGTTAAACATTTTTTTTCTAATTTTTCGAGAAGTAACAATTTTCTTTTAATTTTTTTTGTATTTTTGACATTTAAAACTTACAATAGATGATAGTACTGCATTCAATTTAATTTTTCTTTTAAAATATATGTATTTATATTTGTTGTACCTGGAAAGTTAGTCATTCGATTTTTTATCACTTTTGACCCCAAACAAAATTACCCATTCAAACAACACTTATAATCTGCTGATCTATTTATTTTACTTTTTAAGAACACTTTTTTATTGTTTTTCCAATGTAATCAAAATTTTAAAAAGTATTGTGTTCAAGCTGCAGAAAGGGATTGGTTTGTCAGTTAACCCCTCCCCCTCAATCCCTCCTATGGTGCCTTCTAGGGTAAATACCTCTAAGGATTGTAAATGTTTTTAAACATTTTGCACATATAAGGTTCATAGATAATATTTATAAACTAATTTCGTTAAATTCCAAAGAACTTATGTAGATGACCTTTAAAGGGTTAAGAGGAAAGTTGTAACGGAAAACTTTATAGTTATTGATTAGTGTTAACTATTTTTGTTGCTACTGGAGAAAAAGATATAATTTTGAATTATATAAGATCTTTAACAGTGATGATGTTATCAAAGCTGAATAGAATGAGATGGGCAGGACATGTAATGAGAATGAGCCCAGAACGAACAACTTTGAGAGTTTTTAATGCACTCCCTTCCAATAAAAGACCAAAAGGAAAGCCTAAGAAACGGTGGAAAGACTGTGTGGATGAAGAGTTTTCCATTTTAAAGGTAAAGAACTGGAGATCAATTGCAGATTGGGAAAAGCTTCTAAGGAAGGCCCAGGCCCACAAAGGGCTGTCGTGCCAATGCTACTGATGATTTTTGTTGTTGCGTTTAACTAATACATTTGTAACAAGAAACTGATCCGTAGAAATATGCTGTAATTTAATTACAATTACATCATAATATAGTTAACAAAGCTAACTGTCGAGTACGGAGTGCTATCAGCAGCTTGGTAAACTGAATGCAAGGAATAAAAGTTTGATTATATAAGCATTTGTTTTTAAATTACAGTTGTGTTTATAACAGAATATATACTTAGAATAACATATTATTTAACTTATGTGTTTAGTATTTATTGTGAAATTTTAAATAGATCCACAGAAAATTGATCTAGTTTTGCTTGAGGTGTGTATGTAACCAAAATAATTTTTTGTATTGATAGACTTTTCTTACCACATTAGCGGTAAGTATTGAAAATTGCCTAATTCTTTCCTCATATGGTATGCAAAAAACATTATTTGAGGCATGCATTTTAAATATTTTTACATTTTTATACATTTTTATATGAGTAAAGAATATTGAAACAAATATTAATACATTAATTTTTTTACAAGAATGGGCCATCCGTTTTTATTTCATAAATTGTTTGATAATCTGACTTTTAAGAAATCTCTTAAACAAGATATGGTTTATTGTGAGACGAATATGAGATGGAGAATTTTGGGAAAAGAGAGAGCTGTTCTAGTTTTACTAGAAAGACTGCCATTGTCTTTTTTGGGGTTTCTTACTGGACATGACAGCTTACAAGACCAAAGAATTGAAGTGGGGGATTCACCGGACAGTGCTTTTTATGTTGGAATATTTCAGTAATTGTGCTGTACTTTCTAAGTATGACGATATTGTTAAAATGTATTGGAGAACCAGTCAACTAATAGCTTTGGTACTAATTGTTCGGCATTTGTAAAATAAAACATTTTTTACTTTGTTACAAAATGCAGTATTCACACCTAGTCGATCACAATAAAATTATTCTGATATTGTCAATGTATTTTTATATTTTCTCCACATGCTTTTATAATGTCTTGTGGTTTGTGTATTAGTGTAATAGGAATTTTTCTTACATCTTTCTCTTAACTTTATGTTTTTGCTAAAATGATTCAGATATCTTAAGAGTCAGTATGTGTGTTAGAATCAGTACGTTGTATTAATTCACGTGCTCTAATAATATATTCACTACAGATATTACTGTATTCTGACAGTTATTTCTCACTGTTTTGATTACACAATTTTGGTGCTCTGTTCTTCCTCCGTTGGCCACTAGAAATACATAATAATGTGAGAAACTGTGTTTCTACGTTTTGCTTGATAAAAGAATTAAAATCTCTTTCACACTTCTACGTGGTACCTTGAAAAAAAATAACACTTTTTTTAAAACGGCGTTAAATTGTTTGTTTTTCTTATTGCGTCGAACGAACTATGAACGGGTAGGAAGCCGATCTTTGGTAGAGATTTGAGAAATTCAAATACCAGTGCTGGTATGCATGTTCTAACCGAAATTCACTTGAAGCAATAAGCTTTAATCTCATTAGCCCTTGTGTGACAAAATAGCAAACTAAAACGCACTAAAACAAACCAAGTGTTTGTGTATGGGCCATGGTAGATCAGTAGGCATGGTAACGATCTTTTAACTTGAAGATTACGAGATCGAGAATCGATAGAATTACGAGCCAAAGATTCACTGTATTTATTAACGACGACAAAGGAACAGGATATATGTTCGTGGTTGCATTGTCCTCTAAGTTTCTAATCAATACCTATAAAGTTGACCGGCCAGTCTTGAGAGTCTTCTAAATCCTGCTTCGAGCACCCACGAGGAAAGTCATTCTTATATACTAACAGTGTTCTTCAAGAGAGAGGTGCACAACTTCGATTTAATACAAATAGCATCAGCTCACGCTCTTCTCTATATGTCTTTCGGAACATCAAAGACAACACCAAGTGTGTGTGTGTGCGTGTATGATCCTTAACCATTCATTCCTTCAAATAACCACCTTGTTTAATTCAAGTCAGTTATTTCTCAACGTAATGCAGCGTATAAACCAGGAATTATTCTTTAAATAGAAATTTCATTTGAAACAATCTTATTTAAGAATTCCTTCCTCACCGAATCGCTTCTAAATTCCGGTCTGCGTTTATCGCTATGTAACCGGCCATTCAGCTGGAATTACACGGCTTTCAACGACAATTTTCTCCGCTGCTTCAAACTAGTAATGGAGAAGTTAGAAGTCGAATATTGACTTCCGAAGTACGATTAAGGTGTGATATTAAACAGACACGATATCTATAATAGTCTTTAAGATTGAGAAATCTGCTGAAATTTCCGTCATTGAAATAAGCCCATTTTCTTATAAAATTGATCATTATCTGGGTTTCTAATTTCTCTGAATCTAAGGTTCTGTACACTTGTTTAATTTATCTGTTTTTAAAATAAACACAAGAATAATGTTTTAAAAGAACCTTACAACTATTAAATCTGACCAGAGTTATAACGCAAACTATTCATAATTATATTCAACCATGGAAAGTCCTGAGTTTTGCATAAATATTTTCGTGGAAAGAAGAAACTAAAAAAATTATTATTGTTACAAGACTTGTTTTATAAGAATTATTACCCAAACGTATAATTAACTCCAAAATATATATTTCGTTAAAATACTATAAACATTTTGTACATTCATTTAAAACCATCAATTAAAAATATACATAACATTACTCAAAGAAATAAATTTGTGAAAGTATAACTTCCACAGGATGTATCATTTTATGATACAAAAATGTAGGTAAAAGGTTTTTTAGCAAAGTGAAAGGTTGTCGCGTTGTCTATTTAAAATACTCGAGAAGTTATTCTCCGTTTCTCAACATATTGACGAATTTAATGACACCCTTCAGATTCTGTTACTTTTTATGTGTTATAGGGAGTTAATCATGTAAACTTCAAAACACACTTAGAATATATAGTTCATTATAGAGAATATATTAATATCATCTTTTAAAAAATTTCATATGGTTGTATACTTTCTTTTGGGTTTTTATTTTGTGCATTACTTTAATATCCATTTTTCTTACATATTAAACTTAACTTTAAAATGTACTTAGAATATATAGTTAGTTCATTATAGAGATTATATTAATATCATCAATTTAAAAAAATCATATACTTTTATAGTTTCTTTTCGGTTTTTATTTGGGTACATTAATTTAATATCCATTTTTCTCACATATTACCAGTAAGTTAAATTTCTATTTATATAATGAAATAATTTATGCATATTATTACAATAATTAATGGAAAGTGAATGGTTGTCCCATTGCCTGTATAAATACTCAAGGAGTTACTCTCCTTTTCTCAACAAATTTGTTGAATTTAGCGACATCTATTGCATTCTGTTACTTTTTATGTGTTATAGGAAATTAATCTCGTATTCTTTATAATGCACTCAATATATAATAAATTATAGAGATTATATTAATATCGTTTCTTAATTCATAAGCGGTTCGCACGTACAATTCCGCCGGTTGTCACGTACAATTTTAGACCTCCAAAAACGTTCCGAAAATGGATGCATTGTAATTTCTAAGTGCTTTCCTTCATGGAGTTTTGAGGTAGGAGGTTCAGGTCGATTGTTTAGGAACTGCACCCCTCTTTGACTGACATTTATTGAGGGATTCACCCCAACTCCCTGAGGCACAAATAATTTATGGCTTTGTCATTCTCTATTGAGAATAATTCGTATGCAACAGTGTATCTCTAATTGCACCACTTTAATATCTTGGATGACATTCGTAAAAAAATATAAATAATTTTTAAAAAAAATATTTTATTCGTACTTTTAGAATCCATTATTTCTTAAGTGGTGATCTTCGAGACTTGACGAGCTTTATGTGTATTAAAAATTATAAATCTATAATGTCTATTTATATATCTATTTATAACCGGAAGTAAAGGGACAATAACGGGGGTGGGTTTACCGTATTTCAATCTAGTCGACAAAGGCTGAAGTAAAAAATCGTATAACACTTTGGTCACTGACACAATAAAACTTTAACGTATTTTTTTAGACTTTTTTTCCTCGGTGTGTTCCACTCGGAGGGTTAAAAAAATTTCATATGCTTACATAGTTTCTTTTCAGATTTCATTATGTATATTAATATAATTTTAATTTTTCTTACATATTGTCTTTAAGTTTAATTTGCATTTATATATTGAAATAATTTATGTAAATTATTGAAATAATTTATGCAAAGTGAATGGTTATCCCGTTGTCTGTTTAAAATTCTCAAGAAGTTACTCTCTTTTTCTCAAAAATTTTTTTTTTGAATTAACGACACCTATTGCATTCTGTTACTTTTTATGTGTTATAGGGCATTAATTACGTAAATTTTAAAATACACTCAGAAAATATAGTTTATTATAGAGATTATATTAATATTGTCATTGTGTTTCTTAAAAAATTTCATATACTTATATACTTTCTTTTGGGCTTTTATTATATACATTAATGCAGTATTCCTTTTTCTTACATATTGTCCCTAAGTTTAATTTGTATTCATATATTGAAATAATGCATGTAAAGTTTTGAAATAATTATTACAAAGTGAATGGTTGTCCCGTTTCCTGTTTAAAATGCTCAAGAAGTTAGTCTCTTTTTCTCAACAAATTCGTTGAATTAACGCTATCTATTGCATTCTGTTACTTTTTATGTGTCATAGGGAATGAATCCCGTATACTTTAAAATGCACTTAGAATATATAGTTCATTATAAATATTATATTAAGTTCATCATAAATATTATATTAATATCGTCATTGTGTTTCTTAAAAATTTCATGTGGTTATATAGTTTCTTTTGAGCTTTTTTATATCAATATAATATTTATTTTCCTCACATAATACCCATAAATTTAATTTGTATTTATATAATGAAATAATTTATGTATATTATTGAAATAATTTATGGAAAGTGAATGGATGTCCCATTGCCTGTCTAAAATACTCAAGAAGTTATTCTCCTTTTCTCAACAAATTTGTTGAATTTAGCGACACCTATTGCATTCTGTGACTTTTTATGTGTCATAGGGAATTAATCACATGACCTTTAAAATACACCCAGGATATAAAGTTCATTATAAAGATTATATTAATATCGTCATTGTGTTTCTTAAAAATTTCATGTGGTTATATAGTTTCTTTTAAGCTTTTATGTAAAATAATACAATAAACATTTTTCTTGCATATTGCCTTTAAGTTTAATTTGAATTTATATATTGAAATGATGTATGTAAAGTTTTGAAGTTATTCATGCAAAGTAAATGGTTGTCCCTTTGTCTGTTTAAAATACTCAAGAAGTTATTCTCCTTTTCTTAAGAAATTTGTTGAATTTAGCGATATCTATTGAATTTTGTTACTTTTTATGTGTTATAGGGAATTAATAGCGTATACTTTAAAATACACTCAGAATGTATAGTTCATTTTAGAGATTATATTAATATCGTCATTGTGTTTCATAAAAAAATTCACATGTTTATTTTTTTGTGTGTTTTTTATATTCATATTATTGTACTATCCATTTTTCTGACACATTGCCGCTAAGTTTAATTTCTGTATAATTTATGTATATTATTGAAATAATTTATGGAAAGCGAATGGTTTTCCAGTTGCCTATTTACCATACTAGAGAAATTACTCTCCATTTCTCAACAAATTTGATGAATTTAACGACACCTATTGCATTCTGTCACTTTTTATGTGTTATAGGGAGTTAATCACGTAAACATTAAAACACACTCAGAATAAATTGTTCAATATAGAGATTATATTGGCTATATCGTCACCATTTGTTTAAAAATTTCCATATGAGTATATAATTTCTTGTGAGTTTTATTTTGTATACTAATGTAATATGATTTTTTCTTACATATTACCCCTAAATTTAATTTGTATTTATATACTGAAATAGTATCTGAATAAAAGTCTGTATATGCACATCGTTGTATTGCTTCATATATTTCAATATGTATGTTATTAACGGATTGAGGATATTTGTAAAATGTATATATTTCACAATTGAAAAGTCGACAAAGGTAATCCTAATATCGAACAGTTCTGAATATAATATTCTGCAGACGTACTTAATTCTCAAAGTAAACACGAATAATATTTTTGTAAGTCAGAATCATGTATGATTGTTAAATAAATTTAACAGTAAAATAATTATAATTAATTATGTAAAACTTTAATTATAAAGTGCAATAAATTATTATTACATAATTTTCTCCAATCGAGATTTTCATATAAATGTGAAGTCCCTGTGGCCAAGATAGAAAGATAATGAATGAATGTGACGCCAAATATTAGCGTAGAAATATAATTATGAGCTTAATTCGATTTGAACTTTGAAATTTAATGAAAGTGGAAAGCATCGATTATCAAGAAATCGATATTCAAAAATTGTTAATGAAGCTTGAGATGAAATATCTGTGTGAATAATTGCTGTCTCACATACATGAATGAAATATGTTGCTAATTTATTACATTTTATTCTTCACGTTGAGTAGAAAATAAGCTATTGTGGACAATTACCCTGCATATTCATATGCATATATATATATAATATAATATATATATATATATATATATATATATATATATATATATATATATATATATATATATATATATATATATATCCACCGGTCACATAGGTAAATTTGGCCTGTATTATTTTTACTTGATCCGGCTTAGTGGGCAGTGAGTCTAATTATAATGCAGTCGTGGATCCATTACAATAAAGCAGAGAGTCCAGCGTTTAAATTAATTCTAAGTTTATTCAAGACTTCTTTTTCTTTTTGAAAATTCTTTTACATAATCATTAAATGGAGGTAAAATATTCTTCTATTGTAAAACTTACATCGCCATAAATTAGGTAATGGAGTTAAATGTATTGCTCCGATAAGATACAATTCTTTCTGCTGTAATACAAAGCATCATTTTTTTAAATGCAGTACCGAAATGGTAATGGAAATTCTAATGAGTGCTGTGACATGTTGCTGTCATTTGCAAATTCATGGCACGGAAATGTGGTATCTTAACCGGAAGATATACAAAAGAAATAAGATTTCAAATAGAGAAAAATGACCAATTGCTAAACTTCATGTTAGTTGTAAAACTCTACATAAAATGTTTAAAAATATAAAAGCAATTTTTAATTTTTATTTTAAAAATTTCAAATTTTCTGGATCGTATTTCAAGTGGTACTGAAATTAATCAGTTGTAGTTCATGCCAAGCTGAGGCACATTTTTTGTGAAGTATTAAGAGTGAAAAGAAGAATGATGTTGCTTAGGAGACAACGAGTTATGCCTGTGAAAGAAAGTATTATTAGAATGCTTTTATAAGTGTGATATGAACACTGGCAATCTGGAATTGTAAATTTACATCAGATTGGGATCTTGAAACTATATTTGGTCTTTTAATGCTATATAGAGAATACTAGGAAGAGCAAGCTTGCCAACCGCTGAAAAAGTCCGAAGTTTGAAACTCTCTACTAGGTTTCAAAACGACCATTTGTCGAAACTATATGGCTTTTGCGTTGACAGCTACAGCAGTGGAAGAAGTTTGAAAACAATGTGAACTACAGAAGAATCATATTGATTTCTATTCTAGACGACTACCATTTTACATATATTTCCAAAGTGATCAAAACAATTTTCCATCGGAGCTAAAGTACCCAGTAGAGAAGAGGAAAACAGATGGTCAATGGAATGGTTTTTATTTTACAAATATCGTTCACGGGCTCTCCAATAATTTTTAATAATGCCCATTTAACATTTTTAGCTATTTAGAAAGTAAAACATAATTATTAAATGTTCAATAGTCATCAATACAATGTTCATCATAAAGTTCAGATATAGTCTGCTAGAAATTTTATGATATTAATATATCTTAAAAACCAATAGTACATTTTTATCCATATACATCATTTTCATCAAAGTAGTGAAAGAGGGGCTAAAACTATAACTATGACATTTATATTTATATTGGATAATGCTCATCTCCACCACTTAGTAATTATCGACAACTTCCTTGAATGGGATGATATGCAAATCATGAAATACTCTTTTGTTATCGTAATCACATGCATCTAGAGCAAGGTTTATAAAACCCTTGCTCTAGAAAATGGTATTAGAACTAGTCTTAATTGATGGTTTATGGATATGATATTTTCACATTCCAAAGAAATCAGCTCTTGGCCTTTTTGCAAATGTATGTAAAACTGTCATCAAAAAACACCTAAAATGATACAAGATGCCGACATATAGACCTGTGGAATGAGGGAAAAGGTAATATTACACATATGGAAAATTCACTTCGCTGACGTAAATTAGGTTGCGTTACATCAGGATTCAAAATTGAGACAGCGTTTAAAATGTTGTAAACATAAGATAATTTTTGAATATATGCAGAAAACTACTTTTACAATGTTGCCTCGGATATTATCTTAGCGTAGCATGAGCAGTAGCTAAAAGCAAATACAGACGATATTAAAAATTTAGCATTTCCTTATCATTAACATTTTTAGCTAAACTTTAGAATAAATAAATATTGATTCACCTTCAATCGTATATTCCTGCAACAGAAATTACCATTATTCTTGTTAGTAATTTGTTATTCTATAAGCATTTTATACAGTCGTACCCCCTATTCCGGTTTAAAATTCATTTAATTATCACAAGGAGTAATTATGCTTAATTTCGTATATATTTATTAATATGTGTGTGTCTGTGTTTGGATGTGTAAGTTTATTAAACTATATAACAAATTGACTGTAACAATTTTAAAATAATTCAACCGTGAGTTATTTTTGATTATTAAGATATATTATAGTATGATTATTAGATAGTTTTGATAAAATAATCACTTCCGAATTTATCTAAAGGCATATACATTTACTACTTTATATATATATATATGTATATATATATATATATATATATATATATATATATATATATATATATATATATATATATATATATATATATATATATATATATATATATATATATATATATATATATATATATATATATATATATATATATATATATATATATATATATATATATATATATATATATATATATATATGTATATATATATATATATATATATATTTATATATATATATGTATATATACATATATATATATATTTATATATATATATATATATATATATATATATATATATATATATATATATAATATATATATTATATATATATATATATATATATATATATATATAATATATATATATATATATATATATATATATATATATATATATATATATATATAAATATATATAATATATATATATATATATATATATATATATATATATATATATATATATATATATATATATATATATATATATATATATATATATATATATATGTGTGTATATATATAATTATATACATATAATATTTGATATTCATTTATATCTGTATCAATACATATACAGTCGAATATTAAAATTTAAATCTTCAGTATTAGAGACACCGCATTTCATATATACCGCATCTACTATTCTCTGAGGCAATTGTCGGCTATCGACATTAATGATTTTCGGAAATCGATCTGTTTTTAATCGATGCTTTAGAACCGACATCCTATTTCAAAGTGCAAATCGAGTTACCCCATAATGACACATCGTCGTTATTGCCTGCAGTCATGTTCGTCCTTTCACCTTTGTCTCTGAACGTCAGTCTGCGTGAAAATTAAGATTGGTCGGAAGAAAATTTCCCATTGAAAAATTTGTTTGTAGTCTAGAAATAGATTATGAGCAAATTTAAGATGACAGTAAAGGTTCATCTGAAAATTAATTTCTGTATTTAAGTCCATGTTTATGTATAAATTATGTACCAAGAATATTATATTTATCTAAAGATATGATAGAACGACGTCAAATGGAAAGTTAATTTAATTTCGCTCGAACCACTGAGTTTAAAAAAATTAAACGATAACTAACCTCCATAAATAAATATATATATATGTATATATATATATATATATATGTATATATATATATATATACATATATATATATACACATTATATATATATATATGACAACTTTCCTAGTGATCAAGACATGGAAGACACATATTAGTTCGTGTAAAAGAACTATTGTAAATTTACTGTAACACTTCTATCGATGGCTACGCCATTTAGATACCTTTGTTCACATTTTGGGACAACTTGCGTCTAGGAGGTTATCAGTCCAACTCCCCGATCAGAAATGCTGTTTTGGCGTTGCTTAAATAAACAAAGTCTTCTTGCCTACTTTCAAATCAGCTTCTTTACTCTGTATAGTTCCGCTTGAGGGTGTATCTGTCTAATATTACTGACAGTGCTCACAGTGTTATGTAGCTCGATCTATTTGCGAGAATGACGCCACATTTTGTAGGAACATTAAACAAGACGGGGGACGAAGGATTCCAAGAAAAAACAAATTAGTTCCAAAAGTCACCGCTCGGGAAATATTTAGCGCTGTGTTATAGAAAATAGAGTGTTAGCAAATGCAAATTAATACGGAATAAAATTACCTTTTATTATGCACATTTTCTGATTTAGTTCAAGTGTAATATGGCAAAACTTTTAAAAAAGTGAAAAATCTACATAAACATCTACATTCTTCTACGAGAACATTACCCCGACAGGACCGGAAAGCTGTTCTTTTACCGGAGAGAAATATCGCCACATGTTAAACAGCTTTGTCATTCCGGCACTTCAGCAAAGACAATGCTTGCGGGAAATAATTTTCATGCAAGACGAAGCCCCTCCGCATGTTCGTGTACGGTTGCAACAGCAGCTCCGACAGAAATTCATAACAGAAAGAGTCATTAGCAGCTACTTTCCAACTGCATGGCCTCCTCGGTCGCCTTATCTTAACCCATGCAATTTCTGGCTATGGGGTTACCTGAAGTCCAAGGTCTATCAAGGAGTGGTCCAAGACCTGGCTAAGTTGAAGGATAACATATCACGAACTGTAGGGGAGATTCCTGCAAACATGTTACTTTCTGCTGTTGTGCATACTGTGCACAGAATGCAATATGTGGTCCACAACAACGTCAGCTATATTGAACCTCATTTGAATGCAAAATAAAAGGTAATTTCCTTATTTATTTGTATTTGTTAACACTCGATT
>CM063501.1:124688391-124710891 GCA_032207245.1 Pardosa pseudoannulata
TCCTTCTATCAATTCTTCTCTCTTTTATGTGTTTTATTTTCCGTTCGTTGTCATTTTTATGCTTATTGTTAGTAATCTCTGGATTGAAGGGTTCGGTCCATAGAATCCAGTTGGTTCATCGGCTTGAAATCCTTGAATACAGTTATTCTGTTCGTTGTCATTTTTATGCTTACTGTTAGTAAACTCTGGATTAGAGGGCTCGGCCCATAGAATCCAGCTGAGTCATAGCTTAGAAAGCCTTGAATACAATTATTCTGCTCGTTGTCATAGTTGTTGCTCTTTATAACTTCCTGTTGCTCGTTACTAACAATAAGCATAAAATTCTTACTGTTAGTAATCTCTGGATTGGAGGACTCGGCCCATAGAATCCAGCTGAGTCATCGCCTAGAAAGCTTTGAATACAATTATTCTGCTCGTTGTCATTTTTATGCTTACTGTTAGTAATCTCTGGATTGGAGGACTCGGCCCATAGAATCCAGCTGAGTCATCGCCTAGAAAGCTTTGAATACAATTATTCTGCTCGTTGTCATTTTTATGCTTACTGTTAGTAATCTCTGGATTGGAGGGCTCAGTCCATAGAATCCAGTTGATTCATCGTCTTGAAAGCCTTGAATACAATTATTCTGCTCGTTGTCATTTTTATGCTTACTGTTATGAATCTCTAGATTGAAGGGCTCGGTCCATAGAATCCAGTTGCACCAGTTTGATTGATTGAATACAATTATAAGTAATGCAATTAATGATAATATATATTCAAGAATTGAAATTTTACAAATTTATTACTTTCAAACATTAGTGGCATTCATGATGAGTTATTTGTCACAATCGTATATTATTTTGTAAATCCTGAACTGATAGAGATTGATCAGAGTGACGTCGCACTGATGCACAACCAAATGAGTATACCCCTTAGTACCCTTTGTTCATTGTTTTTTGATTTAGGATGTTTTATTAAATGCTTTAAATAGCTTCAAATGATATTATTACAAATGTGAACAAATTATTTTTGCTTAAGGATGTTTTTAAATAGCTTCAAATAATATTGTTACATATGCGGACAATTTTGTTTTGCTTAAAAGTTTTTTAGAAAAAAATTAGCTAAAAATAAATAATAAAAATTATTTAAATAGTTTCAAATGTTAAATAGCTTCAGATGATATTGCTACATACGTGGACAATTATTTTTGGTTTAAGGTTGTTTTATTAAATACTTTAAACAAATTGAAATACTATTATTACATATGTGAACATTTTAAAAAGAAGGTGTTTATTAGATACTTTAAATAGCTTGAAATGATATTATGACACATGTGGACAATTTTTTTTTTGTTTAAGGGTGTTTTATTAAATAATTTCAAATGATATTATTACATATGTGGACATTTTTTTTTTTGCTTAAGGATGTTTTATTAAATACTTGAAATAGCTTCAAATGATTTTACATCTGTCGACAATTCTTTTTGATTAGTGCGTTTTATTAAATATTTTAAATAGCTTCAAATGGTATTATTACATATGTGGAGAATTTTGATTTTGCTTAAGTGTTTTTTAAAAAAATAGTCAGCTAAAAATAAATAATAAAAATTATTTAAATAGCTTCAAATAGCTTCTTACTTTAAATAGCTTCAGATCATATTACCACAAATGAGGATTTTTAGTTTTAGTTTAAGGTTGTTTTATTAGATACTTTAAACAACTTGAAATAATATTATTACATATGTGGACATTTTTTTAAAAAAAGGGTTTTTTTATTAAATACTTTAAATAGCTTCAAATGGCATAAATTATTAGATATGTAACCAATTTTTAAGGATGTTTTATTAAATATGTTGAATAGATTACAATAATGTTATTAAATATTTAAACATTTTTTCAGTCAACACACAGAATTGCCGCATTTGGGGTAAAAAAAATCCTTGGACCCACACTGAAATTCAACTACAGTCTCCAAAGGTCACTGTCTTGTGTGATTTCAGGGAGACATTCATTCTGGGGCTATTTTTCTTTCAGGAAATCAGTGAACATGGGCCTGTCCTATGTGACGCCATGGGCCGTCACTACCATGACATGTTACAGCCGTTTACTGTACAGCAAAGATGGACCTCCTCACATGGACCATTTTTATGCAAGATGGTACGCCCCCAAATATCCATGGGTTCGTGAAGGCTCTATTACCCCAATACTTCAGAGAGGAATGCGTTATTAGTCGTTCCTTTCCTAAATCATGGCCACCACGTTCACTGCATCTAACTCCGTGCGATTTCTGGTTACTGATCTATTTAAAACTTGTGGTGCATCGTGGAGGTGTTGCAACGTTAAATGACTCAATAACTCACTCTTCATATGCGAAGCTTCAAAACTGATCAGTTACGATCTTCTCTTGTGCTGTTCATCGACTTAAAATACTGAGGTTGAATGAGAGTGGTCACGTGGAGCACCTTTCTCTAAATGGTCATGAACATAAATTATAACTGCTTCTCTTGTGCCATTTCGTCCCAATCTGTTCATGTTTCTTCAAACTGAACCGTTTTTGTTACTTCCTTGTATTTACTTAACTAGTCAATAAATATTAATATTGTTTATATAGTTTATTTTTGTCGTTTATTATGTTAAATTTAATGTTTTTAATTAAAAGGCGCCATCTGGTGGAAATTTTGGATTTTTTTTTCTTCGAAATCTTGTTTAAAAGCTTTATACAAATACTTTTCTGCATTTCTTTCCCACATTTGCTCTGTAGGATGCCGTTTATAGGGGAACTTCAATTATAATTCACCTGACAGATAAAATAAAATGATGTTATTACAAATGTGCACATACTTTTATTCCTGGATGTTTTAATAAATACTTTTAGTAGCTTAAAGTTTTATTATTGCCTCTCT
Source organism: Pardosa pseudoannulata (assembly GCA_032207245.1). Classification (NCBI taxonomy): domain Eukaryota; kingdom Metazoa; phylum Arthropoda; class Arachnida; order Araneae; family Lycosidae; genus Pardosa; species Pardosa pseudoannulata. The sequence continues at coordinate 124,691,271 of CM063501.1, forward strand.
CAATATTGAGAGACAAAAACATATTTTCACGGTAAAATTATTATGAATAACTAATTAAACATTTTTAAGAAAATTTCAAAACTTTTACTCTTATTTTATTTTTAATATAATATTATTTCATCGAATTTTATCTTTTAATATTTAACGCATATAAAAGCAAAGCACTCCATAATTATAAACAAATAAAACATAAGTCTACACAATTATTCGTTTACTAAAAAACAGTTTTCTTTTATTTATTTAAATGTCAATCTATTTAAAATGAAGGAAATATATATTATCATTCTAAAATCGAATTGACTAATTCTGTTTAAAGAAATTTTAAAACAATAAATAAAATCTATTACAGACTTGAATTACGAATCTTCCGCTAGAGAAATTCTAAATTAGTGAAAAGAGCTGAATCCCTCGAAATGGATGTCACGAAGAAGGTAAAAGTAGGAAGCGGAAGCTTTAAAGCAGTTACGATACTTGGCTTCCGACTTGGGTTATAAGAAAAAAAGTGAAGATATAACTTTACTGCATTAAATACCAGAAATATTTTCGTGAAAACTTTAACAATAACTTTTTTTGCCAATGGGTTACACAAAGTTAACTGCTTTACTTTAAAATACACTTATTGGTGTTTACATATCTACGTGTAAAATATGTACTTTTATTAAAAACTTTTAGTATATTAAAGTTTTATTATTGCATATCTCAATAATGAGGAACACAAATATTTTTTCACAGAAAGTTATAAAAATTATTAATTAAAAAAAAGGTAAGAAAATTTCAAAAGTTTTATTTTTATTCAATTTTTAATATAATATTATTTCATTTATTTATAATAATATAAATTAAGATAATATAAATATTATTTTTTAATATTGAATGCATATAAAAGCGAAGTACTCCATAATTATAAACAAATAAAACATAATTCTAAGCAATTATTCGTTTACTAAAAAAAACAGTTCCCTGCTATCTACTTAAACATTAATCTATTTAAAATGGAGGAAATATATATTATCATTCTCGAATAGAATTGACTAATTCTTTTAAAAGAAATTTTAAAACAATACATAAAATTGATTACAGACTTGACTTACGAATCTTCCGCTAGAGAAATTCTAAGAATTAGAAAATTAGTGAAAAGAGCTGATTCCCTTGAAATGGATGTCACGAAGAAGGTAAAAGAAGGAAGCGGAAGCTTTAAAGCAGTTACGAAACTTGGCTTCCGACTTGGGTTATAAGAAAAAAGTGAAGATATAACTTTACTGCGTTAAATACCAGAAATATTTTCGTGAAAACTTTAAGAATATTTTTTTTACCAGTTGGATACACAAAGTTAACTGTGTTACTTTAAGATACACTTATCATTTCTTACATATCTATGTGTAAAAGTAAGTATATTTGAGCATCACAGTCTTTATAAAATTTCAATGTAGAAACCACACGATGACTAATTTAGAAGATCTTAAAAGGCGGGCAAGAACACATTAGAACTCTGAAAATTTTCAATTGTTCTTGGTGGTCATCCCGAAAAATATGTATCCAGATATAATAGTAAAAGTTCTTACGCTATTATGTTTTTCATCACGATAACACATATGGTAATATTGCTGCACTGACTACTTATTTTTGAAATAAAATATATTGCATAATCAAACAAAGTAGCATCAATACGCTAAGACTGCGATGAGTTTTATTCTTTTTTAGTTCTGAAAACTTAAAAAAAAGTTAAGTTAATTTATTTGATAAGCAGTTTTACTCCAGATAGCCAAAATTGCCATTTCAGTCATGTTGCGTTCTTTAATAGGCCATTACCCCCTTTTAAAGCTGCTATCTTTAGAATTAACGATTGTAAATATTTTCAGCTTATAGACATGAATAAGATAAATAGGATTTATAAAATCGATGGCTATAAGCTTTAATTAATTGGTTATTTAACAGACAATTTATTTTCACACTCAACCAAAAGAAATCGACCCCGAATGTTGGCACCCAAAATAAAAATCATAGTTTCTGGAACGTTTCTTTACATACGTAATTACTACCCTACTGCCAAATAGATCGTGATTTCGGAACTTGAAAGAGTTATATGATCAAATTGACATAAAATGCCAATTAAATCATTTTCTCTTTACACAAGTGTCTCTAATATTTGAATTTGTGTATTATTTTATGTCTAAACCATATGTTTGAAATGTCACTGGTATTTTCTATTCAAAATGAATGTAATCGTTATGTATTGCCACATTGAAGAAAAAAGACACATGTTATAACTTTCTCACTTTTAGTTCTTCACTTTTAGTTCTGAAAAATTTAAAAAAGAGTTAAGTTTATTTATATGATCAGCAATTTTACTCCCGATAGCCAAAATTGCCATTTCAGTCATGTTGGTTTATTTAATAGGCCATTGCCCTCTTTTAAAGCTGCTATATTTAAAATTAACGATTGTAAATATTTTCAGCTTATAGACATGAATAAGATAAATAGGATTTATAAAATCAATGTCTATAGGTTTTAATTAATTGGTTATTTAACAGACAATTTATTTTCACATTCAACCATAAGAAATTGACCCCGAATGTTGGCACACAAAATAAAAATCATAGTTTCTGGAACGTTTCTTTACATACGTAATTACTACCCTACTGCCAAATAGATCGTGATTTCGGAACTTGAAATAGTTATATGATCAAATTGACATAACATGCCAATTAAATCATTTTCTCTTTACACAAGTGTCTCTAATATTTGAATTTGTGTATTATTTTATGTCTAAACCATATGTTTGAAATGTCACTGGTATTTTCTATTCAAAATGAATGTAATCGTTATGTATTGACACATTGAAGAAAAAAGACACATGTTAAAAGATGTTATACTTTTATGCAGAAAATAAAAGTTTCTAAACAGTTTAACAGTCTTTGATTACTTATAAAAATCCACGGAGAATTCTACGAATTTAAAATGAGACTCGATTTATAAACTATGATCAGTTAAGCAAAGATAGATGTAAATCCTCCTTTAAATAAAATCTTGTGTTATTTATATCTGTGATTTTAAATGTTTCATAAAGGTTATGATCAAGCTAAAGTTTCTTTTATGTTTTTGTTGATCAAAATCAGAAATTTCAAAAACCCCATAATGAAACTTTTGATTAGAAAGATTTTATAAATTATTATTGTTTTTAAAACATCTTTTTGTTTACATGCAGTTTCTCTTCTTATCACATTTAAAGTTAGAGCTTGTTTTCTTACATCAAAATCTCAGTATAAATAATCAATGTTGCACATTATCAACTTTCTCTTTTTATGTAATTTTTTTGATAAATTTGCACCATTTTGTGATTTAGGTTATAAAAGGTAGTTTAAAAAATTGAATTAAAGAACTGAATAGAGAATAATCATAGTGATGTGTAAACCTGTAAAATTCTTTTTCAATTCAGCTGATAATACAGACAGATATCTTTATGGCAAACATCTTATCTCTAACAAATCTTATATATCTGATATTGTATAAATTTTTATTGCTGCTAAGCTGTTACTCATTTAGTACTCTTCAGGAAGGACATGTAGCTTAAGGAATGCTATGGATGCAAGTAACATAGCTCCCACTGGGTCCCTGTAATTTATAAGCAAATACCAAACAGAAGACTCCTAGGCTTGGTTTGCCTAATGTTGTTCGATTGGTTAGGGCGCTAATCGTCAGTACTGGACTTCGTGGGTTCGAATTCCACTTTGACATGTTATACGTCCCTATGTTCCAGAATATATTGCTGCGTTTAGTTGACTAAATGGCATATTTAGTTTTAATTTCATATAAAAGCTACAACTTAAACATACAGATAATTATAAGTGGCATATTTAGTTTTAATTTGATATAAAAGCTACAACTTAAACATATAGATAATTATAAATAGATACAGATAATTATAAATGGCATATTTAGTTTTAATTTGATATAAAAGCTACAACTTAAACATACAGAAAATTATAAATAGATACAGATAATTATAAATGGCATATTTAGTTTTAATTTGATATAAAAGCTACAACTTAAACATACAGATAATTATAAATAGATACAGATAATTATAAATGATATATTTAGTTTTAATTTGATATAAAAGCTACAACTTAAACATACAGATAATTATAAATAGATACAGATAATTATAAATGGCATATTTAGTTTTAATTTGATATAAAAGCTACAACTTAAACATACAGATAATTATAAATAGATACAGATAATTATAAATGGCATATTTAGTTTTAATTTGATATAAAAGCTACAACTTAAACATACAGATAATTATAAATAGATACAGATAATTATAAATGACATATTTAGTTTTAATTTGATATAAAAGCTACAACTTAAACATACAGATAATTATAAATAGATACAGATAATTATAAATGACATATTTAGTTTTAATTTGATATAAAAGCTACAACTTAAACATACAGATAATTATAAATAGATGCAGATAATTATAAATGGCATATTTAGTTTTAATTTGATATAAAAGCTACAACTTAAACATACAGATAATTATTTTCTATGAAAAATGTGTTACATTTAAAACAGAAGACCAACAGTATAGTTAAAATAATTTAATTATATAAATAAAACTTACAGCATTTTATAGAATGAATATTGTATTACACTTTTGTAATAAAATTTGTTTAAAATCAGCAAAACATATTCACTTATGCTAACAAAATAAAAAGAAATTTGTGAAAAGAAATGCTATGATAAATATGATTTGAATTGAAAAACATTGGCAAGTATATGTTTTTGTAGATCTAAAAATAAATTTTACTCCAAATTATTGAATACCTATAAATTAAATATCCACTTTTAAACTTTTTCGTTAGAGGTTTGAACTTAGACGTTTTGATATTTCCTAGATCAATTTTTCCTATAAGGGCAAATTTCATTTCCAGAATATATAAAATTTATTAAGAAGAATCGAATGAAACCGTGACTCATCCCAAACTCTGAGCTTAATTCCTAAATATCAATTATTAAAACTTAAAATCAGCAAAACATATTCACTTATAGTAACAAAATAAAACGAAATTTGTGAAAAAAATGCATACAGTTGAATTGAAAGACATTGGCAAGTATATGTTTTTGTACACCTAAAAATAAATTTTACTCCTAATTTATTGAATATTACTCCAAATTATTGAAATATTCGCTTTTAAAGTTATTCGTTAGACGTTTAAACTTGGACGTCTTGATGATCAGTTTTTCCTATAAGTGCAGATTTTATTTCCAGAATATATAAAATTTATTAAAAAGCATCGAATGACACCGAACACTTCCCAAACTTCCCTGAGCTTAATAGAGGTTTTACAGTAAAATCCTTAATCACATATCAATTTATATATACATACATATATACATACATACATACATACATACATATATATATATATATATATATATATATATATATATACATATATATATATATATATATATACATATATATATATATATATACATATATATATATACATATATATATATATATATATACATATATATATATATATATATATATATATATATATATATATATATATATATATATATATATATATATATATATATATATATATATATATATATATATATATTAAAATTCTAATAAGTTTCTTTTTCCGATGAAGATTTTTTTCATGGAATAATGAAAATTTATCAATCCATTAAAGGACTTATTATGTTTAACAAAACATTAAAAAATGAAATAAATCTGTTAAAAGTTTTATATGCCCCTGAGAAATTTGCTCATTTTTCCTCCGGTAGAATTAATCATAAATTAAAATCGTTGTTTATCAACGTATACATGATGACGTATGATCTTATGCAGATGCTCTTTTCATTTTACCTACTTACTGTGTCAATAGCAAAAGATTGAAAGCTCCCTCTAGTTGTAAATTTCTATTTAAAATACATTTTGCTTTTCTTATGAAAGATATCTTTTTTTCCTTTCGTTTGGTTGCTATTTGATTCTTTACCTTTATTCGTTGTCATAGTTTTAATGGTTTAATACTTTTGGATGATCTAGTACAGGTCACCCTGGTACTCATTAGATCGATTAAGCTTGTGCATATAACACGCTAACATAACGTGTGCGCGTACATTTCTCAGCGGAATTGTACCGGGAGCGAGCGTTTTGCACGTAAATTTAGTTATGCAGTTAAATCTTAATAGATAGAAAAGTATTTAATTTTTTAACCAAGTTTTTGTATTTTATATTGAAATATATTAACAAATATATAAATAGAAATATATAAATAATAACCATAAGATTTTTGTAAACAAAAAATACATTTTTAGTGGATAAATTTATAATAATATCGTAAATATGAAAAATCATATAGAAATAGTAGTTTATAGCTTTAATTTTTTCCCGTTCTGCGGTTTCACATCGACTGATGTAAAAACTAGTTTTCATTTGTCTAAGTTTTACCACAATCTATGTAGTAGACAAGAACATTCGGCTTCGTTTTCCTGTGTATACTTTTATTTTTGTACCCACAAACAAACCATGTTGTCACACTAACCCATACTAGTACGTGACCCCCGCTCAAGTATCAATCGTCAGAAAACATAGTAAGACGTGTCCCGTATACAATGTGTTAATATGTATAGAAAAAGTAAAATCATTCTCCTCTCCATGAACGACGAGTACATAATTTTCTCGTTCGAAAGATGTGTTTTGTTCCCCGTTCAACCAAAAATTTTCTCGTTCGAAAGATGTGTTTTGTTCCCGTTCAACCAAATGAGCTATTTATCACCAAACACTGTGAAATCATTTTCCTCTCCATGAACGACGAGTACATAATTTTCTCGTTCGAAAGATGTGTTTTGTTCCCTGTTCAACCAAATGAGCTATTTATCACCTAACACTATGGATGAGACTTGTTCACTGTTTTAAAAAATTTATGATTCTGAACTTTTTAATAGGTAACAAATAAAAGACATATTTTTAATAAATAGTTAAGGGATCATATGACTCTTACATTTATAAAACTCATAAAACAACTATTATTTTCAACTTCTCATATCTTTAAAACTACCAGTCATACAATTATAATTTATTTAACATACTTAGAACAAATTATTCTCTTTACACACATATATCATTCATTTTTGACACAACAAATATTTTGTCAGAAAGTTTTAAATAAGAGAACACTTTGTTTTTAACAAAAATGATATCAAGGCTAACGCCCGTGAAAACTAAAAATATAATTAATTTTAAGATAAACTTAATGTTTTAAAACATACTACAAAATCTCATAACTTAGAACAAAATTTGTATGTATTTTATAAGATACATATATATTTTGAAAAAATATTCGAAAACAGTTAATTTTTTTTCTTAAAAATGAAAAAAAAATATCATTGCAAAAAACATTTTTTTTAAATATACAAGATAATTTAGGCTCAATTGGATGAAAGTTATATACTATGCAACCTGTAAAAAATTCATGGAAAAATATTACAAACATTTTGAGATAACATGCGCGTTACATGAAAAAAAAAACACAATTTGAGAAAAATCATGTGAAACTTTTGTAAGTCTAAATTTGTATACAGCAAACAGATGACACGTTATTATTCATAACTCCTCTCAATGTTGGAAATTTTTATGCATATTGTTTTAAAATGTTCAGATCTAAATTCATTTTCACATATAGATTTTCTGAAAAATCGAATTTTTTGTCGATTTAATAGTCGTATGACCACTTACCATCATTCATTAATATTCATATACTCATTAGACAATGTAAGTTAGTATTTTATTCTTACACCGAGTACACTCAAGTGTGATTTCCGATTAAAGATTGGGACTATCTTTGTTGTCCTTTTATAGAGAAAAACTATTGAACACTTTCATAGCGATTCAATATCATATGCCCTAAATATCGCCAAGTGTAGGGACGAATGTAGAAAAGGACAGCGAATCCATATTGAAAATTGGCATGGAAATCAATCTCAGGGGCTTAATTTGGACATTGCGAGTCGGTTCGCACGTTCGTTGTGAAGCCACTTTGATGTCAGCTTCCGGACATTCCGCTAACAAACGATCAAGCTGACGTCAAAGTGATGTCACAACGAACGTGCGAACCAACTCTCAAACGTCCAGATTAAGCCCCTCAGACTTTTGTAAAACGGGAACAAAATATTAAACGAATCATTTGACTGTTTGATAATATATTATGTATTTCAGTTTGAGGAATGTAAGTTTTAGCTAACTTCTATTTATCCCAGACAACTCCCTGGTAATTATATAAATTTCCATCTATTAGCTATGATTTCAGATGGTTAGAGACGACTTATAGAGAATGCTTAAATTCACACAAGGCTGTTGAGCCATCGAAAAAAAGAAGTAAAAAATACGGTTTTATTTCTTTATACTTTCTTGTTGCTTTGTTAGAAGTTAGTAAATTGTTAGAAATGATGTTATGCATATTAATAAATATCTGTAGGAACATTTAACCGCAATTATATAATACTTGTTAGAATTGAATATCTCTTTTAGCAACTTTTAAAATTTTAACCATTAACAGTGCATTTGATTACTACCATTAGAAATGTAATCTGCACGTTCAAAATGAAAGATTTTAACTGTTTTAATAAAAAGAAATGTTGATTTTTTAGAGTTAAAATGTTAGCATTTAAAAAGATTTTATAGTATGTGGTGCATTAGAAATTAGTTATTAAATAATGTCACAGACAGAATTGGCGTAAATGCAATATTGCTCATAAGGTATATTAAAACGTGTAACGTAAAAGGTATGCACCCATTTTAAGAAACCTTATATGAGACTATATTGCTTTAGAACATTATGGGTTGAGTTGTTGAGTTGAGTTGGGAGCGCTACGGTCTACTGTTTTGCACACGAGGGCTAAAAAGAACATTATGGAAACATACATTTACAACATATGTTTACAACTGGAATCCAAGAGAATCTATTTACAGGCATCAGAGGAACAAATTAAATACTGCATTTTATACATTGTAGAGCAATATTGTATTGTGAAATTAACGAAAAATATATTGTTTGAAATGTAAAACATTTTCGGAGTTCGGCATTTTGTATCAATAGCTTTATTTTCCTTAGCATATATATGCTGAATATAAATTGGTTATAAAAATCTTTTTCGGATTTTATAACTGCATATTAGAGATATATTTTACATTTTGAATAGCCGCATAATATATTATATTGGAATTAGTTTCCTAAAAGTTTAATATAAGAGTTTAGAATGAAGTTCATTTATGTAGATTTCGAAGGTAAAATGGGAAATTTTAAGCTTTGCAGAGGTGTCATTTTAAAAGTTAAAAGAATCTATTTAACCGGAAAGGGAATGTTCATTAATATCCATGATACATAAAGAAATATCTTGTTCTCTTTTTTTCTCCTTAACTTAGCGATAAACTTCAAGGTTCGACTGTCTATAAAATTTCTATAGCTGCGATTAATTGGTGTTAATGAGATTTTCAATTCATTTTTTTTTCATAAATTGCTATAAACAGCTGTATAATGATAGGTAAATATGAGAGACATCAAATCCAAATTAGTACCAATAATGTTAAAATGAATAAAGAAAATTAACTTTATGTTACAGTCATTTCAACATTCTCAATAGCCAAATGTTTTGAAAGTGAAAATGTTAATTTTAAAATAGATACAATTTAATCTGTAGCTTTGGTTAAGAGGGTAAAACAAACTTATGCAATGATCTATTTAAAACAATATATGTACAGTAATTTATTTTGTAAAAATTCATTTATCACACTAATTAATTGTTGTAGTCATCAGATTTTCTTCTGCACAATCCTGATTTTCTGATAATAATATGATGTGTCAAAAAGGCATTAGGAAAATGTTTTCATAGTACTATTAGGTCACGTTGTGAAAAAAAGATTAGTGAAAAAATAATATCTATATCACATAACACTAAACATGCGAAGCAAGCAGTGAACTAAGACTGTTGAGAAAATGTTGTAAATGAAGTAAAATAGACACAGAAAGATAAGATATAAATGAGAGAAGGACTACAGTTGACAAATTTATTTTTTATTTATCTTAACGCTTAAGCATCATTACAACTTTTTGTGATATTTTGTGAATTCAGTCTACGTAATGATAGTTATTGATTATTTTTCATGAAGGCCTAATAATATAGCGTCCTTGAAGTGGTAAATATAGCATGTACTTACGTTGATTAATTTTACATGTACTACTTTTGACATGATCACCTGCGAAGTGTAATAATGAGAACAAATGTACACACGATTGCACTCCATCACTCAGGAAAATGGGAGTAGCATACTTGTCCAACTAGGGCCAGTGCAAGATAAAGACGCTGGAATCACTGAGACATTTCCGTCGGTAACACATTGGTAGCAGCTAGGGCGTCCACCGAACACTTTGTTACAGTGGAACTATAATATAGGTGTGAGTTTAGGAGTCACGTCCTGGAGCCTGCTGAGCGAGCAAAAATTTGAAGTGACATGAAGTTGAAGTGATAACAACACATGACGGCGAAACACAGAGGCGTTTCGAAAATGAAGAGTTTTCCTTTTTGACGTTATGGACAATTTGTATTATTCCTCTACTACATTTTTGTTAGTGCGATGTAATAGATGTATTTTCTTGTTTCAAAGATTTGTCGATAATCTGAATTTTTAAATTCCCCATATATATATATATATATATATATATATATATATATATATATATATATATATATATATATATATATATATATATATATATATATATATATATATATATATATATATATATATATATATATATATATATATATATATATATATATATATATATATATATATATATATATATATATATATATATATATATATATATATATATATATATATATATATATATATATATATATATATATATATATATATATATATATATATATATATATATATATATATATATATATATATATATATATATATATATATATATATATATATATATATATATATATATATATATATATATATATATATATATATATATATATATATATATATATATATATATATATATATATATACACAACTCCCGTTAATCACTTAAGGAGGTTAACGAATAAAACTTGATAGCATTTGCATTATTGAAAATTGATAAAATAAGTTGAAGAAAAATTGATAACAGTATTGCAATGATAGTTGACATGGTTAAATGATTTATGTTTTTTTCCAATTATATTTACTCGTTTTAAATTATAAAACTTTGCCATTATGGTTGTGTTTTTTTTTGCCATATAACAGCTTAAATTGTTACTTCTGAACGCTTCTTAAAAATCTAAAATAGTTTAAAAACATATTTTTCGGACAATGGAAAGTAAGAGTTCGGCTTGTTACAATTATTTGCTAGGCTGGAACAAAAATTGGAGTAATACCAACAACAAAGTAATCAAATCAAACATTTCCAGTTGATTATTTGTTACCCCATCTTTCTTCAACGTACTAATATGGGGGTTTTCAGTTACAACATTTCGAAGTATTAGCTCATGTCAAACACAGCTTACGAGACTCGGGATTACTTAATGGGGCGTTAATAGAAATTTCTGACAAGTACTTAGTAGTGTGTTTCTATTGCTAAATACCAATTCAAAATTTTATAAATGTTATTTTTAAAATATTCAAATGTGAAATAATCATATGCTCTTTAACAGTCATTGAATGGACAGTTGTAGTGGTTTACTTGTGGTACCATTCCCTTGTAAAGTGCAATAATGATTCTATATAAAGTTTTATTTAGATTCGGGAAATAATGAATAATTATTATTAAATACTGTAATAATTAATTAGCCAAAGAATTATTAAATAAGGCTTTAATTTTTTACTTTTGTTATGCATTATGTGCGACAACAATTGAATTTACGGTTCCCAAGGATTAATATGTGTAATCATAGTGCTGCCATCTATTGATAAAAAAAGAACGATAAAATATTAAAAAGGAATTGAAAGTTTTTTACTGATATTTTAGATTAATAAATTATAAGTCACATACGAAATCGGACACTTCTAAAAAAACTCATAACCGTTTTATTACACTCTGTAAATAAGCATTAATAAAGGTATTTTAATATTTATTCTGTATTAAAAATAATTAAAATTAATTCATTTATTAGTTACTAGTTTAAAAAGTTTATAAATTATAAATTTTCAAATTTAGAAATATTTTAATTATACAAATATTACATATGCATGTAGTGCATATTCAAGTATTTCAAATATTCTAGATGTATTTCTAATCCTTCTGAATTAATCGGAAATTTGCTTTGTAGATTATAAAATGAAAGTTACTTTTCGCTTGAAAGGGATGTCTAATTATTAATTTTTTTAGAAAAGCTTTTTTAAAATATTTAATATTTAATAATTATTTAAATAATTAACATTTTACTTCGTATTTTTATAATTGCTTAAATAATTACTCTGAAAGCTACATATCAAATTCTCAAGAATATTGAAAGGGTATTAAGTAAAAGTGAAGTAAATTAGTTGTTAATGTTTGCAGTTGATATACAATAATATTTATAGACACATAAAACAAATATTTGTAAATTTATTCTATTAGACCAGGGGTTCTTAACCCCTTGCCCGCGTGTATGAATGTGCCGGAGAAGCTATTTTTCTGCGCCCGCGATTCTCCGCTATATAATACATCAGCTCATCGATGAAAACTCGTTAGACATAAATTTATTTATTGGTTATTTCCAGAAGCTTTTAGAAGAATTCGAAAATAGGTTTCAGCAATTTTCGATTATTGAGCCAGTTTCTTTCGATTTCTTGTAAACCCATTCAATCATCAAAAGCACATTTCTGAAGTTGAAAATTCCATGGAGAAAATTATTCAGAAAGGGGCCTTTTGAGTTGAATATCAGATTTTAAATATTCAATCTGATAATCTATTAAAATGGTGTGGACGTAATGAAAATTTTGGAAGATAAAAATATTCCCTTTTGAAAAAAAAGGAGTTTACACATTAAAATCCTGTTTCGGTTCCTCATATTTATGTGACTTGTTCTTTCCAACAATGAACATAATTAAATCAACAATCATATTCCTACTTAATGATAGCAATCTTGAAGATACTATTGGGAATGTAATTTTATACACCTGAGTTTGAAAAAATAGTGGATAATATGCAGATAAAAATCGCATTAAATATAATTATTTTGAATTTTTTGTATGAGAATTGTGTGGGAATCTTTTTAGCGTGGGATATTTTTTTATGATGGTTATAATTGCAAAAAATTAAAATAAAGAATTTTTAAGAAACGTTATACTTTCTTTTAGGCTTTGCCATCGACCAATTTCTTGTTTGTTAGATGTGCCCCTACGGGAAATAAGGTAAGAAACCGCTGTTAGACTATTACTTACCCTAATTTAAAATTATAACTGCTTTTATTTCAATTATTATATGGCAATTTATCCATTTTCAATGATACAGTAATCAGTTCTGATATGTAAATAATTTTGTGTTCATACGATCTCTAATTTTTTTGCTTAAATGGACATATTTTTCTAATTTTTATAACTTGGTTTAAGTTATATCAGTTCATGAATAGCTTCACAACTGAGAAATTAGATTAATATAATGTATTTTTTAGTTTTTACATAATGATAATACTAAATTAAAGAAGTCTATTTTTTCATGAAAATTGTAGGCGCCTATATAAGAGACTTTAGGAGGGAAGGTTTTAAGATAGAAATGTGTGTATGCATGTGTTGTATTTGTAAATTAAAGTGTTAAACTTAGTTTAAAGAACTGACGTTACAAAAGAGGGGGGAGAGCTAAAGCCCTTTCGTCACTTTCCATATAGCAATGACAATATGCACCTCCCAAAATGAATTTCAGTGTACGCCACTGATACACACACACACACACACACACACATATATATATATATATATATACATATATATATATATATATATATATATATATATATATATATATATATATATATATATATATATATATATATATATATATATATATATATATATATATATATATATATATATATATATACATATATATATATATATATACATATATATATATATATATATATATATATATATATATATATATATATATATAAGTATATAAGTTCAACTAAACAAAGTACATAAATACACGTTTTTCTCCGATATAGGATTATTCTTTCTATAATCATATTTCTCACTCTGGAACAGTACATTTTTCTAAAGCGTTCGAGGGCAGCTAAATATAAAACTTTCTGTCGTACAAGAAATGGAAAAGAATATAACGCTATTGTTTTAAAAATTATCAATTCAAGCACTTCTCTTATAGAATTTGTATTTGCATTACTGCAGGGACGAGATTTCCAAAATCCTTCTTTAAGTTTCCTTGCTGCAAATAGAAAATAGGGCTCCAGTAAAAATATTCAGAAGTCTGACTCTTTTATTGATTTTAATGTTATACGGATTATTTCTATTTTCGATTCGAAAAGAATGTGTTTAAAATAGAGTGGAAAAACGTTCGTTGTGTACTATTTTCATTCGATGGGTTGGATTTTGCATTAATAATACAAATTTGTAAGATATTCGTTTAGAGAATGTATTATTCAAGCATGAGCGAATGAGAAATTAGGAGAAACGTCAACGATTTTAATATATTTAAAAAAATTAAATGTTTGTCATATTATAGTTTCTAATAAAGTAAAACTGGTTTTGATTTGTGAAGAATATTTCTGTAGTTGACTTTAATGTTTACATTTATCTTTAATATAAAATATACGCAACAATTGAAATAAAATTTTACATCGTATAACCTTACCGCAATTTCCGTTCCTTCTAACATTGGGACAAGGTTTGTACAATAAACCTTTGTTTAACCCTTTAAATTTCACCAAAATAAATTCATGAGAATTTAATGTAATTTGTTTATAAATGTTATCTAATGTTATCTATAAGGCTTGTATATGTAAAATATATAAATTTTCTTTACATTCCTTAGAAGGGTTTGCCTTAGAGAATACCAAATTAGGGTTTGAGAAGTGGTTTAGTTGAATAACCCCTACCCTTGTACAGCTTGAACATTATGCCTTTTTAAAAGTTTAACTATACTGGAAGAACAATAAATGATAATCCTTAAACAGGTATAACAAATAAACATCTTAACATCTTAAAAGTGTTGTTTGTATAGATACATTTATTTGAGGTCATAAGTAAGATAAATTGAATCTGACTTCTCAAGTACAGAAAGTTTAAATACATATATTTCAATAGAAAAAGAAATAAATAAGTTAAACTTAGAACTATCATCTGTTATATATTTAAAATATCAAAAATATATTATGTATAAAATGTATAAAATATGTAAAATATATAAAATATATAATGTATTTTTAATATATAAAATGTATAATATGTATATATATATATACATATACATATACATATATATATACATATATATATACATATATATATATATATATATATATATATATATATATATATATATATATATATATATATATATATATATATACATATATATATATATATATATATATATATATATATATATATATATATATATATATATATATATATATATATATATATATATATATATATATATATATATATATATATATTATATATAATATATATATATATTATATATATATATATATATATATATATATATATATATATATATATATATATATATATATATATATATATATATGTAATCCATTTTTTTATAAAACTCCTTCACAAGGAGAAAGTTCAACAGCTAGCATTCATAAAGTACAAAGATGCAGTCGGGTCTCATATTCAAGAGAACTCAGAAGTCTAATTTAAAACTTTATTTCAGAGCGGCAACATCGCACATCTGTCCTTCTGGACAATACCAATCAAAAGCCACAGAGTTCACTCTGCTTTCACACAAGTACATCCAAGAGCACTGACAACAATAATTTTCCCACAACAAAAACATCTTAATAAGCGAATTGACTGCAATATCAGCAAAACGCGAAAACATGTTCCGCCAACACCTGGGAAACTGCTGTATAGACAGAAAGTTTACAGTTTTATGACAGAAAGGAATGTTAAGTGGAAAATACTTCGTTGATTAAATCATTTAGAGGCTGATAAAGATATTTAGATGAATTAAAATAGGAGGAGGTTTTTGAAGAAATATTAAAGTTAAATAATTTTGATATATTACATATATATATATATATATATATATATATATATATATATATATATATATATATATATATATATATATATATATATATATATATATATATATATATATATATATATATATATATATATATATATATATATATATATAATATATATATATATATATATATATATATGTATATATATATGTATATATATATATATATATATATATATATATTATATATATATATATATATATATATATATATATATATATATATATATATATACATATATATATATATACATATATATATATATATATATATATATATATATATATATATATATAATCGAAAACTCATCCATATCTCAAAAAAGTTTTCTTTAACAGCAAAAGCTCTTGATTCTACACCATTGGCTTCCATATATCACAGATGTATGAGACTGGAGTCGTAAATAATTATAAAAAGATAAAGTAAAGTACTCCAAAAAGTAAGGTTTTAAAACAAAAAGATGTTTAATAGGTAGTTTTGCTACGAAACCACTGTCCGTTAAAGGGTTAATATTGTGAAACTGTTAAAATAATCCTAAGAGAGTTATAATTGTATGATTTGATTATTGTTATATAACAGATAATATTAATTGTACAAAACTTTAAAAATATCATTATTTGTATGAAAAAACAATGATAATTCTATCATTTATGAATTTTTGACCCTTCAACAAAATTTAAAACTTAATATCTTTAAAATATGCAAGTGATTTCTTTACTATTTCTTTTAAGTTATAATTAAACTATAGGAATAAACAAAATATATATTATTTGTAAAAAAATAAAGCATAGGTTTAAGAGATTTTACTCTTATTGTCGAAAATATAATCTATTTTAAAAATATTATTTGTGATGCAAAATTATTCATGAGGTTGAAAAATACTCTAATTCAATAAGCTCAGCTTGAAATATTAAAATAAAATATCATATGGTGAGAATGGTTGGTATTAAAATTATTGTAATCGGACATATATAAAAAAATAAAATGTTTTATATAAATTACCAAAATAAAAAAATACTTTGTAAATATATATTTTATAAAAATGTCTTACATATGTACAATTTTATACGAACTGAAAGTGCAATATATTTTCACAAATTCAAATTGTTAAAAGATCATAATAAAACGTTTAAAAAAAACTTTATAACTAATAGATTGTTTCAACCTATCCTTTTCCAAAATTATTAAAGTCACTGCAATAAGAAGTTTAAATGAGTAAATGTTTTAATATTTTAAACAAGAATGTATCACCATTTTTAAGCCAACCTTTTTAAAATGATTTTACAACGTAAGATTTTTATAAGATTTTATGAGGCTACATCCTTATCGTCTATAACCTTGTGAAATGATTGCATATTTTTCATTGATAAGGTTGATTCAAATTTGAGAAATCTTATATTGCTATCTGGAGTTGATCAATTTACTCAATGAGAAAAGTTTAGTTTTTAAGGTTTCTCAAAAATATCCAACCTTTGTAATATCTGATATCAATTCATTTATTTAGATGAAATAGTATCTTCTGAACTGAAAAGGGATTATTAAAATATCCCAAATTTGATTATGTAAAAGATAAAACATTTTACACTTCATATAAGATTTTTAAGAAGACTCTGACTGTATAAAAAAGTTTAGTTTTGTAACATAAAGCAAAATATTTTAAATATACTACTTTATGTTACAAATATATGTACGAAATGAATGAAACAACAAAAATCATGTAACCAGCAAAATAACTTATGGAATTTATGAACTCGAAATTAATATTTTTTCATCAAGTTGAATCTAATTGTTTGTTTAACCTTTAGTATATTAATATCAGCCGTATATTTCCATTTTGAGCATGATAAGGATTTTTTTAAATTTTATTTTATTAAAAGTTTATTAAAAGTTTAGCATTTAAGCTAAACTTTTAATAAACCTATCAAAATTCCTTTCAATATTCATTTATTATGTAAAGCTTCATTTTATTAAAAGTTATAGTTTTCTAAAACTTAAATTATAAGTTATATAAGTCATTCAAAAGTTTTAGGTTTCTAGAATGAAACGCATTTTACCATAACTATATAAGTTTACTTTCTAATATATTTATTTTCAAAATGGATCGTGCGAAAATTGAATTCGAATTCATTTCATGTGGTGTATTCTTTTACATGATATTATGAAACAAACTTTATAAAATAAAAAATAAATGTAAAACTTATTTAAATCTAGTACCTTATTAAAAGAGATATAAAACAATAATTCTGAGAGGAACAGAAGTCTTTGTTGCAGAATTAATGTCTCGCGGTAAACGGAGTGTACAACGTGGGGTGCAGTTATGACCAGTTGGTGTAGTACAGTAAGATACCATTTCTGTTACGAAAGATATCTATTGACTGATCGTCGGTTTGAGGGGCTCCCACTTCATTATAGTTTCATATACTAGTATAATACTAGTTCACAATCACCTCGTCGTCAGATTAAATAAGCTACCTATGAGGACTTTCTTCTTTGCCATTCCACCATTCCATTCAAACGATGGCTTTTTCTGGGAATGTAGTATAAACAATCACTTTTTCGTCTTCCGTTTACTGTGTGTTTTAGCAGAACTGCATGAAAGATGACACAAGCTGTAAATTCCGCAGATAGTTACCACATTAATTGGCAATGCCGTATGATCAAAGGTTTACATATAGAACATCTGTAAGGGCTGTAATTACGACTTGAATTGTTCCTGTATTAAGGGCAAATACCCTCGTTTGATGTAACATTTTTAGTAATTTTAATGTAACTTTTTGAATTCCCAGACATAATTATGAACATGTCTTTACGCAATATGTGTGCGTTTGTTTGTGTGTGTGACAGAGAGAGAGAGAGAAATGTTTCTTTGTAATAGCGGGGTGATCACCTACCAAATAATTGATCTTTCAGTTTATTTTGAAGTAAATTGTAAAACGAAAGGCAGAAATCTTTACTCGAGTGTAAAGAATTTTCTGCTATTTTAAATTCATTAATTTATTTCACTAATGAAATCTGTCATTTCATTGGTTATTTATTTATTTTCAAATACATCTGGTCTACAACTCCTCCTCCACTCTCAGCACAGAACGATGGTCGAATGTCAGAGCTCTACTCTTCGGAACCAGAGTGCGAGGGTTCGAATACCGCTGTTGGCATGGATGTTTGTAGAATTTCGGAATCGGCTTTAATCTGTAGGTCCCGGTCTCATTGCCCTCGTGTGCAAAACAGTAGACCGTAGTGCTCCAAACCAAACCAAACCTCCACTCTCAGAGCAACTTGGAAGACAGGGCTTACGATGGCAATCTCT
>CM063501.1:124715891-124718391 GCA_032207245.1 Pardosa pseudoannulata
CTTATTGCTTGAAATAATAACTGAAAAGGATTTCTATCATTTAGACTTTTTAAAATAAAAAATTAAATTAAATGTAAAAGTTCTGATCAATATATCAAGAGACATGTTAATTAAATTTTTTACAGAAAGTAATCTAAAATAATTTTTGTAGTATGAATGCGTAATTTCGATTTAATCCTTCTTTAGCTGTAAATTTACTACAATATGAAATAAATCACTTGATTAAAAATATTGAGATAACTTTGAACGATTTTTATATATATCTCACATAATTTTCATAATATTTTTCATCACATAATATTTTTATAACCTTCCATTATACATTTTGAACTTTAAAGAAAATTATAAAAAAGAATAACAATTTTGCCAACATAATTATTCATTGAAACTGTAATAATAACTGTTAGAGGATGCTTTTACCCATTTAAATACGATATCTAATTTTGTATAAATTGAAATAAATCACTTGATTAAAATAATTGAGAACACTTTGGACTATTTTTATATATTTGTAACCTAATCTTGTATAAATTACCAAAGAAATCACAAAGCGTCGGAAACTCTGTTTTACGTTGGAAAAGAAAAATATTTCTAACGTTTGAATTCTTTTTCTTTAAAAAGAAAACCCCTATATAACCATAGTCTGCAATAGAATTTATGAAGCGGTTGGACCTGGAGTGGATAGAGTCAACCATATTGGATTCTTGATGAGTTACAGGTTGGCAAAATTCAAAGCAAGTCTTTAAAACTTTCGAAATCTACCTTTCCCCCCTTTTCTAGCTTTTAATGACATTATTTAAAAACTTATTTTCCTTGGTTAAGAGCAGGCGATTAAATTTATCAATTTATCACATAATAAAAATGGTAAAAATTACATTTTTTTCTAGCAATATGATGTCATTCCTTTAACCATCTCATTTAATCATTTCTTATTTTAAATTATTTAAATATCGCCTGCATTATTTTCATAGGTTTTATCACTGAACTTAGATATGGCGTAAATAATTTTCTTTTATATTTGGCTTAAGTAATAGATTAGGTACATACGTAATAATTTTGAATTTCATCATCGATTAGTTTTTGTTGCATTGAAAATTTTATCACCAGTATTGACAACGAATTATTTTCAGAAAATTTTAGGTGTTTCTGTTACAGATTAATAAATATGTAGAGTTTAAGTTATATATATCTTTGAAAATTAAGAAGTATTTTTCGTTTGTGTGTTTCTTTTTTATACATAACCACACAGTTTGACTAAATTAGTTCAACATGATTTTAAACTGGATTCACAGTATTGGGAGACTTTAGAGAAATTTAAACAAATTATTGAGCGTGTACCAGATACTTCTCAGCCAAAAATAGACATTTGTTTCGTGCTCATATTTTATAGTTCTTTAAAATGAAAAATTTTACTAATCCCGTCATATGACGGGCTATATACAAGTAAAAAAAATAAAGATTAAAAATTCTGATACAAATTTTAAAAATATGTTTTTATCAAAATTTTTACGGATAATCTATAATAAATTTTGTAACAAGAATACGTAATTTTGATTTACTGAATTTAAATGTCCAGTTCATTTTGAATTTTTTTAGGTGAGCAATAAGTTTCGATTATATGCAAACATTTTGAACGGCTTTTACATGGCCTGTTATAACTTCTAAAGAATCTTATCATCATACATGAGATTATATTACATTTTCGTTTCAAAAGTGATGTGCTTTAAAGCTATTTCAGTTACAAATAGATTAAACCCACATTTTTCAAGTAGAATATAACAATAGCTTCGAAAACAAAGGATAATTAGTAATTAGTTCATTGTTTTCAATTTAAATTGAATTAAAATAGTACACATCAAACTGCTAATTACATTCCATTTATTCTGAAACAAAGCATGCGTTTATTTTTAGACTTTTAATAGCATATTAGTTACTAAAGTCGCAATTTCGTAACACATAGGGGAATAAGACCTAATGTAAAGTAATTAGCAGATTAAAATTAAAGATTATGCTTTAGAATTTCTAAACAAAGTTACAATTAATAGATCATCTGGAGCTTAGAACACACCGTTTTAGATTTAGTGAATGCAAATTGTAAACAGTCGACCGCGGTAACTATTAGTATAACATGTAAATTATGCATTGGTGGTAAGGTTAAATTATGGAAAACTATTTCCAGTTTCAACAGTTAAATAAATTCTACGGGATAAAACCTATGTTTAAAGTGAATAAATATTTTTATCTAAACAAAACGTCATAGAAAATCCATGACTTTTATTTCCTCAACATTTATTCAATATTTAAATATGGAATGCTTTAAGATGGATGATTTAAGTAGGAATATAAAAATAGTGTTGTATTAAAACATTTTTCAAACATATATTATTCTATAGTTTATACAGTGTACTCCGCTTAAGGTGATCAGTTTAGGACGCTGTGATTTTGA
The DNA here is from genome assembly GCA_032207245.1 of Pardosa pseudoannulata. NCBI lineage: Eukaryota > Metazoa > Arthropoda > Arachnida > Araneae > Lycosidae > Pardosa > Pardosa pseudoannulata. The sequence goes on from CM063501.1 coordinate 124,718,338, forward strand.
TAACAATAAACGATATGCAAAATCAGATAAATTTACCCCCCCCCTTTAATTCAC
>CM063501.1:124723391-124738391 GCA_032207245.1 Pardosa pseudoannulata
CATAGTATAGTTTTTTGTATATATAAAACAACATTTTCCCTCTTAATAAGATAAAAGGGAAAATTTGACTATTTGAAATATTGAGAGTTGAGATTGCTTGACGCTTCTCTTCGAATATTGATTTTTTACTTTATATGTCTTCGAGGAAACGTCGATACCCATTGAAACTTTCCGCCTAGTGGGTGTCGTTTTAATTTCCATCTGTAGTAAGTACGTCTTAAGTAACAAAAGAGGCTCAGATCTTGATATGTCGTCAATTTTTATTACGCATTTATTAGTATTTCATGTTTATTTGATGTAAGTAATGTAACTTTAGGTGATGAATAGAATGTATGTCTCCTCTTTCAACACACATTTAACTGCCGTGGTAATTTGTGCGTCTACATGCAAATATAAAATGCAAATGTGCGTGGTCTGTTCAATAACTAAAAATTATGTTTATTTTATTATATATATTACATGCAAAGGATAGTTAGGTAATAATAAGGCAATTATGTCAGGTTAGTATGCCCTTAAAACTAATTTTTTACATAAATTACATGTAACGTAGAAGACATTTGAAAACTAGTTATGTTTATATACAAATTATAATCATTGAGTGAAAATAAAAGGGGATAAATATACAGCCCAGCAAAATCTATTTTAAATAATGTTGTGAAATTACTGAAGATGTATTAAAAAGTATTTTATTCCAATCTAAAACTTTCTTTTATATCTAATAATTATACAATAAAATTAATTACATACATATATGTGCATATTATTAAGTAATTATATATAAAAATAATAATTATATCCAATAAGTAATAAAAAGTGCATCATGCTTAATATATTCCCTTAACTAATTCCTTTATGTAAATTGCATGTTACATAGGAGGCATTTGATAATTATTTATTCTTATATACAAATGATAAACATTGAGTAATGAATAATTTTAAATCTGTGTTGCGTATTTCAAATTTTATATTATTGTCAAGGCAAAGTATAAGTTAAAATACAGGATAAATTCCAATGCACGAGATCTGTTGAATAAGTAATACTTATACTGACTATTTATACAGAAAACATATTCTAATAAAGTTACTCAGATTTGAAAAGTTCCAGATAAATTGGTCTTACAGTTTTCAAGACTATAGGGAACACATTGTCATTTATTTAAATATATTTATTTTAATTATAAAATTTTCAGAGTTTTCCAATACTTTTAGTTTTTTCTACATATTTTTCAACTAATACATAACATATATAATGAATCCTTGGTTCTAACACAAGGAATAAGTTATATCGATCTAAACCTACACCTACACGGCATTTTATTACTATGAACATACTGTGAAATTTTCAGAGATATAAATGTAGTAGGTTTTGAGTCTATAGGGGTGCAGACATGCAAGCCACTTCTTTTATTTTTATAGATTGCTTTTGTTATTAGTTTTCCTCAACTGCGCGGGGATTTAAATTTCTAATGTAAGCTGTTCAGCTAACGGCTAACGTGTAACGTAAATTTAATAATAATTGACATTTATAAAAATATTTACATCTATCTTATATTTCCTTCAACACGAATGGCCGAACGCTGGCCGATTGGTTAGGGCGCTCATCGTCGGTACCGGAGTTCGTGGGTTCGAATCCCACTATGGCATGGATGTTCGTAGCCGTTCGGAATCGCCTTTAAGCTGTAGGTTCCGGTCTCATTAGCCCTCGTGTGCAAAACAGTAGATCGTAGTGCTCCAAACCAAACCAAAACCTTCAATACGAATAAACTGTGAGAAGGTGAGAAAAATCGGTCCTGTAGCTCTTAAGTCTATAGAAAAAACGTATATATATATATATATATATATATATATATATATATATATATATATATATATATATATATATATATATATATATATATATATATATATATATATATATATATATATATATATATATATACATTTCCTATTGTTTAAATAGATTCATTTTATCAATTTTACCCAACTGTGTCAAGCTTATAGTCTTTTTGCAGATTTTCAACTAACACATAATTCGAGGACTGTCCCAGAAGCAATGAGGAACATTTTTCTGCGGATTTTAGAAAAATCGGCAATGCAGTTAAGTGTCTCAGAGACTTTCATTGGAATATTCGTGCCACATTTCATCAGTGACGTTGTTGTCTTTTACTCATAGCACATGGTCAGAAGCTTAGAAATATGTTAGCTTGACACGTTATCTTTAAGATGCAATAATTTATACATAACGTTATTCAACGAAATTTTGCGTTAAACTATGTAAAAGGGAAAATGAAAGCTTCAAGATGTTAAAATAGGATTACAAAGATAAATATTTATCAGAATCCGAAAGTCTACAAGTGGCAAAATGCAAGTAGGAGAATGAAGAAATCAGTTCAAAGGACTACTACTGACTACAAAAACGGATGAAAGCACAAAACCAGTGAATATTATTTTGAACGCCATCCGCTAATTAAGTCAATACTCAATCGCCCCAAACATAAGCCTACCGTATCATAACTAATGAATTGCAAGTGCTTAATTTTTTGAAAACTTATTACCTAAAATTTTGTATATAATTACTTAAATTTTTGTATGCTCTAAATAAAAATTTGTGTGACGGTTTTGCCGGAAATGTTGCATCATTTATTCAGAAACCAAAATATCCTAACAAAATTAACAAATGTTGGGTATTCAAATATGACCCAGAGATGAAGAGTCAAAGAATAGTACAAATTAGCTCGACCACAGAAGGATTGAATCAAACAGACTGAGAGTGTTCTTTGATTGTAAAGGAGTGTTCTATAGAGAATTCATACTACCTGGACAGACGAAGAATAAAGAATATTACTTGTAAATGCAAAGCTTTTCAAGAATAGGGTAAACCGCGTCGCAGTCACTGGACGGTATAACACACCAATGCACGACACCAAATGACATTGGTGCTTCTGAATACTTAACAAGATTCATCCCTGTACTTTTCCATCTATCAAACGTCAATCAAACGCTACAATGCATTTGATTGGCGCTTCTTAGGTCAGTAATTCTAAGGTGTCCAAAGAGCTATATTCTTTATGTGAGAGTGCAGCTATGTTTTACATAAAGTTTGCGAAACTGATTTGCTCACCGCGCTCGCACGTTGTGGGTTGCATGCCCAAGTATTTTTTCGTGACTCCAGGAATCGTGTGGTGTGAAAACGATTGCTCTTAAACTGCACCAAGTTTTGGAGAGTTGTGATTGGTCTCCAGGAGGCGATTCAGGACCATCCTTAGAATCCCGGTTCTTGTGACAGAGCCGGGAAATGACGCATTGTCCATAGCACAATGAAAAAAGTCTAGGGTTGCTGGAGTAGTTTGGAAGGAAGGAAAAGAGTGGACTTTGGCAATTTTTTCTTTCAGGTGTAGCACGTAGAGTGCTTCTTTTACTTTTTAGTTTTTTTGTATATTTTTTAACATATTTCCTTGTCTTTTGTTCTATATTTGAATATTGTAATATAGTTCAGTGGCATTATACTATAATTAAAGACGATATAAAGAAAATTTGGGTTATTAATGACTTTGAAATAACAACAACAATGTAACCACAACAGTTTCATATAGCTCTTTGGACACCACATAACACAAGCATATAACGGCATCTTACAAAAGAAGTTTGATTAATACTACAATCATTGGTAGAAATTATATTCTCGACACACCGCAATGCTGCCTAAGGCCCATACATAAATTATTGACTGTTTTTCTTTGTAAGTAGCATACTTTAATCTATGTAATTATTTCATTAACTAGCATATAGCCTGTCATATGACGGAATCAGTAAATTTTTCATTTTCTAAAATTGTAAAGTATTCTATGAGGCAGGTAAAAAATGGTTTGTTTTTTGGCTGAGAATTATCAGGTACACGCTCAATAATTTTTTTATCTTCATACTCCTCTAAAATCTCTCGATTCTGTAAATGCAGTTTAGAATCACGTTGAATTCATTTAGATAATTCAAACTTATCTTAGCTACGTCGAAATTATCATTAAGTTCTTCAGTTTTTTTTCCACAGTAATTAATGGAAGTAAAGGAATGAAACTATCACCCCGGTAGGCATGGGCCTGGATTGCATGGTCCGAGCCCTCTAATCCAGATATATCTTTCAATAAACACAATGATGGCGAGCAGAAAAATTAACAGCTAAAATGTGAAAGGACACATAAAAATAGACGAGAAGGAAGCTTAAGGATAGAAAACATGAAATGTTTATGTGTCCAGGGACATTCGTACAAAATACGTGAATTTAATATAATAAAAATAATAAAATCATAAAAAGTTGAAAAAATAGTAAAAAGTTATTTTAAAAATATTAAAGCAACTTTAGGAATAAGAATTTTTTTTAAAAAAAGCAGCAAATATTAAATTAATTAGACATTTAGAAAAATTCAGAAGCGTTGAGGACAGAACCGTCAACCCGAGAAGTACGACAACCAAATGGCCAGACACTCTACTTAGCGTGCCATGCGTACACTCGACGAAGAAACTAAATAGAGTTTATGAGGGTCGCGTACGTGATAGAATGGACAGCAGAGGCTTTAATATTGAGAGTGATTATTTGGTGGTATATATGAATGATATGAAAAATGATAAATTTAATATCCTGCTCTTAGCAAGGGAGAATAAATCTTGAAATAATACCAATAAGCTTTGAAAAATTGGTGATGGGGTGGATTTCGAACTCGCTGTGAATTTTGCTAACCCTAAGTCATAAAAAATCCAATATGGATTCCTGTATCCATTCCAGGTACAACCGCTTCATAAATTCACGGACAGACAACTTAAGCTATTATTATATAGGGGATTTTCGAAACCTTGTACAAAAGATTGAATACTTTGTGATTACAAACTGGTTAATAGCACATTATTACAAAAATTTTCAGCAAGCTTAAATTATCGTTGGTATGAAAAAACTAAAAATTTTCAGTGAAATCAAGTAGTCTATCCAGAACACACACACATTCCCTTTTAATTATGTAGATGTAATTTAATTATTTATTTTCTTGAACTGCACCGAGATTTCAGTTTCTCTTACAAGGTGTTTAACTAACTTGTAACTTAAAATAATAAATATTTTATGCCTACAAACGGAATAAACACATTATTTCATCTTAAACTTATAGTGAATTTCATGTGGATGGAAGAAAGTAAAGTGTTGCTATACCTTTAAGAAATGCAACGAGTTGCTTCTGAAAATAGAGTATGTCTCTTGAAATTCAGTAATTCTCCGAACAGCAGGCATATTTCCGAAGGGATGCTTTGTTCTGCAAAATGTATTCGTTTTCCATTTTCCCAAGTTACTTCTGAAATGTTTTCAATAACATTCTAAGAGTGCATCGAAAGACTTGGATTTTTATGACATCAGAAATGTAATTTTTTTCAGAAGAATCTTATGTGTTTTAAATTTTTTAGTTTAAAACTGTAAACAAACGTATACAGATAGATTTGTGCATTCATATAAATATTGAAGATTTTATATGAAACAAAGCGTAATATTATCATATTTTTACTGTAGAAGAATCAGTTTGAGTGTCTAAAAATATATTCTATATACTTTGATTAGAAGATTTATATATAAATTGTACAATTATTGATTGCTTTTGGAAATATAAATCTTTTTTTTCGTTTTAAATATCTTACATGAGAATAATTTTGTCAATAATTTTTTAAATTGGTATGATATAATTTTTATTAAGTAAAATTTCATTATAATACACTTTTATAACTATCACAATGGTAGTATAATGAGTAATTCTCGCCTTTTTAAATGTATTTGAATAAGTATTGCTATCAAAGACTGAAGGCTTTATTGATAATCAAAAGTTTTTTAAAACATTATTTTTCTAAATTTATGATAATTAAAATACTTCTTTTAGACATTTCTTATGTCATTCATCATTTAAAATGTTTTATAATTCTTTATTATACATTCTTAACTCTTCCTTAAATTAAAATTTTTATTAATTTTCCGGTTTTCCTCTCTAAATTAAACTTAACGTAATATAGGATAAGGAATTTAGTCCCTTTTAAATAAAATATTTTCTATATTCATAGATTTGTTTTATATTGTTGTAACTTTCAACTGCAGTGTATGTTAGCGAGTATTATGAAAACATGTAATAAATTAAATTTTATTTCAGAAAAGATAAAATAACATATTGAAAAGACGACCAAAATGAAAAGGTAGATCTAAATCTAATAGAGATGAATAAATTTTCTGTGAGTAAAAGAAAAGGAGATTCATCAAGTCTGTTTCAGATGGCACCTTTTTAGAATATAAATTATGTTTCTATGGTTTACTTTCCTTCAATCCGAGATCCTTGTGAATTTTGTGCATTTAAGTCAATTTATCTTAAATCTCATTCAAGATGTTCAAATTGTAATACACTCACCTCCAGAAATTAAGCACGGAGGTGAAAATGCTAATTTCCGGAAGCTAATTCGCTGCAAAGGTAGATGGAAATATGAAAATATGTTAGTTAATAACCAATCGCACTTTCATGTCAAGAAATATACAAAAAGGTCAGTCTTATAAGATGCCAGATTTATGAAGGGTTACAGAAGTTCATTGTAAGTGCTGATAGAAAGTGTTTAAAACTTTCGGACAATTTGTTTTCATGACATACATGCTTCTATGACTTCCTAAAGACTAATGGAAGATTCTGAGCACTGGCATGCTGTAGGGAACAGCACGCCAGCGAAGGAGGACAGTTGGCAGAACAGTCGATCACAGATGTTGCTCTTTTTTTCGGCGTTCATCATTCTGTAATTTCACGTGTATGGAAACAATTCGAAACCACACAGAGAGTTGTCCGAAGGCCCGTAGCCGGTCTCAAAAATGTTACAACCACCGAGGAAGATCGATATATTGCTATTTTAGCCAAGCAGAATCGCAGAGCGACCTCCACACGCTTGATATCTATGGTTAGAGAGTCCATTGATAAGGTGATATCTGCAGATACTGTATGCCGAAGATTACATAAAAATGGACTGTACGGTCGGATACCTCCAGTTTGTTTTTTTCTATCCGCCCAATCAAAAGAGCCACAATTAAAGTGGTTCCGGGAACATGTCAATTGGATTGTGTCTGACATGTCATGTTTACTGATGAGTCAAATTTGCTCTAGAGCCAGATGACAAGCGTATAAGGATATGATGTGAATAAGGAACACTCAATCAACCCCCAAAACATCACCAAACATCACGCCTTTCGAGGCGGAAGCATTATGGTGTGGGCAGAGATTTCATTAGGATACCGCACCGATCTGCATATCTTTAAATGGGGTTCTGTGACGACTGTCCGGTATCGAGATGAAGACCTAGAACCCACTGTGAGATTTTACGGTGCAGCAGTTAGCCCTAATTTTGTTTTAATGGATGATAACGCACGTTCCCAAAGAGCTGACATCGTCAAAGACTATACGGGGAGCGAAGGGATTGCGCGTATTACCTGGCCAGCATATTCGCCAGACTTTAATCCCATTGAAAATCTTTGGTAGGGTATATTTTCACGTTTTCCCCCTCCAGCCACTCTTATTGAGCTAGAAATTATTCTACGAAAGAATGGCGATTGCTTAATTCTGCGGTGGTTGACCACCTAATTGAAAGCATGGTCACAAGGTGTAAACTTTGTATACAGATGAGGGGGATCACAAACCCTATTAATCTCCTTTTTTTCATTTCACGCTGTTTATTTTCACTTTATGCATAATTCTGTTTAAATCTCCAATATGTCATTATCTGATAACTTACAAAAATTTAATATTGTTTTCATTTCTGTATATAATTATTGATTTTCTTTTATGCATAAATATATATGCTACTTTTTGCCGAATTTTGTGTCAGTCAAAGCAGTATTTTTTGATTATTTTGCATTTTACATCTTCGCGCTTAACTTTTGGAAGTGAGTGTATATTTTTTTGAGTGAATGAGAAAAAAATATTTCTCAGTAATTTCATAAAAATTTGAATTTTTTATTGCATTTCGATGTAAACTAAATCCTACTGTGATATAGTTGTTCGTAATTGGCTTTAAGCAGTAGGTTTTGTTGTCATTAGTCGTCGAGTTGCAAAATAGTAGTAGACCGCAAAGCTGCAAACCTGTGTAAAGTAAAATTACGTTGATTCGGAATATATTTTTTGTTAAATTTTCTGTTTTTTAACATTTTATTTATTTAAAGTACCCCGTTAATTTCTCCTAATATGAGAATAATTTAGTCATTGTGTATTTACAGTATTTTAAAATATATTTTTATAGTGTTCCAACGTATCATATGTCACATAGGTAAATATTCTTTCGATATATCCTTTATATTTCTGTCCAGTAACACAAAAATGGAAGTATAAATTAATGCAGTAGATAAAAGTATATTGAAGTACATTCCGCCTGATTGCAAGCATCTGTTGATATTGAAAGCGTGCGTTTATATTTAGCATATTCGTAGTTTTAAACAGAACGTACGTATAGTACAATAACCGAAATATAACAGAAGCTCTTTCCATTATCGTGCTAATAAAGCATTACCTGCGTCACTAGATTGCGTAAACACTACATTGTATGTACAGTGGGAATTTATCGAAGGAGATAGCAGGTTGCATCTAATCTCGATATTCCTACATTCACATATAACGTAATACGGCCACTCCATATGAAACGATTAAAATTAATTATAATACTCTGGTCTAATAATAACCATTTTTTTACGAAATATTGCTTATATTATTAATTTGTACATAAGTAACGTAATTTGGGGGAGATTAATTAAGGATTTATTTAAAATTAAATATTTTGTCTGTTCCAATTACAAGTACTTACCGATTCTAAGCAAAATTTCGCTGAATGCTATGTATTTGAAGTTCTGTTTCTTCAAACCTACAAAACATATACAATCATGTTTAAGTTGTCATTAAACTTCGTGAACACGTGTCTTATTATATCATAAAATTGTCAATTTATAGCATAAAAATATTTTTCATCATTGTATAGATTCTCAACATGATGGCTTGTGAAACTTTTATAAATTTAAAATGCTTAAAAAACTAAAAGAATTTAAAAAAAAGTATTTTTTATTACATTGATAACTAGATATTACATAGGGTTTCAAAGTTGTCGTTTTCTTATTCTTTCTTGAAACTGACTAAAAAAACTAATAAAGGTAAAAGAAAATTTTACCTCTATATTTAGGCAAATATATTCAATGAATATATTCAGCCATAAATTATATTTTTAAAATTTATATACTGGTATAAAAAACCATTGCAGAAGTAGAGATAACTGTCTTTATTAAAGAATAAACTTTTCTTTTGTAAAAGTAAATTTAGTCTTCTGAACTGGAAATATTGACCACATAATGATACTTGCATATACTAATGTATTACCCGATATATCAATATGGCCACCAAGGTTAATTACTGAAGAGGGAGGTTAAATAGCATGTATGAAGTCTGAATTGCAATTACTTCATACATTAAACTGACCTGGATAACAAACACCACAGGTGTAAGCAAAACGTGCAACAGATGTCAATTGACTAACGTCAAGTAGGAATTTTATAATATTGCGGCCATAGTGCTTGCGATAATTTATTTACTCATCCATTTAAAATATTTCAAATTTAAAAGAAAGTATAGGCCAATAATAAAAATTACAAGATATGTATTATACATTAGGGCTGGATCGTTTATCAATATATCGTGAAATATTGATATAATATAAGCATCACGCTAAAAATATTAAAATTCTGTTCTGTCAGTATATCCCCGTAGGCGATATTGTTTTTCCCTCGCGTGTTTTAGCGTAAATCGCCAAAAGACATCCTTCTACTTTAAAGTATTATTGCGATATACAAAGATAACAATATAAATTTGGGACATATTGCGTTATTAAATTTCTGATATCGTCCAGCCCAACCATACTATTAAATAATGTAAATTTAAATAGTATAGAATATTCCCTTCGTGTTCAAACATGATCTTAAAAATTTAAGATGAAATTGTCTGGAAATTATCTTTCCTTAAATAGTTTTCTCCATGAGAAATAAAAATGCAATTACAAAATTACACCAGTCTGTTGAAAATTTTTTATTCTCAATTTTTTTAATATTGCTTTTCTAATCGTAGTGGGTCTATTAATAACGCATTCATAACTCTAGTAAAGTTAATAGCATTAATAGCGATATTCCAACATATCATATTTAACTGAAGAAAAAATTTATAAAATTATATTTTTTAATGGATTTTCAAAAAATTCCAATAATTACTCATAAGACTTATAAATAAAAAAAAACACGTTTCTTAAAGAGTTTTTTCTATGGAACAAGAAAATGAAAATTATAAAAGCATTGACAATTTACGGAAATATAAGGTTACAAACAAGCTGCTCTGATTAACAAAAAAATATTTTTGTGCTAACGTTAACTTTTTATTTCCATTGTTATAATAAAATAAACAATTCTGAAATGTAATATTACGCATTTATAATTTAATATAGGTAGGATTTACTTAAATCTTTATTTATGTTCAAATTTAGGCACATGTCAACTCCAGTTTATATAAAAGTTTATAGAAATTATAAAATTATTCTTATCAAATCATCGTATTATCATTTTTTACAAATTATTGAAAATTATAGTCTACTTTTTCCATTTTTTTCTCTATACTAATTGCAGATGTTTATAACGACAGTTGTACTGAGAAGTTATTGCAGATTGCAATTTGATCTCTTTTTACATGTGTTTTATATTATTTCTTGTAAACTTTTGTTTTAGAAAACTTACCTTATCTTAGGTAATTTGTGTGTAGAGTCATTAAGTGCATCCGAGGAAAAGCAGACTCATCTCTTCCGAAACAAGCTTTATTTAATAATGTCATTTAGCACTATCTTCTGTTTTCTTTGAAATTAAGAAATGAGATTTATTTCATTGTTTTCTACATTTATCTTATGGTTTTGTAAGGGATAAAAAACAATTGCATGTTCTCCCTTTAGCCAGTATTTGGACAGGCATTGCATTATCATTAAAGTTCCAAGGGAGGCATCAGTATGTAACATCAGTAATTTTGAAAATAAAATATAATAAATTGAATTAAGGAGAATATAAAACAGAAATAATAATATTAATTCATTACTTTTCATAAGTGCCTTTCATATCTAACCATTCCTAAGTATTCGCATTTGTAGTATGTCTTTATAAATAGATTTACTCTAATCATTTATTTTTATTTTTGTAAAAAATAACTTTTAGAATTCATTTATTATTTTAGTCAGGATTCGGTTTTTGGTCCATGTGGCCCGATAATTTATAATATTGCTAAAGTCTTACCAGTACGTATTATCACTGATATTTCTGCATACTTTCATGTAAGCAGTTTTGTCTTCTGTTTTTATTTTTGTGAATAATAACCTTTAGAAATCATTTATTATTTTAGTCAGGATTAGGTTTTCGGTCAATGTGCGAAGAGAATTCATAATATTGCTAAATTCTCACCAGTACGTAAAATCACTGAGATCTCTGCAGAATTTGATGTCAGCAGTTTCGTCTTCTGTTTTTATTTTTGTGAATAATAACCTTCAGAACTCATGTATTATTTTAGACAGGATTAGGGTTTTGGTCAATGTGCACCGAGAATTCATAATATTGCTAAAGTCTTACCAGTACATATGATCACTGAGATCTCTGCAGAATTTGATGTAAGCAGTTTCGTCTTCTGTTTTTATTTTTGTGAATAATAACCTTTAGAATTCATTTATTATTTTTAATTCATAACTAATTACTGTACAGTAAATTAACACGTGCATTACTCATTCATATCCCTTCTTTTATTATCGATACTACATTAGGCTGAGGTAGCTCTGTCGGGAAACACTGGATTTTGGTCTCGAGGCTCAAACCAAACAAAGATCTACCATGTTCTTTAATGGTTGTTGAGGTACGTAAAATACATTCGTTAGCTCAATGTCATCCGCGTTCTCAAAGGATAACCCTGTAGGTGGTTTGTCACCAATGGAGATATTTGTTTTTATCCCTGTTTCCAAAGTAGCAGGACTTAGTTTGTCTTTTTGTGTTGAATTATGGAGTTATGTTGGCCGCCTATATGGTGCTCCCTTAATACAGTAGCTAACAAATATTTGTGGCTTGGTAGTAACAAATATATGTGGCTTTGGTAAAAGGGTAATCAAAAAGTGGTGCTGTATGGTACTGTATAATTAAAATGAATATGTCTCCTCGCTCTTAAAAAACATTGGTTATCAACTGTCTCCTTTACTTATTATATGAAAAATTTGTGGATGGCTTACTTTAAAAAATTATTTAGAAGTTAGAAGAAAATATTTGTTCAGCATGATCTTAGTAAGTAAAATTAAAGAAGCTTTATAAAAAGCTTGAATGTCTGGATAGACTATAAGACACATACATTTAGAAAATATACTAAAATTCAACTAATATTTTTAAATGAACATTTAGTACATTTAGAAAAAATTTATGATTTTAGATAACAAATTTTATCCGTTTATTACGTTTACATTGCTATAAATGGTATATGAAAAAATCTTGATTAGTCAAGCGAAACAAATGAGACTTTTTGTGCAGTCTTAATAAAAGAAATATAAGTACATTATCTTTTTTACATTTTGTGCTGCAAATTTTCCTTGTAAAATACTTTACTTGCTAATCTCGTGAAAAACATTGCGCGTTACATCACAATTATGACTGAAAATATAACCACTATTAAAGTTTTAGTTTCGTCTGACACTCTGCAATCTCCCACTGTTCCATTTACAATCTAAATATTTCTCGAAATTAATCTGAGTTTATATCCTAAAGTACAGACTGTATTGCTATGAGGCATATTTTTCATACCCACGCTAAGTACAACTCTACATAATCAAATAAGGAGAAATCGTAAGCAAATTTAGCAATAGAAACGGAGCAGTTCGGTACACTTAAAACCGCGAGCTGGATGAAAATGACCCGAGTCATATAAACTTGTGTTATACAAAAATTACTTTGCATTTAAACGGAAATGATAATTATTCATTTTCAGACCTTAAATTGTGATAACACACAAAAAAATTAGTTAGGCATTATAATATAGAAAATTTTAAATATTTAAAATAATATATACACAACACTAGCATATAGCCCGTCATATGACGGGATCAGTAAAATTTTTAATTTTCCAGAATTGTAAAGTAATCCAGAATTGTAAAGAGGCAGGTAAAAAAATGGTTTGTGTTTTGGGGGAGAATTATCTTACAACAATAAAATAATCGCTGATTAAATATAAAATTATCACATATATACCTAATCTATTATTTAAGCCAAATATAAAAGAAAATTATTTGCTTAATATCTAAGTTCAATGATAAAACGTATGAAAATAATTCATACGATATTTAAATTTAAAATAAAAATGATGGAATGACGCCATAATGTTAAAAAAATGGTTATTTTTACCTATTTATTATGTGAATAATTGATAAATTTAATCGCCTACTCTTAACCGGAGAAAATAGGGCATGAAATAAGGGTATTAAACTTCATATTACAGTATATCTTGCTGTAATATGAAGCATATTTATACGAATATATTTTAAAATCGGATGGATAATTTAGAAGATAAACTTTACTTGCTTTGAATTTTGCTAATCCTAACTCATCAAGAATCCAATAAGGACACCTTTATACAGGTCCAACCGCTTCATAAAGTCGAGGACAGACGGACAGACGCCTTAGGCTATTATTATTTAATAGGGGATTAATTGAATTGTTTAGTTCTTACTAGTCAAGATTTCTTACGCATTTCATTCACATTTTAGGCAACTTCATTTTATTTATTTTGTATACTTTCATCATACCAATTTTTTATAGTCAAAACAATTATCAACAGTTTTGTTTCCCCACTTAAAAGGCTTGACAACTAAAATTTTGCATCTCCAGAGATTCTTATTATCAGATTTTGTCTTTGTATGCGATTGGTATTTTTATGAATATTATGCGTAGTACGCAACTCTTCAACGAATTGTTGAAAGTATTATGACCTAAATTTTATTCCAGTAACATTTTTGTATAAAACCCATGACTTTATCCCAGCAAAATCAAAAATATTGTGGAAAGCATGAAATATGAGTTATAAAATATCTTTTCAGGAAGATTTTGGGGGTACTTATTGTCAATATCGAATGTGGGATGAAGGGAACTTAATAAAATCTTGTTACTATGTTTTCCTTGGTAAATTCTCAAAGTTATGCATCAAGATTTCGTCATTGTGATAATAAGTTACATTCAGTTCAGCGTTTTTTTACCTCTTCTCGTAAGCCTTCGCCAAAGAGATACAGAACAGGACTGGTTTGAACTAGGAAGAAACTTCGGACTTCTCCCAACCAATAGAAAAGCCCGTTGGTTTTGCAGGATTCTAACACCTCCTTTCTTGAATTGACCCATGTTTTTTCTCCGCTGGGCAGTCTGGTTTATTTTAGAGGATAAGGTAACTTTGTCCTTGTTGGTTGTTATCAGAGGAAAGAAGAGGGTGAACGCTGTTGGCATCCTCTGCTTGCGGAATGGACATTTTTTGGAGAGACATGAGAAAAAGGAAAAGCGATACCATTTTTTTGCGAGACCAATGCCGAGTCCAGAGGAGTCTTCCACATCTACAAGCTATAAGTTGTATTTCTGATGTATTCCTTAAGCATCTAATTGACAAATCATTTAATCAAAACATATATGTCAATGTGTTTATTAATAAGTATTAATTTCTTCTTTCTCAAACAATAAGTCAACGTAATATTATTTCCTACAATCATAAAAAATACCTCTTTTATCAAAAATACAGGCAATTCTTTCAGATTTCATTTCATTTCGTTAGACCAGTGTTCTTCGTGTTCAACATGTGGAACAAATTTAGTGTTGTAAGAAAATTTTCTGTAGTCATATTTATTTATTTTTATTTTTGAAAGGTTGAATCAAGAGCAAAGCAA
>CM063501.1:124743391-124745891 GCA_032207245.1 Pardosa pseudoannulata
ATGGGAGATGGAAGCCATTATCCCATTTCTGACCAACGACTCATACGCGACGCAGTGATTACACTCTTATCAGTCTAACGTCGCCTATAGGCATTGATCTCTGGTTGATATTGAGATTCTAGAGTCACGTATGTATAATCGGAGATTGGAACGGTTTATTTTAATTTTTAAAAGCTAGATTTAATCACTAGATGGCGTTAAATGGCAACGGTTTTCACAACGGTTTACTCGTATAGCATTTACGTGTTCTCAAGGGGTACTATTAATAAAATATTGAAATTGGAGAGAAAAATCAAACATTTGTACATCGGATGTGGCAAAAACATTTAAACGGTTTGAAGGGGAACAAATTAGCTAAGGAATTCCCGTTTTACCTGAATAAACTTAGCTGTCGGAAATTTTACCTTTTAATATTTATGAACATCCAGATTTTCTTTTCATGCAATGTTCAACCTACTCTGAATTCATTTGTTTTATTCGAGTAATATCTCTTCAATTCTTAACACGTCGACCTTTGTGAAAACCGTTGTCGTTTTAAGCCATCTAGTGATTAAATTTAATATTTAAAAATTCAAATAAAACATTCCCATTTTCGATTACGCATACGTGAAGCTGGTTTCTCAATATCAACCGAGCTCTTCTCGTGACGATGAAGCTATGCTGATAAGAGTGGAATCACTGCGTCGCGTAAAGGAGACGCTGGTGAAGAACGGGTTAAAGAGTTAACAATATCGGTAACACCGAACAAATATGTCAAGTGCAATAATATTTGATTATCACTCTAAATTGTATAAATTTATGTACTTATAATTTTAATTTAATCTCATTAGTGGTAAAATACGAAAGTATTTATATTATATATAAATGTTATATAACTCTTTGTATGTTATTCATACAAACAGTTTTCTTTGTGGTCATTTATTTATATTTCAATGGCTTCCATAAAAGTGTAAATAACTAGTTGTAACAATAAGTTACATTCCGTTGAGCTTTTCTTTTTACCTGTTTCATACAGAACAGAACCGGTTTGAGGTAGAAGAAACTTCAGACTTCTCCTAACCAATAGAACGACCTTTTGGTTTTTCAGGATTCTGACCCCTCCGTTCTTGAGTGGATCCCTGTTTTTTCTCCGAGGGGCAGTCTGATTTTTTTGGAGGAAGGTTGTTACCAGAAGAGAGAAGAGGGTGAAAGCTACTGGTATCCGCTGCTTACGGGATACATATTTTTTGGAGCGACACGAGAAAAAGTTAAAAATACGCTATTTTTTAGGGCCGACGCCGAGTCTAGAGGTGTCTTCGATATCTACAAATGATACGTTTTATTCGAGTTGTATTCCTTTGGCATTTAATTATATAAAATCATTTAATCTAGATATATTAGTCAAGGTGTGTTATTTAATTAGTATTAATTTCTTCTTTCTGAAACACTAAATCAATGTAACGTTATTTTTACACTAGTATCCGATGTATATAAGTTACAGTCATCGCTAATAAGTAAGAAAGAAATCACCACTTCCCTTAAACAATGCTTACAACGCAAAAATCCATGTATAAATTAAAACCCTTTCTCGAACGATACAGTAAGAGGAATAAAATCTTATCCTTCCTAGAGGGATACTTAACTGCTCTTAGCGAATGAAGCTATAGTGCGATTTTCAACAGGCACCTATTTCTCATGATGGGAAAAATGGGGAAAAATTTCTGCTTAGGGATATTTACTTGAATACTTGAATATAAGAGAATGTACATTAGCATCTTTAGCTGCCGAGGGATTTTTAGCCGGAGGATAATTCTTCACGATAAAATTTTTCCAAGTAAAACCCGCTTAGCATACAGACGGGTTCGTTTATTACGGGAAACAAAACTTCCCGTGAATGTTTACTAAGTTTCTCCTAGAGAATATGTGCCAGTGAAAATGAATCTCAAGGCAAAATATTCTGCATAAGTGGACTTTCGAGAAGAGGGATTTATCCTGGGGAAATACGGAAGGATATAACTTATCTCTGAATCCAAGCTTGCTTGTCCCGATTTTGTTTATAGAAGAGAAAAGATATTTTTTCATGCATGTTTCTTAGTTTAAGAGTTCGGGGTAATTTTCTGTGAACCTCCAGAAAAAACATGGCGAAGGATATCCAAAGTGCACACCAAAACGTATCGTGTAATATATCAACTGAGACATAGACCATATTTCCAGTGAACTGTATGGGGAATTACATATTTCATGCTATGCTAACATAGTTTTAAATGAGCTAAGGGGAAAGGTTTAAAGATTTATTATACGTCTACATACACTATGACGCAAAACAGTCTCGGGTAGACGTCATCAGTCAGAATAAACATTTGTAAAGTAACAGTAATAAAAATTTTTCTACTTTACTCCATTATAAGAATGTCTCTCCCATGAAAAAATATTAAAAACACAATTTTATGATTACAAGACCTTTTGAATAGAATATCTGTTAATTAGATCTTAAATAAGTTAAGAAATTATGCAAGAAGTG
>CM063501.1:124750891-124758391 GCA_032207245.1 Pardosa pseudoannulata
TATTTATTTTATTATAATTATAATTATTTATTATTTTTATATTTTAATTATTATATAATATTATATATTTTTTATTAATAAATTTGTAAACAATAAATAATATAAATATATACATAAATAAAAAAATTTTTAAAATTTTAAATGAATACAAATATATTATATGTTTACACATAAATTTTTACATGAAATAACTGCTTATAAATTGTTTTATTAATATGATAATTACATTCTTTGTCTTAAAAATATATATATAAATATTTTAATATTAAAACACATATTAATATAAATTTTTAAAATATATATAAATATTTTTTATATATAAAAATATAAAATAAATTATATATATATTATTTATTGTTATATATAAAAAATTAACAAATAAATTTTAATGTTTTCATTAGTTATTTTAACAATAAAATATAATTCCATGTTTTATATACAGTGAAAAAGACATATTAATATAAAATATTAAATTCATAAATAAAAAGAACATAATAAATATATATAGTATATACACTATTTATATAATAAAAAATAAAAATTTATAATACATATTTTATATTACATGAAATTTTTATAAAATATTTAAACTTATATACATTAAAAAATAAAAAATATATATCTATAAATAAAATAATATTTTAAATATATATATGTATTATATATAAATTATTGATACAAGATATATTTTATAAAAATATTTTTAAAAAAATTCTAAATTGATTTATTTCTAAAAATGTCCGTTTAGAGTTTAAGCATTTAATATGTTAATAAGAATTTTACTGAGAAAGCTGTTGTATTTCAGACCTAAGGAATAGTAAAACAAAGAAAGCCGGTTCAATGCACAACGTGTGCAGAGAACATATGTCATTTATGTTATTTAACCCATTTAGATATAAAGTTAATGCTCCAAATGTAGAACTAATAAGATTTGTAAAAGAAAATTGAATTTACTGTTAAAAATGAATTGCATTAATTAATTAATTTGTGAAAATTAAAATAAACGTATTTAATAAAACGCAGTTTCATTTCCAGTATCACTTATTCTGATATAGAAAATTTTCTTAATTTCTTACGTATTCACACATGCTACAATGCATGTAAAAATAAAATCTAATCCTTAAAAAGTGATCAAGAGTACTATTAAAAATGTGGTAGGACCAATGTACAATTAAATCCAAGGTAAAACATGTGCTTTAATATTACATTTATTAAGTAATAGCAATCGAGATTCAATCAGAATTTAAATTACTTATTTAATTTTTAAAGTGCTATTTTGGCATATAAATGCATTTACTTATCCTGATGAATTGCTAATTTTATACAAATAAGGCACTGTTAATTTAATAAAGATTGATTCGTTTCTTTACAAAATAAGCTTCATATAAATAATGTTAATTTACTTCTCATACATTATAGAGATTAAAATTCCCATTTGCTTAAAACAAGCGAGTTTGAAATTACTTGTTACACATTATATTAATCTTAATTTCCACAAAAGAAACATATACAAAATTAAATGAAATTACTAACTAGTTTAAAACTCGAGTGATTATATATATATATATATATATATATATATATATATATATATATATATATATATATATATATTCATATAATATTTCTAATATCCAAAATCTTGAATGAATATTAGAAGAACCTTGAAATTCCACTCATTAACTTAAAACTACAGTTTTAAAATTTTTAATGTTTAAATGTATAAGCTTTATTATATAGAGACAAAATAAGCAAAAGAGTTTTACAGAGATTCAGTTTAAAGTCGTAACAGTCTGAAACTACTTATGTAATAAATCAACAATATCTGACATTCATCCAATCTAAAATCTGATGTTCAGTAATAAACTTAATGGTTCAGTTAATTTCAAACTTTAAGTTTTATTTCTAAAAGTCACAATGGTATAGTAGTAGTTTGAAGAGAAAAATCCAGGATCTATTTACTGTGCTTTTCTTAGATAAAATAATTACTGGAAATCTAAAAAATATTTGCAAATTAATTTGTAATTAAAGGTAGAGTAAATTCTATTATTACATTTTGATGAGCCTTTATTTTTTTTAATTCCAAAAGATATAATACTTTGAAGGTAATGTTATGACTTGAAAACCAAAACATACTAGAAAGTATAGTGTAAACGCTTTTTACTGAAAAAAAACCAATAAGTTTAATACAGATTTGGCTGTTTATTTACAAGTGATATTAACTTATTGTATGCGGAACAAGTACTAATATGTTTTCTGACGATTGTTACTTGAGCGTATGAGTACGGGTTAGAATAACAACATTTTTTGTTTCTGAGTAGAAAACTAACTGTATAGACAAGAAAACGAAGCCGAATATTCTTGTCTACTACACAGAATCTAGAAAATTTTAGACAAATAAAAACTAGTTTTTACATCACTCGATGTGGAACCACAGAACGGGAAAAATTAAAACTGTATACTACTATTTTTATTTGTTTTTTCATATTTATGATACTATTATGAATTTATCCACAAAAATATATTTTTTGTTTGCAAAATTCTTATGATTGTTATTTATATATTTCTATTTATATATTTGTTTATATATTTCAAAATAAAGTACGGAAAGTTGGTTAAAAAATTAATTAGTTTTCAATCTATTGAGATTTACCTGAATAACTAAATTTTATGCGCAAAACGCCCGCTCCCGGTACAATTCCGCTGCGAAATGTACCCGCACACAATGTGTTAATGTATTTTTGACGATTTAATAATTAAATTTGTCATTTGAAAAAGCGAAATGCGCGTACCATTTTCATCTAAATGTTTATTGCATAAAACCTAATTTAAATCCTCTAAATTTACAATTAAAAATTGACAGAATTTTCTGAATGATATATTTTGAAATCCAAGTAGCAAATATTTCTAGTGCTCAGATGTATATAAAACTGACACTTTCAATTGTCGTTGGGATATTCCTGCAAACTCAAATTATGTAGCAATTCGTGGACTCAATAAAACGTAGTTATACAGTGTACTTGGAATCTACTCTCTGTTATTCCCTTAACCTTTTTCCCTAATCCTGAAAAGCTGTCTTTTGTTACACTACTCTTTACTCAGGATGTCGTTAAGCACCAGTGGCCTGAAAAGACGACGTTTTAGTTATCTGCGGTAATGGAAAAAATAGAACTGCGGATGACTATCGGGTAATTTCGTTGCCAATATATATTTAGAGAAACATGGAATGTATGGTATATAAGAAAAAAAGTGATAAAAGTATATAATATTACGTTGATTGTATATTTAATGTTCGAAAAATTCTATAATAATATTTGATTTCTGTATATCGCTTCATGAGGAGTGAAGTATTAGTGTAAAATAATATGATTTACGCATTCAAAATCTGTACTTTAATATATTTATATAGTTTTAAGTTATTTTTTATTTGCATGAATGTCTGTCACTTGTCATAACATAAGACTCATGATTTATAGTATCATACTAAACAATACATTTTTAAAAATTAAATTGAAGTTCTTCAAATGATGGGCCGAACGATGGCCGATTGGTTAGGCTGCTGGCCTTCGGTACCGGAGTTCATGGGTTCGAATCATATGGTGGCATGGATATTCGTAGTCGTCTGGAATCGGCTTTAAGCTGTAGGTCCCGGTCTCATTAGTCCTCGTATTGCAAAAAGTAGATTGTGACACTCCAAACCAAACTAAACTAAATCTTCAAATGATGGAACGTAATAAACAAATAAGGCTAAATGTTAAACAATCTGTAGCTTATATTTTTATTTTGATTAGTAATGCCTTTTTAATGTAAAAAAACCTTTATTTCTAAATCACATTAATTTTAATTAAATTTGGTAGATTACCATCGGAAAGTAATAAACTAGATGCTAAATAATTAAAAGTGTTTTATCCACAAACAAAAGAGTATAAAAAGTAAAAGTATTTATGCGTTATCAATAACCTATATTTAAATGTTTAAACATTTGTTATTGAAGCTTTATGCTTAGTAGCTTCAAGAGTAGTGGAGTATTAGTGTAAAATAATATGCTTTTCGCATTCAGAATCTGCACTTTAATATATTTATATAGTTTTAAATTATTTTTTTATTTGCATTTGCATTAAAGTCTGTAACTTCTCACAACATATGACTCATGAATTATAGTATCATACTGAACCATACACCTTTTAAAAATTAAATTCAATGCCTTCAAATGTTGGAAAGTAATAAACAAATAAGGCTAAATGTTAAACAATCTGTAGCTTATACTTTTATTTTGATTAGTAATGGCTTTTTAATGTAAAAAATACTTTTATTTCTAAATCACATTAATTGTTAATTAAATTTGGTACATTACCATTGGAAAGTAATAAATTAGATGCTAAATAATTAAAAGTGTTTTATCAACAAACAAAATAGTATAAAACGTAAAAGTATTTATCCGTTATCAATAACCTATATTTAAATGTTTAAACATTTGTTATTGAAGCTTAATGCTTAGTAGCTTCACGAGGAGTGGAGTATTAGTGTAAAATAATATGCTTTTCACATTAAAAATCTGCACTTTAATATATTTATATAGTTTTAAATTATTTTTTTATTTGCACAACATAACTTCTCACAACATATGACTCATGATTTATAGTTTCATACTGAACAATACATTTTTAAAAATTAAATTCAAGGCCTTCAAAGGATGGAACGTAGTAAACAAATAAGGCTAAATGTTAAACAATCTGTAGCTTATACTTTTATTTTGATTAGTAATGGCTTTTTAATGTAAAAAAACCTTTATTTCTAAATCACATTAATTGTTAATTTAATTTGGTACATTACCATCGGAAAGTAATAAACTATATGCTAAATAATTAAAAGCGTTTTTTTCCAAAAACAAAATAGTATAAAAAGTAAAAGTATTTATTCGTGATCAATAACCTATATTTAAATGTTTAAACATTTGTTATTGAAGCTTTATGCTTAGTAGCTTCACGAGGAGTGGAGTATTAGTGTAAAATAATATGCTTTTCACATTAAAAATCTGCACTTTAATATATTTATATAGTTTTAAATTATTTTTTTATTTGCACAACATAACTTCTCTCAACATATGACTCATGACTTATAGTTTCAAACTGAACAATACATTTTTAAAAATTAAATTCAAGGTCTTCACAGATGGAACGTAGTAAACAAATAAGGCTAAATGTTAAACAATCTGTAGCTTATACTTTTATTTTGATTAGTAATGGCTTTTTAATGTAAAAAAACCTTTATTTCTAAATCACATTATTTGTTAATTAAATTTGGTGCATTACCATAAAGTAATAAATTGGATGCTAAATAATTAAAAGTGTTTTATCTACAAACAAAATAGTATAAAAAGTAAAAGTATTTTATTTTATCAATTATATATTTATTGTTATATGTTTTATTTTTTATATTATATTAAAAATTTATGCTTTAAAAAATATATATATAATATATATTATATATATATATATATTTTTTTTTTATTTTTTTATATTTAAACATATTTCTCAAATATTTATTTATATATTTATATAAACAATACATTTTAAAAATTTTCAAAAATATTGATATAATACAAATAATATAATATATTTAAATATATATATTATAATTTTATATTTATTTATTAATAAAAAAACATTTTATATTTATATATTATTAATATTTTTATATATATATAATTATAATATATATATAAATAATAAATATAATTTATTAAAACAAATTGTATATAAAATATAAAGTATTAAGTATATATATATATATATTTAAAATATATATATAATACTATATATATAATATATATATATATATATATATATATATATATATTATAATATATATATTATATATATATAAAAAATATAATTATAATTTATTATGTATATATATATATATTTATATATATATATATATATATAAATATATATTATATAACATATACATATATATAAATTATAAAAATTTATCTATAATATATATATATATTACATATATATACATATATATTTTTATAATATATATTTATATATATTTTTATATAAAATTATTATTAAATATATATACATTTATATATATAATAATTTTTATATATAATATAATATAATTACATATATATTTATATTTTTTATATATATAAATATATATAATATTATATAAAACATATATTTATATATATACAAAAAATAAATATAATTTTATATAATTATATATTATTATATATATATATATACAATAATATATAAAATATATATATTATATATATAAACATATATATATATATATATATTTATATATATATACATATATATATATATATATATATATATATTAATATTATATATATATATTAAAGTATATATATATATATATACATTTTATACATATATATATACTTGTATATATAAATTTATATATATATATATATATATTTTTTATATATATATATAATATATATTATATTTAATATATATTAATATATATAAAATATTATTTAATACTATATATATATATATTTATATAAATATATTATATTTTATTATAATATATATAATTATTAACATACATATCATCAGAGAAATTATGTTAAATAAACTTAAGACATATTATTTGATTACAGACTATAAGATATTAAATTTTATAAATAAACATTTTTAACGTATCGATCTCTCTCTAGTTCCATCGAGCAGTATTTAACGTAAACTACCGTTTCCTCCTAAAAATTACGTCATTTTATGATTGGCAAAACATAATGAGTTATGAAGACAGGAGATTAAATCGTTGAGCGATAAGCATAATGTCGTTTAGAGCACTCATGTACAGTATAAGTTGTTTTATTAAGCATGAACTAAAGTGATAGCTACTATAACATTTTAATATGGACAAAATCGACCGTGTCAGCTTTATATTAACGTTCATTTTTAAGCGTATACGCGTTCTGTTTTGACATATATGTATATATGGGTGGGTGTATACATGTGTGAGTATGGGTACCAACTAGAAACAAAACGATATTTTTGTAGATAAAGTGCATTTATACCATGACAGAAAACAACAAATTTTAAAAATATATTTTGTTGACAATATACGTTTATTGTAATAAGCAATAATGTGTCAAATGTTATGTATTTTTATTTTTATGATACTTTTAGCTTTTACATTAAGTTTTTAAAATTTTGAGACAGTATAGAAATGTTTCAATTTAAGTTTGATTTGCTAGCAGTGTATAACATTTAGTAATTGGAATTTTGTGCTACTATAGGGTTAACTACACAAAATACTGCTTTATTTGATTTCACTAGCTAGATAGACTGATATTCGATGACTCTAAAAAAAATGTTATAATACTATACATTTTGATTAATTGTATTTTTATTGCTTTAACTGCCGTTAAGTATTGCCTATATGCGTAAAATAATGTATATCCTTTTAATCATAAAAACTGAAAGAAATATTTAATACAAAATTTTTTTT
>CM063501.1:124763391-124770891 GCA_032207245.1 Pardosa pseudoannulata
AAATCGTTACATTTTTTATTGCATATTTTTGTTCATGTTTTTTATAGGAAAGTAAAAATATATTTTTCTCTCGTGTACCCCAGAAAGGGAAGCTACATTTATAGCTTTGCATATAAAATTACAAATATTTTCGATTACAAATACTACATAATTATTTTTGAATACTAATATTACAAGTACAGTTATTTAACCTGTTTTTTCAAATATCAGATTTAGTGTGATAAATCATGAAACGGCAAGAGGCATAGTTCAAAGTCACAGTCAGGACAAAAATAGCTAGTCTTTTTCAATTCTTTTGTAGCTGTCATTTTTCTTCAGTGAACTCACATAGCACTAGTTTGAAAGGCTTAGTTTTATGCTTGTAGTCAAAATTGCTTCTAAAAAATCTCTTTTGGTCAGTCTCTCAAAACCTCAAGTTAAAAATTATAAAAGCTCTCGGAGTAATGCAAAACCTATCAGAATGACCACGCTTTTAAACCAAACTGAATACACATCGAAAACTAAAATCTTGTGGACATCTATACGACTAATTTGATACTAAAAATACAAAAGTTACTGCTAAAACAGTGAGAATGACAAAGAAATCAGATTGCCCGTACACCGTACAGGCAAAACATTAAAGACACGATGACATCGATCGCACGGTGTACGTGCAAAACAGGCAAGGGATTAAATTTTAAATATTAAAATAATTTAAAGATTAAAATAATTTAGATTAAAATAATTTAATAATTCGAAGCATTTGTTTCGAAATTTTTTAATTTAAAATAAGTAGTACATTTTCGCATGTTTTTGATAAGCAGAGGACCCATTTAAATTCGTGTAATACGAATTATACGAAAACTAGAAATATATTGTCTAAAAGCAGTTTCTTATTCCAGCAAGCTGTACGAAATTCAGCTGATATCAGTAAAATTCTGATAGATATTCACTCTTATAAAGTTAAATTGATGGTCAGCATTTTTGGAACTGCCCTACTAGAGGAAGAAATTTATGAAAATATATGAAATCAGATTTAACTGCCCCTTACATGAAAATATGAATTTAAAATTTACGGTCGTCTAGTTTTACGTTATAGATGCATGTCAAGTAAAAACTTCGGCTGAACTTTGGCGAATATTGAGTTTGTTCGCAGATTTTGAAGACTTTTTAAGCAAAATCTTTTTTGTAAAATGGAAAAGTATGTCTCGAGTTTGACAAGATCAAGCAAAGAAAAGAAAACAGAATGGAAGGAGTCAAGCAACCATAACTTTTGATTTTTTAAGCCATCTTTCAAATATATTCTTAACTAAAACATAATTTATCTATAGCATAAAATATCTTGACATTATTATATATAAAAAATTATTCTTCAATTTTGTTAAAATAGGCGTCGAAATTATTTCTATATTAATATTCTTCAAATTAAAAAATAATTTATATAAGACAATTATTCATATTTCTATAAGGATTTAGCAATATACACATACTTGATAATGAATTAGAAATCTCGAGTACTAATTTTCTATTGGACCACTTTATGCATGTATAACAGGCTTTTCGTTACATAATCAATCCATAATTTTCGAGAGTGCATTAACATCCAACGAAAGCTATGTATTTGCTGCATGTACCTTAAATTCCTGTGTATTGGATGGAGGAGAAGATTGGTATAGGTTTACAGTTTTCCAGAACATGGAAAAATTTTCCAAAAGCTTTGTGGTGTTCAGTTTCAATCTCGAATGATTCTCTCGCTAAGTATAGATGTATTACTGACTATTCTGTAACTGTTATAACAGTACTAGGATAAAGCATTGCAAAATAACACTTCATCTACCAGAATATTTAAGTGTTGAAGGACCAGGTTTTTACTGACTCAAAGAACTCCAGGTTTGGTTTGGTTTGGTTTTGGAGTGCTACGGTCTACTTTTTGCAACACGAGGGCTAATGAGACCGGGACCTACTGCTTAAAGCCGATTCCGAACGGCTACAAACACCCATGCCATAGTGGGATTCGAACCCACGAACTCCGGTTCCGAAGGCCAGAACCCTAACCATTCGACCATCGTTCGGCCAAAAAACTCCAGGAGTATACTGCAATGAAGTCGAACTAGCCTTATACCATGCTATTTCCATCAAATCATTGCATTCGGCAAAAACATCATGGCTTCATAACTTCACTTAAAATTTAACATCATTTTCATTGCAAAATAAAGTATGAATTGATTCATCTGACTACATATGATGTTTATTACAATAAAAAATAATGTACATAAGATAATTAATCATATCAGTATAAGCACTTAACACTATACACACACATGACACTGAACTAGAAATTCAAAGTTTTAATTTTCTATTGGACCTCCTTATGCTTTATAATATCCTGTTTTATTTAGAGAATCACACCATAATCTTCGGCAGCACATTAACCTTCAACAAAAGTCATGTATTTGCTACACGGACCTTAAGTTCCTATGTATTGAATGGAAGAAGAGATTGGTATAGGTTGTGGTTTACCAGCATATGGAAAATATTTCCACTAGCTTCGTGGTGTTCAGTTTCAATCTCGAAAGATTCTCCTCTATAGTTGTATTACAGACTATTCTGTACTGCTATTTATAGTTGTATTACAGAATAGTCTGTACTTCTTACCAGCGGTACTAGGAGAAAACATTGTAGAATTCACTTGATCTACCAGAATATTTAAGTGTACAAGGATTAAGTGTTTACAGACTCAAAGAACTCCAGAAGTCTACTGTATTGCAGTAGAACAAGACTCATACCATGCTTTTCCCACCACATCATCTCATTCGGCAAAAAATCTTGGGTTCATAACTCCCCTTAAAAATTAACATTAATGCAAAATAAAGTATAACGTGATTCATGTGACCACATAATATTTTCCCTGTCCTCTTTCCTCCACTTACATATTTACAAACAGCATTACCTGAAATTCTGGAATTTCGAAAAAAAAAGAGGTTTCCCCACAGGCATCTAATTTTCTAATTATATCTTCTGTAATGCTCTATGCATGGTGTGTACATAGATCAGAGGAGACAAATATTTGTTAAAGGTTTCTGCTACTTGAAATGTAAAAAATGTCTCTTTTCTTCTGAATATCTAACACTGATGACCTTGACCTGACCATGGAAGAATGTGTTCTATCAATAGTTACATATTTTATACAACGATTGTGGCTTCTGACTCAACCTGGTGAACCTCTTCTAAATGGGTACTTTTGAGAATCCAGCAGTTTTCTTGCCTGAACAGCCGTGGCTTCTGCTTAATGCAGTCTAGTAATGAATACTTTTCAAGCATTTAAAGATCTATCCTTTTTCCGATTTTACTGCAAGTAGCAAAATGCAGCTGATGACATTCCATATTCTAAATATCTAATGACATCTGACGTCACAAACAGGTGTTTCATTCTAACGCCGCTAATGAAAATATGCAAGAAATATAGGTGCTAACTAAGCTAGTGTGTATTTTGTAGCTGGTATGCTACAAAACACACACTAGCACACACCGTGAAAGAGACGGCGTGTCTTTGACGTTTAACACCGTGTGGTACCGGCTAAATATGTACCACATATTTAACCGGCATGAAAAAATGTGCATAAATAAGTAATTGAACTAAAATATGAATATTTAGGAAATTATATATAATTCACCCCAACATGATAATATGAATTTTAAATTTTACTGAATGAAAAGAAAAGACATGAAATAACTGGAAAAATTAAGTATTCAATAACATACTTCAAAAGGAGAACAAATTGAATGTATCTTCATTGTGAGCACTAGATTTACGGATGTTGATCATATACCTATTATTATTAAAGTGAGCCAATTTGACTCATACACGAATATTGAAGTTTTTGCAAAGAAAATAGTTCCAAATTAATTTAAATAAAATATTTACGATTAAAAAATTCATGGAAATCATTTTTTTACATATGAAATCTGTTCTTGAAACAAATTTTCCGAAAACATTTCTATTACATTTAGCACAAGGGTTTCTACATATGATTCTTTTACATGATAGTTGAACTTGACAATTCTTCCATGCGTCAGTAACATGAATTTCTGTCATTGGAATAGAAGTGGTCTTGACTTTTTCTCTATATTTACTTTTTACTATACTTTATATACATTATACTTTATATTTAATTTATACTATATTTATTACTATATTTATTTATTTTCATATACATTCTATGTGTCCAATTGGCTCACAACCGTGAAAATAGGTATACCACATTTGATAATGCAAAATGAAGGGGTCTGCGGGGAAGAGGAATGAAAGTTTACATATATTTTATTACTTAACTAAAAACCAACGTAAGTTTTTGAAAAGTGATAAAGTTTTATATATATAGTGGTCAAATTTTTAATTAGTCAAATTGACTCGGTCCATAAATTTAGTGTTATTTAGGGAAGTGTAACAAAATAAAATTAACTAAGGATTGGTTTTTATAGCAATAATCCTTTTATGTATAATTCATACAACAAATTAATAAAATATATTGACAAAAAAATCCTAAACTTTTGAAGAAGTTCTTTAAAAAGAGAAGAGCGAATCGGGACTTGACCTTAGTTCAATAGAAAAAAAGTTTGACATTTTTCTCCAGCTTGTTTTGTGAAAGTATAAAGAGATTTCTGATAACTGTCCGGAACTTGTTAGCAGTGCTTCGACAGAAATCAATAAACCATGAAAGAAAAGTAACAAAAATTATTCATGGCTGTTGATTTCAAAATAGATTTTTCGACAAAAGCTAGGAGCAAGTATGAAAGTTTTTGTTTACTTTGTAATCCGAAATTTTGCAATATCAGGTTATCGGAATTGTTTTAAATGCATTATTGGGAAGTCAAATCACGTAAATATAAAGATTTTTTTTTCATTTTCGATTTATCGATGTCATTTTTATATGAATTGAATTTTTTAAAATTAAATAAAGGAATATATAAATCAATTTTTAACATTAATTTTATATAGTATTAAGAAAATATCAGTTTTTGAACTGTTAAAGTTTAACTCATTCATCTATAATTCTATTACATATATAAGGATCTAAATTGTTCGGAATCGTTTTAAATGTATTATTGGGAAGTAAAATCAAGGAAATATCAAGAATATTTTTTCATTCGTGATTTATCGATGTCATTTTTATACGAATTGGATTTTTAAAAATTAAATAAAGAAATATATATATAAATCAATTTTTAACATGAATTTTATATGGTATTAAGGAAATCTCAGTTTATGAATTGTTAAAGTTTAACTCTATTTTTCTATAATTCTATTATATTAATAAGGATCTAAATTGTTTGGAATTATTTAAATGCATTATTGGGAAGTCAAATAAATTAATATAAATTTTTTTTTCATTTTCGATTTATCGATGTCATTTTTATATGAATTGGATTTTTTAAAATTAAATAAAGAAACATATATAAATCAATTTTTAACATGAATTTTATACGGTATTAAGGAAATCTCAGTTTTTGAACTGTTACATTTTAACTGTATTCTTATATAATATATTTCTATTACGTAAATAAGGATCTAAATTGTTCGGAATTATTTTAAATGCATTATTGGGAAGTCAAATCACGTAAATATAAAGATTTTCTTTTTCATTTTCGATTTATTGATGTCATATTTATATGAATTGGAATTTATAAAATTAAATAAAGAAATATATAAATGCATTATTAACATGAGTTTTATATGGTATTAAGGAAATCTCAGTTTTTGAACTGTTAAATTTAACTCTATACTTCTATAATTCTATTACATTAATAAGGATCTAAATTGTTCGGAACTCTTTAAAATGCATTATTGGGAAGTCAAATGAAGTAAATATAAAGACTTTTTTTTCATTTTCAATTTATTGATGTCATTTTTGTATGAATTGGATTTTTTAAAATTAAATAAAGAAAGATATACATACATTTTTAACATGAGTTTTATATGGTATTAAGTAAATCTCAGTTTTTGAACAGTTTTAGATTAATTCATCTATAATTCTATTACATAAATAAGGATCTAAATTGTTTAGAATTATTTTAAATGCATTACTAGGAAGTCAAATCAAGTAAATATAAAGATATTTTTCATTTTCGGTTTATCGATGTCATTTTTATATGAATTAGATTTTATAAATTTAAATAAAGAAATATAAACATCAATTTTTAACATGAGTTTTATATTGTATAAGAAAATCTCAGTTTTTGAATAGTTAAATTTAATTCTATTCTTATATTATTCTGGTATATAAATAATGAGCTAAAATCTTCCAAAAAACAGCCTTCAGAGGCATAAAAATATAATCGCGCAACATTAATTGGAAATATTCTACTTGACTGTATATCTGCCCTGTTTTTATTTTTCGTTTGAAGTTTAGCATTTATGTAAAAACAAAACTGATTATGAAAATCTCACTGCCAAATTTTAGTAGTTTCTTTGTTGTTTTATGGTATGAAGTTTTCTTCTTTTTCTTCTAAGTCAGCACTACAGGCCAAGGCCGTCTCCATGAGCTTCCTCCATCTGACTTACTTCTCTGACATTCGATAACAGAGTTCTTGGGTTCGAATCCCACTGGATGTTCGTATCCGTTCGGAATCGGCTTTAAGCAGTAAGTCTCGATCTCATTAGCCCTCGTGTTGCAAAAAGGTAGATCGTACAGCTCCAAACCAAACCAAACCTATCAAAGATAATAGATCGTCCATGATGGATTCCCAGTTCTCTTGAATCACTCTCTACATAATCTATCCACATGTGTGCGTGGGGGGGGGGTCTTCCTCTTTTTCCCTTGCCATCAGTTTTTGAAAAGGTCACTAGTTCAGTTGGGTTAGAATCTTCATATCGAAAAAGGCGTCCCAGCCATCTAAAGTGGCTGGCCTTAATAACTTTGACAATATCTACTTCTTTAAATCTATTATATATTTCATAATTATATTGAATTCTATAGAGTTCATTTTGTATAACTGCTAAATGAAATTCTTTACTTTCTAGAAATTGCTACCCAGATTTATGTTATAACTTGGCATCGATAAATCGAAAATAACAAAAATAATGTTTACACTTCCAAGATTTGACTTTCCAATAATGCATCATAAAAATTCCGATTACCTAATCTGCCAAATTTCGAATTTTAATTTAATCACCATCTTTCATAGTTACTCCTAGCTTTTGCCAAAAACATTGCAATGACTACAAAATTAAACAATGCCACAAACTTTCAGAGGAACTAATGTAAAATTAATGCACCAGGAAAATTTAGAAGTTCAGATGCCAGACGATATTAATGTGATAATAAAATACATCATTCTGGGAAATGAGCTTGAATATAAAGATATAAGATTAAACAAAACATATCTTATATAAAGACGTTAAAGATGACATATTGAATTCATTATACCTGAAATACCACATCACGCAAGGCAAAATGATTCAATTTGCCTAACGTAAAATGACATTTCAGAATATAAAACATATATCTTAGGAACAAATTC
>CM063501.1:124780891-124813391 GCA_032207245.1 Pardosa pseudoannulata
GTTTATATAACATGAGTTGCCTTTATGACATCTGAAGACATCTGTACTTTTTAAAGTTTAAAATATTTAAATTTACAGCAAATAGTTATAATAAGAAAACTTTTGGCTGGCTTAACGCCTTCTATCTTTCAATAAAAAAATTACCACTCAACATGTGGATGTAAGCAAAGACTACAGGTACACTAAAAATGAAATAAAGTTTTATAGTTAACATTCTAGTCTTTAGAAACCCACACGGATTACCGCGGACACCAACTTTACATACAATCTTTTAAACCAAAAAATATTATTGTTTGTAAAATCTTCCCCGCCCACGATATTAGACGTGGCGTTTGATGGCAACAACAAGAAAGAAATGATAGTTTTAACTGGCCGCCTACGTTCGAAATATCCTTTTTCACATATTTTGGAAATTTTATATTTTTTTAGTGTCAGGTCCTTTAGTAATTTAACCTTTGAAAATAATATTTGTTTACGTTATCTGTAAATTACAGGTTTAAAAATAGAGTTTTGGAATTATAAATAATAAGATTTATAGAAATATATAGCAGTGTCTGATCCACTATGTTTTTCTTTTTTTTTAATTTAATCACTTTGAATGTAAGCTTAAAAAATAATATATAACTTTGAAAAATGTTTCTTCTATTTTTAGTTCCTTGTTGAATGTAAAGTAAGTATTGAAATACTTGTAAATTTCAATGAAGTTAGATTTCAAGGAAAATATATATTTTGACCCTGTTTGATTGGAATTTGAATATTTATAATGCTAAGTTCGTTTGTAAGTACAAGGATATTTAGATTTTAATATTTTAAATATCCAGTAATCGGATAAATTTCAGCGCAGTTATATTTTATCGAAAACATTCGTTCTGAATATATATGACGGAATTTTGTTCCCGTTCAACTTTGCGTCCTTATGATTAAAAAATTTTGATTTAGCAATTTAAATAGCCATTTAAAATACTCTATATCACCAATGCTTACCAATCACTTGAGATTTTACACATTTTGTTAAATATCTAGAAAAATACACAAAAAGTTATCCTTTAACCTGCGACGTGTAACCAGGATGGTAGACGTCATATATTTCTGCAAAGAATTTTTTTCCGAAACCCCATAAGGGACAGTCAACAAATTGAAGAAAAATGAATGTGTTTTGAATAACCATGTAAAAAGAATTGTATGAAAAGCGTTGAAACATTAGCACATGATTAGAATAATTCTTGTAAAAGTTTGTGTTCATTGTTATGACGATAGCACTTATACTCGTGGTGAAATTAAGGTTTTTATAAAAACAATCCCAAAGTTTATTCCCTAAGTTCCTCAATATCATATAGTGGTATTTTTGGACGAATGTCAAACGAAATTGTACACAATACTCCGCAATCGAAATTAAAAAATAATAAATATTGGATGAAAGGTAAGCAGGAAGTGCACTAAATAATGTTTACCTGCGCATGCTCTAATGCAATAAAAATATAATGTGCATATATATTAGCTAAATGTATAGAGCAACTTTTGTGAAAGTCTGAAAAACATCGCTTGAAAGTTCTGAAATTGATTATCTATAGAATAAGTTCGAAATCCGTTTTTCCCGAAAGGAAGCAAAAAGATGAGGGGCTGTATCCAAATATAGTATTTTGTATAAACATAAAATATACATAAGTATATTGCGAACAGCAGTATCAATGTCTCTTCTGCAGCCAGAAGAAACATTCGCTTTTATGGCAGCCTCAACTTTAAAGTAACATTTATTTTAAAATCATTAAATATTTACTCATTTAATGACAACTGAGATTTTTAATGTGAATATTTTGGATACAGTCCCTCATCTTTTTGCTTCCTTTTGAAAAAATATCTCTACAATTGCAAGTGACCGGTCATCATTGGCAATATAGTGTACATCTATATCCCTTTAAAATATCGAGATATCTATTTACAATATCCCGATATTTTTCAATGCAGATATATTTTAATGGAAATATTATATAACTGTTAAACCATGTTAGACTGAACTTTGACAAGTTTCAGCGTTGCATCCGTATGTACGTGCAAGGAATGTTTGATTTTAATACTTCAAATATACATTTAAAATATTCCAATGTCCAGAAAAATTGCAGTTAGATTTCAACGTAAATATACATTTTGACATAATCTCACTACACTTTGACCAGTTTTAATCTCACATCAATATGTATATAAAAGTTAATGTTTGATTATAATATTTTAAGAATCCATGAAAATGATCACGATATTCAATTAGTATAGATCCCGGTAAATCTCACAGCAATTAGATTTCAACAGAAATGCTTATTTGAAACATGTCTGAATGAACTTTGACTAGTTTCAGTGTAATAAAAATTTGTTCAAATTAAAGTGATTTAAAAGATTAATTTTAAAGTTTTAGATTTGAGTACTGCAGCTTTACTTAACCCCTTAACGTGTACACACGAGTTAACTCGAGCGCGATAAACGGGCCAAACTGTGCACACTCGCACAGCTCGAGATAATTCGACCTGTGTTGTACTTTATGTTGCTATAATTTTTCACACTTGAATTCCAATCGAGAATTGAAAACAACAATGTGAAAAAAAATCGCTTTATTAATGTTTATCACTTACATGGGATTGTAAGCTATATTTGACTATTTTAAATTTTATTTTGAATGTTATTTTTTTAATGTTATCAAAATCCATAATGGAACTAAAAATTTATGATTATTTTAGTATTTTTTTTCTGGCAAGACAACGCTCTAAACTGTATTTTTTACATTAAAAAATTTTTTTTGGCCAGCCTTTTTCATAAAAAAATTTGCATTAAGGGGTTAAACTAAGTGGATAATTTTAAAAACAAAACCTACTACTAATCTTGAAGAAAATTTGAAAACTTAATATATATATATATATATATATATATATATATATATATATACAGTAGAACCTCCATAAGTTGACCACTCAAGGGACTGTAACTAAGTGGTTAACCTACGGAGGTGGTCAACTTAGGGAATTTTTTAAAAATATTTACTAAAGTACAATATTAGATAAAAGTTAGTAAGCTTTTTTAGTATTTTTTAAGGAAAAATTTAGAAAAAAGTTAGCACTTACTCATTTTTATTTTTACTAAAAGTACAAGTTTTTACAAATTTTGAAAGAATGATTCAATTTTTGTTTGAGTCCTCTTTTTGTTCATTTGGTAACTGCAAAAAGCAATTTCACAGTTTACAAGTCCATTAAGCATGCTTGGGCATTTTTCTGCAGCGAAATCTTTAAGTTGCTCCATCATGCGCTTTACATTGTCTTCCTTCAGAGTTGGGTAGTTTTCAGTTTCATCGTGGAGTTCGTGGGTTCGAATCCCACAGTGGCATGGATGTTAGTAGCCGTTCGGAATCGGCTTTAAGCTGTAGGTCGCGGTCTCATTAGCCCTCGTGTTGCAAAAAGTAGACCGTAGCACTGCAAACTAAACCAAATCAGTTTTATCGTCACTTGGATCATCATCCTCTTCGCCGTCCGTTTCTCGTACCTTGGAGTCCCCGCTGTGCTTAGTCCCAGAGAGTATCTCACTGATGATTGCCTCTGGGTCTGGTTCAACACATGTTACTAACACATCGTCCATGGTAGCATAATCTTCAAAATTAACTCCATCAAAAACTGGCAAGGGAGATAGAGGAAGTTCATCCTCTTGCACCAATGTTGTAGCTGTAACAAATCCAGCTTTCTTGTAGCAGTTCTTAATCGTGGCTTGAGTAACTTTATTCCAAGCAGAATTAATCCAATGAACAGCATTCAAAGCATTTACTGACGCAGTTGTAGATGATGCCAACGCAGAAGGACCACAGGCTTGTGCTTTCGTGATCACCCATTTATGAAGTTGAGCTCTGTAGTGCACTTTCAGGGACTGAATAATGCCTTGATCTAAAGGTTGGGTTTTCGAAGTTGTGTTTGGAGGCAAAAATTTTAGCTTCTCATTTGTGAGATTATTCACATTTTGGTGGCTGGGGCAGTTATCCAAGGTAATTAGAATAGACCGCTTCTTTTTCCTCATTTCTGCGTCAATTCCTCTAACCCACTCTTCCAATAAAGCACTGGTCATCCAAGCGGATTTATTCGCTCTCTAAAAAACAGGAATGTCATCAGGTTTTATATTTTTAAATGCACGGGGTTTTGCGGTTTAGCCGATCACCATAGGCTTCAATTTTCTCCTGTCATACTAACACATAGAAGAACAGTAAAACGCTGTTTTGAAATTTTTCCTCTTTTGCAAGAGTCACCCTTCATTACTAGACTTCTATCCGGCATTGCTTTAATGAAGAGACCGCATTCATCAGCATTAAAGATGTGCTCATCTTTAAAACCTTTAGCGAAATCTGGGAAATTTTCAATAAACTTCTCCACCACTTCAGCTGAAACCTCATTCGATTCCCCACACAAAACTTTTTGAGAAATCTCGTATCGTAGTTTGAATTTTTCAAGCCAACCTGCTGACGCTTGGAAGTCCTCAATTCCGAATTCTTTTGTAAATTTGTTTGCTACTTCCTGAAGCACAGGCCCCGATATTCTTGCATTAATTGATCTAATCTCTGTAAACCAACGAAATGTGGCTTCATTCACAGCGTCGAGATACGTTTTTCTCCTTTTTCTTTGAAGTTTCCCGTTTTCGGAAGAATATCTTTCCAGATAATCTTCCTTGCGTTTTAAAATGTTGCTCACAGTTGTCTTACTCACACCAAATTTTTCTGCTGTCTTTCTTTGGCTGCTGCTTTCCCGAAAATTAAGAAGATCCACTTTCTCCTTTAATTTAAGTTCTCTTAGAGATTTTTTTTCGCCATTTTTAATAAAAATTCGCAAATGAACGACTGGTACTGCCACGACGCGATGTCCAGAAAAAAAGAACAGAACGTGTTTCACATGTGAGCCAGAATTGTCTTCCAATTCTGCATAGTTCGTTCAATGCTACAACGCTACACACATACCCCACTCTCCTGACCGACAGATTTCAGCAATTACAGCCAATCCAAGAAATGAAAGCATGCAAAAGGCTAGAATATCATTTCTCTTTAACAAAAGGCTAGGTACTCTCTGGTATTTCCCTCCCATAGTACCATACTGGAAGTGAACAATGAATGAAGTACCAAAGAGGGGGGGATGGCGAGTGTTGCTCAGATAATCCGATTGACTGATAAAGAAATTCCTGGAAACCAGGTGGAGAACAACCGGAGGAAAAATCTAATTCAAGAAAACATCAGTGGTCAAGTTACAGAGAGTAAAACCTACTAAAAATTGGTCAACATACAACTTACGGAGGTGGTCAACATAGAGAGGTAAATCGCCATTGAAAATGCGTTGTGACCATTCAAACTAATAAATTTCGGTCAACATAGAGAGGTGGTCAACTTTGGAGGTTTTACTGTATATATATATATATATATATATATATATATATATATATATATATATATATATATATAATAAAAGAAAGAAATATAATAAGTCATACTATATATACAATCTATAAAAGAGGTACTAGGAAGTTATGTATCCACAACAGATATTATTTTGAAGTTCTTGTGTAAGTTTCTATATGCATTTAAACGCTTAGTCTTTAAAGATTTCTTTGTCTCAGATTTATATTTAAATTATTTTACCTTTAAACTGAACGAAATGGATAAATTGTATTTCGTTATTTTGATTTATATCAATTTTTAGAATGAATTGATTAGAATATACATTTCACAGCATAGAAGCATGAATTTAAATTCCGAAATCTGGTAACGTGTTACTGGTATAGATAATTCATATTAAATTACTTTTAATTTTCTATACTATAAATATCAACCATTTAAACTATACAGTTGTACACTCCTTTTTTATGATAGAAAAAACAACAAAATAATACTGAAGTTTGAAAAATAAATCTTGGAAGCGTAGTTGAGACTTATTGATTAGATATATTTAAATTGGAAAACTGCAGCTTTACTTAAACTAAGTGGATAATTTAAAAAACAAAACCTACAACTTAACTTAAAGAAAATATGAAAATGTTAATTCTGACGACGCGATATATATAATCGATACTATATAATAAAAGAAATTAATATAATAAGCTATACTACATATACTGTCTATTAAAGAGGTACTAGACAGTTATGTATCCACATCAGATATTATTTTAAAAGTAATTTGTAAGCTTGTACATACATGTAAACGCCTAGTTATTCAGAAAATCTTTGTCTCAGATTGATATTTAAATTACTTCATCTTAAAATTAAACGTAATGGATAAATTGTAGTTCGTAAGTTTGGTTTATATTAATTTTTAGAGCGCACTGATTAGCATATACATTTCACAGCATAGAAGCATGAATTTAAATGCCGAAAAATGGTAACGTGTTACTAGTATAGATAATTCATATTAAATTACTTTTAATTTTCTATACTATAAAATTCAACCATTTAAACTATATTGTTGTATACTTCTTTTTTATGATAAAAGAAAAAACAAAAAAATACTGAAGTTTGAGAAATAAGTCTTGTAAAAAGTAGTTGAGACTTATTGCCTAGATATATTTAGATTGCAATACTGCATCTTTACTTAAAATAAGTGGATAATATTAAAAACAAAACCTACTATTAAACTTAAAATATGAAAACATTACTTCTGACGACTCGATATACGCAATAAAAGTAAGGAAATATAATAACACATACTACATATATTGTCTATAAAAGAGGTACTAGAATGTTATGTATCCACATCAGATATTATTTTAAAAGTATTTTGTAAGTTTGTACATACATTTAAACGCCTAGTTTTTCAGGAAGTCTTTATCTCAGATTAATATTTAAATTACTTAATCTTTAAAATAAACGAAATGGATAAATTGTATTTCGTGAGTTTGATTTATATTAATTTTTAGAGTGAATTGATTAGCATATACATTTCACAGCATAGAAGCATGAATTAAAATGCCAAAATCTGGTAACGTGTTACTAATATAGATAATTCATAATAAATTACTTTTAATTTGCTATACTATAAAAATCAACCATTTAAACTATACAGCTGTATACTCATTTTTTTATGATAGAAGAAACTGCAAAATAATACTGAAATTTGAGAAATAAGTCTTGTAAAAAGTAATTGAGACTTATTGCCTAGATATATTTAGATTGGAATACTGCAGCTTTACTTAAACTAAGTGGATAATTTTAAAAACAAAACCTACTACTAAATAAACGTAAAGAAAATTTGAAAACGTTAATTCTGACGACGCGATATATATAATCGATACTATATAATAAAAGAAAGGAATATAATAAGCTATATTACATATACTGTCTATTAAAGAGGTACTAGAATGTTATGTATCCACATCAGATATTATTTTTAAAGTATGTTGTAAGTTTGTACATACATTTAAACGCCTAGTCTTTCAGGAAGTCTTTGTCTCAGATTGATATTTAAATTACTTCATCTTTAAATTAAACGTAATGGATAAATTGTATTTCGTTAGTTTGATTTATATTAATTTTTAGAGTGCATTGATTAGCATATACATTGCACAGTATAGAAGCATGAATTTAAATGCCGAAATCTGGAAACGTGTTACAAGTATAGATAATTCATATTAAATTACTTTTAATTTTCTATACTATAAAAATAAACCATTTAAACTATACCGTTGTATACTCTTTTTTATGATAGAAGAAACAACAAAATAATACTGAAGTTTGTAAAATAAGTCTTGGAAAAAGCAATTGAGACTTATTGCCTAGCTATATTTATATTGAAATACTGCAGCTTTAGTTAAACTAAGAGGATAATTTTAAAAAACAATACCTATTTCTAAACTTAAAGAAAATATGAAAACGTTAATTTTGACGACGCGATAAAAGAAATAAAAGAAAGAAATATAATAAAGAATACTACATATAATGTCTTTTAAAAAGGCACTAGAAAGTTATGTATCCACATCGGATATTATTTTAAAAGTATTGTGTAAGTTTGTACATACTTTTAGATGCCTAGTCTTTCAATAAATCTTTGTGTCAGATTCATATTTAAATTATTTATCTTTTAAAATAAAAGTAATGGATAAATTCTATTTCGTTCGTTTGATTTTTTTTTCTTTTAATGTTTAAGAGTGTATTTATTAGCATGTACATTTCACAGATTAGAAGCATGAATTTAAATGCAGTAGTCTTTTTACGTGTTACCAGCACAGGTAATTCATCCTTAATTACTTTAAAATTGCTATAATATAAAAACCAACGGTTTAAACTGTACTGTCATATACTATTTTTTTATGAAAGAAGAAACTGCAAGATAAAACTGAAGTTTGAGGAATAAGCCTTGGAAAAAGTAATTGAGACTTATTGCCTAGATATTGCCTAGAAGTTTGTACATACATTTAAACGCTTAGTCTTTCAGGAAATCTTTGTCTCAGATTCATATTAGAATTACTTTATTTTTTAAAATAAAAGTAATGGATAAATTCTATTTCGTTTGTTTGATTTATTTTCTTATATTTTTTTTTGGAATTCATTGATTAGCAAGTACATTTCACAGATTAGAAACATGAATTTAACTGCCGAAGTCTGTTTACGTGTTACCAGTACAGATAATTCATATTAAATTACTTTTAAATTGCTATACTATAAAAATTAACCATTTAAACTATACCGTTGTATACTCTTTTTTATGATAGTAGAAACAGAAATAAGTCTTGGAAAATGTAATTGAACCTTATTGCCTTGATATATTTAGATTGGAATACTGCAGCTTTACTGACTGAGTGGATAATTTTAAAAAACAAAACCTACTACTAAACTAAAATATGAAAACGTTAACTCTGACGACGCGATATATATAATCGACACGATACAATAAAAGAAAAGAATGTAATAAGATATACTACGTATACTCTCTATAAAAGAGGTACTAGAAAGTTATGTATCCACATCAGATATTATTTTTTAAGTATTTTAAATGTATGTACATACATTTAAACTCCTAGTCTTTCAGGAAATCCTTGTCTTAGATTCATATTTAAATTACTTTACCTTTTAAATTAAAAGTAATGGAAACATTCTATTCCATTTGATTTATTTCCTTTAAATTTTTATAGTGCATTGATTAGCATGTACATTTGACAGATTAGAAGCATGAATTTTAATACCGAAATCTGCTTATGTGTTACCAGTACTGATAATTTACATTAAATTACTTTTAAATTGTTATACTAAAAAAATCAACCATTTAAACAATAGTGATGTATACTCCATTTTTATGATAGAAGAAACAGCAAAATAATATTGAAATTTGAGAAATAAATCTGGAAAAAAATAATCATTACTTATTGCCTAGGTATATTTTTTTCAAGTTATGATATTGCCGAACGCTGGCCGATTGGTTAGGGTGCTGACCGCCGGTACTGGAGTTCGTGGATTCGAATCCCACTATGGCATGGATGTTCGTAGCCGTTCGGAATCGGCTTTAAGCAGTAGGTCCCGGTCTCATTAGCCCTCGTGTGCAAAACAGTAGACCGTAGCGCTCCCAACCAAACCAAAACCAAACCAAACCAAGTTATGATATTGTGTTTACTAGATAACGATTCGTAAAAAAGAGACTTTATTTAAATATTTGAATTTAATACAGACGTAAAATAATCATTTGTGAAGTAAAATATGATAGGGGAGAAAAGTTACTGCGTATGACAGCTTTTAAATAAAATTATCCTTTAAAATTCGAATCTCTGTATGATGTAATGAAACTATCGATTTATGTAGAACTGTAAAAATAATTTTTCGATATTTTTCACAAACTTTATTCTCGCTATAAAAATCTCTGTTATTAAACATTTCTTACATATTTTTTTTTATTTATTCTTTTAACATATACCTCTAGTCGTTAAGGAGATAAAGTAATTTCTTGGTAATATATGATCACTAAAACAACCTCTTGTATTTTATAAAAAAATAATTCTGCAAACATA
The DNA here is from genome assembly GCA_032207245.1 of Pardosa pseudoannulata. Classification (NCBI taxonomy): domain Eukaryota; kingdom Metazoa; phylum Arthropoda; class Arachnida; order Araneae; family Lycosidae; genus Pardosa; species Pardosa pseudoannulata. The sequence continues at coordinate 124,790,885 of CM063501.1, forward strand.
AGATCAAATAATTTCCATATCCATTATTATTACTAAAATTATTTAATAATTACTTAGTAATTTTTATTTAAATTAAAACGATTTCAAAGGAACATGATAAAGAATCATAACTGCAAAATGTATTTTTTAAATATAAATTAGAAAGTTATTTATATATCATGTTAAATATAAATATATTTTATCAAGTCAAATATAAATATATTTTATCCAATTAAATATAAATATTTTTATTTTGTGAATCAGAGTCATAACAAAATAAAATTAATTTCTTTTACTTGTTAGCATGGTAAATACTAAAATTGTAAAATTCCAATTTATTCACTTTTCACTATTTTGAAGTAGATAATTTCATACTTAAGTTTTACACAATAATAATGCATGTATCTTCATTTTGTTTTACAGAATAGAAATATATTTATTTTAAATTTCATGTAAAAACTGAACGTTATAATCATTTATCCTACCTATCTATCTATCTAAATACATATATATATATATATATATATATATATATATATATGAAACATCCATTGTTAAGGCGAATGGAAAACAGTCTATTAAAATTTTATTAAATCGAAGTTCCATTTCAAAGCAACTTGCGCCATTTTCATTTTCGTGGCGGAGCTAAGAGGGGAAAATATGTTGACAGCTCTATGTCCACGCCCTAACTGCTCTCATTTATTTACAAACTCATCAAAATCTTCCAAAATGCTTTCGCCTGACCGGACTATCCTAAAATCTTACGCGATCTTGGGTCTTTTCCATTTATTCTATTATTATAAAAGAGTTCCCTTTTTATAACTCACGTAATTTCCAACTACCCCTTTTTTAGACCTGACACACACACACACACACACACACATATATATATATATATATATATTGTAACGTCGCAACATACATATAAATCTGTGTTTGTGGGGCTCAGTAAAAGCAATTTTTTAAAGTCATAGACTTTATTTTAAGACTATCTACAATATGTATATGTTATATAACCAATATCGTTGGGAGAGAGAAACAACCTTTCTCCTCCAGCCCCTACAACACACTGCCTTGTTCTTCAAAGACCCCTCGCAAAAAGAGGGGGGGAGAACCAGGGCTGAGAGCAAGGGAGTGGTCAGTGGACGGGACTCCTGCCTTTCTCAGGGGAATAAATTCCCACGGGTCCTGGGAATGACCGACCCTCTCTAGTTCTCGTGTGACCAGCTGCCACAGCCAGCCCCTCCCCCGTTACAATTTTTCTTAGGGGTGACGAAGAGTTCATTATTTCATTCTACAATAATTCAATCATGAGAGAGTTTCCCTCATTAACTTTCCTGAGGCAAGATCTACTTAATACATGCACAAGAAATACAATACACAGAAACTATCAATGAAATAATTATTTAAAAAAACACACAAAGATATAAATATTTACAAATCGCTTTTAACCAAATTAAAATTTTCCATCTTATTCTAATTGGATCCGACTTAATGCGTCTGCATTTCCGTTAGCCCTTCCAGAGCGATGCTCGATCTCAAAGGAATAAGGCTGAAGGATCAGCGTCCAACGAAGCAACCTATTATTGTGCGAAGAATTGGACTTGAGCCATTTTAGGGGTTGGTGATCCGTTATGATTTTGAACGTTCGGCCGTCAAGGTAGAATCGTAGTTTTTTTACGGCTTATACTATTGCAGCACATTCGCGTTCTACAGTACTATATCGCCTTTCGGCATCATTAAATTTTTTGCTGATATATAATATTGGATGCTCTTCCCCGTTGATTTTTTGTGATAACACGGCCCCTAATGCAACATCAGATGCGTCACATTGCACCTCAAACTCCTGTTCAAAATCTGGCGCATAAAGTACGGGTCTATTCATTAGGCATTTTTTTAGGTTTTCAAAAGCTGCCTCACATTCTTCAGTCCAGGTGATCTGTCCCTTCTTAGAATTTCCCTTTAACGCGCTGGTCAGAGGAGCAGTGATCTGGGAATAACCTGCGACATATCGGCTGTAATACCCTGTCAGTCCGAGGAATGATCTCATCTGAGTTTTCGTTAAAGGTCTAGGAAATTCTGCAATGCATTTTACCTTTGCTTCCGCCGGAGTCCTTATACCGTTTCCTACAACATGCCCTAAGTATTTAACCCGATCTTGCCCGAACCTGCATTTTGTAGGCTTTACCTTCAATTTAGCCTTCCTTAACCGTTTCAATACTTCGTCTAAATCCCTTAAGTGTTAGTTACAATCTGAAGAGAATATCGCGATATCGTCCAAGTAAGGTACCGCGAAGTTTTCACACCGTTCCAAAATTTCTGACATAAGTTTGCTAAAGCAGTAAGGAGCGTTTTTAAGCCCGAAGGGCATCCTTTGTGGACGATAACTACCAAATGGGGTTACGAATGCTGCTACACTCCTCGCTTTCTCATTTAGGGGTATCTGCCAGTAGCCCTTTGCTAAATCTATTACAGATATGTATTTTGCTGCGGCTACTCTTTCTACCCGTTCTTCACTGTTTGGTAGGGGAAAGTATTCTGTTCGAGTAACTGCATTAAGCTTTCGATAATCAATACAAATCCTAGGGTCCCTTCCTGGTATTTCAATTAATACAACTGGGGAACGCGTAATCCGATGGGCCAACTTCGATGATCTTTAACTGAAGCATTCGATCAATTTCCCTTTTTAAAATTTCATTTTGCCGATGTGACGCTCGATATGGTCTAGTCCTTATAGGAATATCTGATGTAAGCTCTATATTGTGGGTCACTAGATCGGTTTTCCCAGGAGAGTTAGAAAACACCATGGAATAGCGCTTAAGCAGGTCTCGCAGTCGAGCAATCTCTTCTAACTCTAGACGCGAATTTAAATCACCCTCCCGAATTATTTCTTCTACATCAAATACATCCGGTTCGTCACTGACATGAGAAATTTCCCAATCCGAATCCTCTATTCCCCGATCCTTTGTCTCAATCTCCATGAAATTAATTGTCTCAGGTCTTTTATAATACGATTTCAGCATATTTACGTGATATATTTTAGCTTGCTCCCTTCCTTCCCCTAGCTTAACTAAATAGTTTGTCTCTGAGATCTTAGCTTCTACTACGCCTGGTCCTTTCCAATGTACGGCCAGTTTATTTGGTCTCGCAGTGGCCAAAACCAGTACCTGGTCTCCTATTTTAAACTCCCGTTTAACGGCATTCTTGTCATACCACTTTTTCCGTTTCTCACGCATCTCTGCCATTTTTTCAGTAGCTAAATCCTGTGCTAGCTTCAGTCTATTCAAAATTTTAAATAGATGCTCAGTCACCGCAATACCTTCGTCAGGCGTCTCCGTCCAATGCTCATAAAGTAACACTTCAGGGGTTCTTAAATTCTTCCCAAATATAAGTTCGGATGGAGAGAACCCCAGTGACTCATGCGTCACCGTTCTCAAAGCTAATAGAGCCGCTGGCAAGTGCCTTTCCCATTCGGTTCCTGCGTCAGTACACAGTACTCTCAGAAGTCTTTTAATTGTACGATGAAACCTCTCCACCGGGTTAGACTGAGGATGAGCTATAGAACTATGGGTAATCTTAATTCCAAATTTCTCAAAAAACCCTGTCGTTAAGGCACTAGTAAAAGACGTACCTTGATCGCATTGTACCTCCTTGGGGAACCCAATACGACTAAATATTTGCATTAGAGCATCAGTTACGGATAGAGAACTTATATCTTTTACTGGAATGGCTTCGGGATATTTAGAGGCCATACAGATTGCAGTTATTAGGTACCTATTTCCCGATTCACTTATAGGCAAGGGCCCACATGCGTCAACGTTAATTTTGGCAAAAACTTCCCTGATAATAGGCACAAGTTTCATAGGTGCTTTCTTTTTGTCCTTAGCTTTACCCGCCCGCTGACATGGATCACAACTACGAACATGATTTTCTATATCTCGGTAACAACCTGGCCAGTAATAGTGTCGTGCTTATAGATCGCGAGTTTTTGTTACTCCAACGTGACTTGCCCAACCATCATGACATAATTCCATAATTTTTTCACGATATCGAGTTGGCACTACAATTAGCTTACGATCGTCGCCTAAGTGATCTTTTTGCACCTTATATAGAATTCCCTTTTCAACAATATATTCTCCTCTTTTCCCACTCTCTTTATTTTCCTCCGCTTGAGACCAGATCGTATCTAGCGTACTGCACCCCCGCTGAGATTCCTTCAGCTCGTCCGAGGAGCAGAGTAAGAGACTCTCCCCACTTTCCGCTGCAGGCGAAATGTCCAGTAAGGGGTCTTCACTTTCACTCTCCGGGGTCGCGTGATTTTGAAGAATGGACGGTTCAGGGTCATTCACCTCAGGGGGAGTTCGATTTCTAACTTGAGCCCTCGTTATGGCATTTATTTGCTCACACGTCCAATTTCCACCCTTCTCTGCAATTAGCTCGGCTGTTCGGTTCCCTAGTAAATAACGACCTTGATCCAGGGGTTTTTCTACTACCGCCGCTTTAGTGAGGATTTCCCCGAAGGTTCCCTCCAAGTGAACTAGAGCTATCGGGAGACATTTATATTGCATATCTAAAGGTTGACGCACCCAGACTACTTCGCCTGTCCACGTATTTTCTGGCGCATGCGTTTTGCAAACTAAATCTATGGAAGCACCAGTATCCCTTAGAATAGCCGTAGGGTCACCATTTACCTTTCCTTCCCACATATATGGCTCCATGCATTTTTTCACACTACTCTTAAGATCAAGTTGATTCACAACTTCGGAATTCTTAAATTTTCGGTTAGGACAATTTGGCCTTATATGACCCAGACCATTACACTCAAAACAACGGAGTGGTCTCCGCCTCTCAAACTGTCTGTTTCTCTCACCGGGAGAATCCGGTCGGGTTTCTCTTTCGATTCTTTTTTCCGGAACATCTATTCGGGTCTCCCTCACATTCCTCTCCAAATTGTCCCTACCTTCAACCCATCTACCTAATCCAATTTTTTTAGTCCCCTGAACTTCCTTCCTATCAATTACAGGTCTTTTTACATTATGTCTAACAGACTCATATTTATCGAGTTTCTCCGCCAGTTCAAAAGGGTCAGTTATTTCACCCAAAATATCCAAAAAATGCTCCTTGACGTCTGCACTAACCTTCTTCTTCATTTGATCGGCGACCATTAATAACTTTAAATTTTTAAAACTGTCAATTTTTAAGCCATCCAGCCACCCTTCCAAATAATTCTCTAATTCATATGCAAAGTCTTGCCATCGACAATTTACCTTTTTAGCGTGCTGCGTAAATTTTTGCCTAAAAGCTTCTGGATTCATTTTAAAACGTTCCAGTAATAATTTTTTTTATGAAATCATAATTTTAACTATTTTCTTCGCTTTCCCTCAAAACAATCTGTCCAATACTTAACGGCAATAAACTTAATATTCTAGAAGGCCATTCGGATTTTTCTATTTGCGCGCTTCTCGCCTGCCGTTCGAACATAGCTAAATACAGGCTAATGTCCATCTCCTCTATATTAAATGCTGGCATTAGTTTCTGCATTTCTTGAACAGATTTTTTTATTTCTATTTCAGGTGTCTGAGAGGATTCGTGTGAACTATTAGAACTCACAATACGTAATTTCTCTAATTCATATTCACGCTCCTTCTCCCTCTCTATTCTTTCCCTTTCTACGTTTTCACGCTCCTTTGTACATTCTCTAACGTACTCAAAGGCTTCTTTAACAATTTGCTCATCAAAAGTTTTACTTGATATTAATTTACAAATATCTAATTTACTCAATTGGGGGTCAGGCTCAATTCCCAAATCTTCGGCGAGAGTTATTAGCTCTTGCTTTAGAGCTTTCATTACATAGGTCATGACTAAATTTTAGTTAATTAATTTACACTTAATAATGTTATGAATACAAAAAACAACACAAAATAGAAATACTTTTAACTAAATAATATCTTTTAAAAATTTAAATACAATACTACACAATAATAAATAAGTTTAAAGGTCAACCATTCAACTTTAAAGACCCACTAGCAAAGAAATAACTTTTTATGCAGACAATTTAAAATAATAAAATTAATTTGCCTTCTTGCCTCAGAAAAATAAAATGAGGTACTCACTCGTTTGTAGAAGTTTCTCCGTGATCACTCAGACACTCAGACACGGCTTTCAGTCCAGAATATGTCAGATCACACAGTCTTTCTCTGATGAAGAAGAGGCGAAACTAAGGGACGGGAATTCAGCAAATCCTTAGAATATAGAAATTCACAATTCACAAACACAACAGGAACACAGGCTTTCTAAACCGAACCAAGGGACGGGAATTCGACGGTTCCACACAACTGCAGGTATACAGGAACACTGTTGAATCCAGCCTCGAACTACGTTTGATGCGACGAGTTGCAATGTCCGCAAAAAAAATTAACACACGGGATTGTCTTTCCCGCACACCACTACCTCCTTAACTGAAGGATTTCTCTGGAAATTAACACACGGGATTGTCTTTCCCGCACACCACTACCTCCTTAACCCTCTAAGCGGTTTGCACGTACAATTCCGCCAGATGTCACAGACAATTTTCGACCTCCAAAAACGTTCCAAAAATAGATATATTGTACATTTCTGACAGTGCTTTCCCCCATGAAATTATGAGGTAGGAGGGTCAGGTCGATTGTTTGGAAACTGCCTCCCTCTTTGACTGACATTTATTGAGGGATGCACCCCTACTCCCTGAGGAACAAAGACGCTGATAGCTATCCATGGTTATGTCAATGTATTTCGAAGCATTTCTTTTGCAGTAACATATATATCTCTAATTGCACCACTGAAATATCTTGGATGACTTTAGTAAAAAAATATAAATAATTCTCAAAAAATTTTTTTTATTCGTACTTTTAGAATCCATTATTTCTTATGGGATGATCTTCGAGACTTGACGAGCTTTATGTTTATTAAAAATTAACAATCAATAATGTCTATTTATATATCTATTTATAACCGGAAGTAAATGTACAATAACGAAGGTGGGGCAAAGGGTGAAATAAAAAAATCATAGAACAATTTGGTCACTGACACAATAAAACTTTAGCTTATTTTTTGGAGACTTTTTCCCCCGGTGTGTTCCACTCGGAGGGTTAACTGAAGGATTTCTCTGGAAATTAACACACGGGATTGTCTTTCCCGCACACCACTACCTCCTTAACTGAAGGATTTCTTTGGGCACGAAGCCACGGATGTGAAGACCGCAATTTTTTCAGGAAGTTCAGGTAGAGTGGATTCCATCCAGCTGCCACCATTTAAGTATATGTATGCTGTAACGTCGCAACATACATATACCTCTGTGTTTGTGGGGCTCAGTAAAAGCAATTTCTTAAAGTCATAGACTTTATTTTAAGGCTATCTACAATATGTACATGTTATATAACCAATATCGTTGGGAGAGAGAAACAACCTTTCTCCTCCAGCCCCTACAACACACTGCCTTGTTCTTCAAAGACCCCTCGCAAAAAGAGGGGGGGGGAGAACCAGGGCTGAGAGCAAGAGAGTGGTCAGTGGACGGGACTCCTGCCTTTCTCAGGGGAATAAATTCCCACGGATCCTGGGAATGACCGACCCTCTCTAGTTCTCGTGTGACCAGCTGCCACAATATATATGTATATATATATGTATATATATGTATATATATATATATATATATGTATATATGTATATATATATATGTAAATGTATATATATGTATATGTATATATATATATGTATATATATATATATATATATATATATATATATATATATATTTTTAAATGCGCAACAGCCCCTAGGGGGCCAAGGCTTACGGTGCCAATTTCCGTTTGCATGACCAAAAGCCCTGGGGTGCGAACTTCCGGGTAGGTGGTCAATCTTACAAGGAACCCCCAGTGTTTAGTTCCCTAGCATGCTTCGTCCTCAATTTCTCTACCCACTGAAGGGATGAAAGTCTGAGTCAACCTTGCCCAGCCCGGGGATCGAACCTTGGACCTGTGTAGTAGGGGAGCACGACGCGCTACCACAACGCTTATATATGTATATAATGTATTTATATATAGATATCTATTTATATGTGCATATACACATATATATATATATATATATATATATATATATATATATATATATATATGTGTGTGTGTGTGTGTGTGTATGTGTGTGTGTGTGTGTGCTGTAGCGTCTTCAGCTAAGTGGGCTGGGAAGGAAAAGTCAAGGGAAATGTACAGACTATAATCTTTATTAAAACACAAATAATTCTAATATTCACAGGTAATGAAATGAGGACTATGTGTACATAGAAGTGATTCTGCTAGATGGGAATTCATTGCACAACAAGCACTGGGCTCGAAGTGATCTCACATTTTCTTTCACAAAGACAAGGCATGTACATTTTTGTCCTCCATGTTCTTGACATTTGCAATATTAATTCGAACAAACAAAAATCTGCAGTAATAATCTGCTACATTAATGCTAGTTTCCTAGTTTCAATATCCCTAGATAGGTATTAGTGTTCAGTTCATAAATATAACTGATAGGAAAAATCTATTGTTTCTTTAGTTTTAACTAAATAAATTTAATTTCTTTTTGTATTTTTTAATATTATACTTTTATGTTATGAATATAAAGTGTAATATACAGAGTACGATAGCTGACCACACTTACAGCAGAGCACATGTTAAAAGAATTGTTTTAAAGCTAAAATTCTACATCGTAGCTAATTTATACTTCTTACCTCTTATCAATATTCTGCCCATTAAAATGCTATTATGCAATAAACATGCGATGAATGGATTTTTTAACAAAGTAGAAATTCGTGAGTCGGCTAGGCCTTAGGGCAAAAATCAGATTTATTCAAAACCGAAATAAAATTTTAAAGGATGATCTTCTTCAAAAGGCGAATTTACATTTTTGGAAAATTGAACATGAATCATTTGAATTCAGATGAGATAGTATGAAAAGGAATATCCACCCATGAGTGATAAAAAGTCAGAATCTAAAGTCGAAAATATTAATTATAAAACTTGAATTATGATTGAACATAAAATTAGTAGTAGAATAATTACCAGCTGTAATATTTTTTAAATTCAATATTAATTACTTCGAATAAACTTTAAAATTCTCTTTGAATATTCGAGATTCATAATAATTTTTAAAAAGAAAATAAATTAATAATAATGGAATTAATAGCAGTTAAGTAAATATATTCTATTTAGAAAAATCTATAAAATCCAGACATCATATATTCACTTATATTCATAAATATATAGCACTTATATTCATAAATATAGCAATAAACTACAGCGTTATATTAATTTTCTTCAAATGAGGCTTTTAATGAACCCACCTGCATATCCGAAGGTGATGCAGATGTTTGAAAATTTCAACAAATGAAAGGAGTAAAACAGAAATAAAAATTGATCATTGGTTGGAAGGGGTGAAAAGATGAAAATATAGGAAAAGAGGAAAAAAAGGGCGTTAAACTGAGATGAAAAGTTGTAAAAAAAATTTGAAGAGGAATCGATGTGAGGAATCGATAGTTGGTGGGAGCATCTTTTGCCCCAGAACCCGTGAGCAATCGAGAGTGCTCGGGACAGCAACCGGAGGTGATAGCGCCCGATCCTTCAACCCACAAGTGGAGAGAAGCAAGCAACAGCCTTGACGCCCGTCCCGAGGTTTATCCTTCCTAGAGCCCATACTGTACACACTGCTTCCCTTAGAATGCCTGGAGATTTAACGTATTCCTAATTGTTACTTGGGCCTTAATCCGAAGTAGCTCAGTCGGCAAAGGCAACGATCTCGTAACTGAAGGGTTGAGGATTCGGAACCTGAACCAGCCTAACTTTCACTGTGTTCCTTAAAAGTGACTGGGGCATGAAAAATATGTTCATGGTCACAATATCCTCCAAGTTCTCAATCAGTACCTCTGGGGATGGCAGGCCAAGTCTGTGGGTCTTCTGCATGGTCCCTGCTTCAACATTAGTAGGACCTACTTAAGCGAAGTCATTCTTTCCCCTTAATGGTTCTCATTATAACGAAAAAGGACTCCTTGGCCTTAATACCAAAGCCTGCAGGCTCAATCGGGCTTGGTTTTTCTAAGTGGCATGAGAAACGACAACAACTTGGGTCTCAAATAACTACTCTAGTATTTACTTCGATTAAGGAATATCCTTCAAAAAATTAGATGAAATAATTGTGTACTAATAAATATCGAAATACAAGTAATGTATGTCGTATTGGTGAAGAAAAATATATCTCTAAATAAACAAGGTATATAATATCAAATCTTTTAGTTAAAATGTAAGGCGTTTCCTCTTAATTATCTTAGCATATATTTTACTGTGTTTCCCCTTGTAATAACGGACACTGGAGTGAGTGTGTTGTAAGTGCTTTACAAGAATACTGTTCTTAGAATTCTTATATCAAAAGTAATAAAAATGTTACTGAAGGTATTTTCAAGTCGATTCATTTCGAGGAATAGTGCGAGTTTCGAAGAATTTAGAATCAAAACATTCTGTTATAAAAGCTCATCGTTTGATTCATATATTTTGTACAACAAATATTTCCTAAACATTAGTATTTATTTTTTTAATAACTTTAACTGTGAATAATTTATCATTCTCAAAGATCATAATTAACGAGAAAAGCCTATTAAAATGTTTCATATTTCTTTCACTAATTACTTTAGAATTATTATTTTAGACTGTTTGGTATTATAATAATCATTTCTACTTTTTTATTTTCCTAATTATAAGTGTCTACAGTTAAATTAAAATAAAAAAATCAACAATTCAACACATTTTCTTTCAAACTTAGCTATTCTTCTAAACAGAAAATATTTGCTGTGATTTTTTTTCTTTTCTGGAGAAATTAATAAAATAATAAATAATTAAATATTATCCTGACATTATCAAACGCTTGATATTGAATGGTAGATTTGATATAATTTAATAATCATTAGAGTGTTTCCAAACTTGACAGTCGACTTGGAGATTTGAAGGCATTCATATTATCTCTGTGTATAATTAGATAACGAGCAGTTTTGCTACACAGTTGGGAGTAGTTGAGAAATATTATTTATTATTTTATAAATTAATAAAATAATAAATAATTAAATGTTATCATGACATTATCAAACGCTTGATATTGAATGGTAGATTCGATATAATCTAATAATCATTAGATTGTTTGCATACTTGACAGTCGACTTGGAGATTTGAAGGCATTCATATTATCTCCGTGTATAATTAGATAAGAAATTATAATTAGATAACGAGCAGTTTTGCTACATAGTTGGGAGTAGTTGGAAAATATTTTTTGAAGAAATTAATAAAATAATAAATAAATAAATGTCATCATGACATTATTAAACGCTTGATATTGAATGGTAGATACGGTATAATCTAATAATCATTAGAGTGTTTGCATACTTGACAGTCGACTTGGAGATTTAAAGGCATTAATATTATCTCTGTGTATAATTAGATAACGAGCAGTTTTGCTACATAGTTGGGAGCAGTTGGAATTTTTTTTGAAGAAATTAATAAAATAATAAATAATTAAATATTATCATAACATTATCAAACGCTTGATATTGAATGGTAGATTCGATACAATCTAGTAATATCGAATATGGTAGATTCGATATAATCTAATAATTATTATATTGATTGCATACTTGATAGTCGGCTAAGAGATTTGAACGCATTGAAATTATCTCTGTGTATAATTAAATAACGAGCAGTTTTGCTACATTTCTGGGAGCAGTTGGGAATATTTTTGAAGAAATTAATTAAATAATAAATAATTAAATATTATCATGACATTATCAAACGCTTAATATTGAATGGTAGATTCGATAGAATCTAATAATCATTAGATTGTTTGCATACTTGACAGTCGACTTGGAGATTTGAAGGCATTCATATTATCTTTGTGTATAATTAGATAACGAGCAGTTTTGCTACGTAGTTGGGAGGCACGAAGGTAATGTAAATATGTATATATATATATATATATATATATATATATATATATATATATATATATATATATATATATATATATATATATATATATATATATATATGTATATATATATATATATATATATATATATATATATATATATATATATACATATATATACATATATATATATACATATATATACATATATATACTTATATATATACTTATATATATATATATATATATATATATATATATATATATATATATATATATATATATATATATATATATATATATATATATATAATAAAAATTTTCTTTCTTTATAATGAATCAAATTGAAGGCATTATCAATTTAAAAATTCCTTATGACATACATTATAGAGTTTTTAAAATATGTATATCCACCAATATCCACCAATATATAATTAGAAGCACACTAATAATCTAATTCAATTCAGTAGTCAGTGACTGAATTCAATGATTATAATAAAATATATAGCAGTAAATAATCGAAAACATAATAGATTAAACTTTATTTTTAATAAAGGACTCGAATGGGTTTTAAATTACTCAAATACTTTTAGAAACATTATATACTTAGAATAATATAATCTGGCATAAGTAAGTGACAAAAGAAGACAAAATTATGGTAGAAAAGTAGAAAGATATATTATATGAGAACAAACAATTTTGTCGAGGAAAGAAATTTATAGGTTCATTTAACGTCATTATCAGAACACTGTCATGTGTTCCTGACTGAGATATGCTTATAGATTATCTCCGCCCATAAATCATGGCCGTTGATTTATCGTGGTACACAAGATATTTAATAAGCATTGATTTTCTTATGCGGCATAGAAGACGTACAATATGAAAAAAACAAATATTACATTTAGCAAAATAAATTTTTAAAAATGATAATGTTGGCGATTATTTTATCTATAATTTGTTATAAAATTTAACATTGCATTTTAACAATGTAATGGTATTAAAAAGTGTAAGAAAACAAATGATAGTTTAGTAATTATTTATGTTTCTTATCTTATTTTGCTATTTTGTAAAGGAGAACTACAAGACACAGGGAGATTTTCAGATGATTCCGATGATTTTCTGTTGATATACACGGAAAACTCTATTTTGGTATCTGAATGCTTGTTCGAATGCATCACGAATATGCATTGATGGAGCCATTTTTAATCCAATATATTCAGTTTATCCCCATCTAATACGTTCACTGCCATAGGGGTGTAACAATAAGTTACATTCGGTTCAGCTCTTTTTACCTCTTCCCTTGAGTCATTGACAAAGACATACCAGCAACAGGACCGGTTTGAACTAGAAAGAAACTTCGGAGTTCCCAATCAATAGAAGAATCTTGTTTGACTTGTTCTGATCCCCCCCGTTCGGAACTGGAACCCTGTTTTTTCTCCGCGCTGCAGTCTGATTTTTTTAGAGGATAAAGTTGTGACCATAGGAGAGTAGGAGGTGAACACTGCTAGCATTCGCTGCTTGAGGGATAGACCTTTTGAGAAAAAAATTATCACCATGCTGTTTTTAGGGCCGGAGAAAACTCGAGAGCAGCCTTCGATATCTACAAATGATAAGTTGATTACAGTTGTATTCATTAGACATTTATTTAATTGTATAAATTCAATTAATTCCAGACATATTTGTCCATCTGTTTATTAATGAGTATTAATTCCTTCTTTCTCAAACACTAGGCCAACGTAACTTTTTTTTACAGGGCGTCACCGGTGACTTGCACATGACTTGGCTACACTGCCATGGTGTGCTCAGCAGTGACCGGCGAGGCAATAAATAAAAAAAAGTATATAATTATAGTAAATATGGATGCCGATAAATTTTTCAATAATACCATTGTTATTAAAATGGTTTGAAGAAATTAATGCAATATAGAACATACAAAAATAATTTTATTAGTACATGAAAAATATACATTTGATCAGATCATATTACGATGAGTCATTGATGAAACATTCAAGGTAAAGAAAAGGTGAATCAACGTAATCGGAACAATATGTCACCATTTTTTTAGTCAGATTATTTTCTCTAGTTTTTCCTAGCTGCTTTGAATGCTAAATAATGAGAGTATTCACTTAGCAATCGAATCACGATTGTTTAAAAAAAAGGGCAATAGTAACAATTGCGTGGGTGTCACCGGTGGCCCGCACGACGAAAACTGCTTCAAGGATGGTTTTATAACTCATTTTATCTGCTGCAAATAATATTACAGCATATACATGACATAATGAAAAGTTCAAGCCGGTGCAACGTTGGGCAAACCATCGAAAATTCATCTGGCAGTCAACATGTTAAGAAGGTTCTATTGTAAATTATTGCTTGGTTGGTTTGAAGGACTATGGATTATTGTTTTACTACACGAAGGCAAATGAGACCGAAACCTACAGCTTTAAGTCGATTACGATAGATTATGGACTCTATGCCAGAAAATGGATTCGAATCCACGAATTCAGGTACAAAAGAGTAGCAATTTACCCATTCAGCCCTTTTCGGCTTTTTATTATAGAATACGGTAGTTATATATATATATATATATATATATATATATATATATATATATATATATATATATATATATATATATATATATATATATATATATATATATATATATATATATATATATATATATATATATATATATATATATATATATTGCATTCTAATTATTCGATTTACTGCAGTATAATTACATTTATTCTTCAAATATATTCGTAATCCTTTTCTTTTTGTCACGTTTCGAATAATTTTCTTATATAGTATATAATTTTTATTTATATTTACAATTTATTTTTCAGGATAATGTCTTTATGTATAAAAAATTCACTATATTTTCTCATTATTTCAATATATTCCTCTGTTATTCTGTGTTAAGCTTCCCAGTCCGGCATTCATTTGCTTAGTTCTCTCACTTTGCTCGCCTTTTGAAGACCTTTTCTACATTTACCATTTTTCTTTCAACATTTTATTATCATTTGCTTGTCATTGTTGAATACAGTATATATATATATATATATATATATATATATATATATATATATATATATATATATATGTTGCATTTTAATTATTCGATTTACTGCAGAATAATTACATCTATTCTTCAAATATATTCGTAATCATTTTCTTTTTGTCACGTTTCGAATAATTTTCTTATATAGTGTATAATTTTTATTTATATTTACAATTTATTTTTAAGGATAATGTCTCTCTTTAAGTATCGAAAATTCGCTATATTTTCTCATTATTTCAATATATTCCTCTGTTATTCTGTTTTAAATCTCCCAGTCCGGCATTTATTTGCTTAGTTCTCTCATTTTGCTCGCTCTTTGAAGACCTTTTCTACGTTTACCTTTTTTCTTTCAACATTTTATTATCATTTGCTTGTCATTTGAATACATATTTTATATATATATAATTATTATAATATATAAATAATATATAATATATATATATATATATATATATTTATATATATATATATATTATATTATATTTATATATATATAATAATATATATTAAAATATATATATATATATATATTTTGTATATATAATATTTATTTATATATTATATACAATCTATATTAATATATATGTTTATATAAATATATATATATATATATATTCAATTATATTAATAATAAATTATATATAAATAAACAAATATATTAATAATATAATATGCTTTAATGTCCTTTTTTATATCGCATATCATTATAATATTTTATATTTATACAACATTTGAGTAATTCTCTTTAATACCAATAATTATTTATAGTATAATATATACACAACACATGAAAATATTATTTTCTATTTAAGTCTTCAAGAGAAAATTCCAAGCATTATTTTTTATTAAGTATATTCTTGTAATATTACCTCCAAATTTATGTGAAATTCTATCTTGAAGAAAAAATTTTAGTTATCATTAATTCTATTGAAAACAATTGGAAGTGCACAAAAAAGAAGAAATTTTAATATTATTTATTATAGTATAAAATTTAAATTAGGACTTCAGAAAATTAAGTTTATTTTGGACAAACTTGAGTGAAATAAATTCATATTAATTTTAGAAAATGCACATACGTTCTGGCAATTAAGCCAACGATTTGAGTAGAGTTCAATCTTTGAATACCCAAGTTCAAGCTTCGACTTATAGTATCACACTTTATAAGCACAAAACATGCAAGACGTATTGATTTGGTGTCCTATGTACCGGAAAGTCGTCAAGAGAAACTACTCTGGAGCAAGCATTATTTTGCTATTAGAGTAACAAATATGGCCTGTACTGTAATATTCAAGAGCCAAAACCCTCTTAGCTGTGAAACTTCTATCTATAGAAGAAAATAAATATTAAAAGTTATCAGCCTGAATTTGTTGTTGATGGAAGGTTACAAATTGAAAAAGTTGCACAGGAAAGGGAGAAAAATCTCTCTGGGACACAATTAATTGCGGCAATTATAGTATAAAAATTAAATTTAGGACTTAATGAAAATATAAGTTTGATTTTGGAGAAACTTGAGTCTGAAATAAATTCATATTAATTTTAGAAAAAATTATCCAGAATCAATATTGTAGTTTAAATTTGAAACGGCGTTATTATCCAAGAAAATAAACTAGCTGGTCTAGATCCAAGTAGACCAGATTCTACAGGTTGACCATTCAGATAAAGTGGATTCATAAAAAAGTATCAAATGAATAATAATCTACATACTTTGAATTATATTTATCAATACACAATGTTTTAAAAGAAACCAAAAACAAATTTCAATTTATATATATACTATTACAAAAGATATATTAAAAATTACATTGATTTTTACATTGAAATTTATCATACATTTATAGACTCACATCAGTTTTATGCTTTGTATTATTTAGATTCTCGACTATCTGTAACTCAACATGCATACAGAATTTGAAAACTCTACAAATAATAAAAAGTTTGACAGAAATAAAAAAAGTTAAATTTTAATATATTAATTCAAGGCATTCATCTTTGCATACAAAGTACGTTAGTTCCTATTAAAAATATGCATCAGTGACTATTGGCGAAAATTTTGAACATAATGTAGGAGTGGTAATAAATCTTTTTAAAAAATGTCTCTAAATAAATTTTAATATCCAGGTTTGATATATACTATACATTTATATAGATTAAACATTTTTAAGAACGAATTCAAATTTCTTAATTTACAAAATGTCTCTCATTCTTCCGATAATATTAATAAATATAAAAGACTTTAAAGAAAATTAAATTTTAACTTATATATTATATTAGTACAATAGTTACATATAGGTACACGTTAAACTAAGGCTTATTTTTACATTATTATATATTTACAGTTTCATAACAAATCTTAAAGGGAAATTCTAAAGTAAATAAATTATAATGGATCGATAAAAGAATAATTTTAGGTTATTTTTCTAAATAATTGTTCTAATTTATAGAGTCTGTAAGTAATCATCATTACAGATATCAATAATTTTAATATTTTTTTCAAATCTTTAAAAATATGGAAAAAATGAAAAACACTAGCGGTGATTCTGTCTTTTAAAAAGTTCATATGAAATATTCAATTTACGACTACATAAAGTTCAATAATTTGTCTTAATTTCATCATTAATCTTCAAGTTTTTTTTCTTTGAATAATATTTAACGTTTTAAAAGCAACAACAGGAACCTGCCAGACAGATTTTGTGGAATCGATAGCCATACATCACCTGTAACATAATCTGTTATAGAAAAAGAATAAGCAATGTAACGTATCTGCTAGACGCTGTAAAGAGATTTTTTTAGTCAGGATTCTTTCTTGTTTGCATATGACATAAAAACCTATAATTTCGAGGTTGGTCATTCATTACCTGCTAGCACGTGTATGGAAACATTTAAAAGCAAATATATAGTTTAAAAATACTATAAAATTACTTTCACAAACTAATTTTTAATTTACACATTTTATATACACGATTATTGTTGAACACGAAATATGATACAACTCCTGGATTAATTTCTGATATCAAATGCTAACCAATTTAAACGAATAATGCATATTAATGTGATTTCATTAATGAAATACTCTACTAGAGTCCATTAATTTCATTTTTAATTAACGTCAATGTGAATGATTTGTCTCGCTCCATCATTAATACTGAAAATTCGTTATTCAAAGATTAATCCAAATTGTTGTAACAATATAATAACAAAATCCAGATAGCTTTTGTAGAATATATAGCAATTCGCATGAAAGATTATTATTGTTCACGTAAGTTACATCAAGTGTCTATCAAAAACTTTAAAACACCAATCCTTTTAGCTCCATAATTAATACTGGATATTTACAATTCAAAGGTTAATACAAAATGTTTTAGCAATTGGATAACAAAATCCAGATAGCTTTTGTAGAATAGATAGCAAAACGTATGAAAGATTATTATTGCTCATGTAAGTGACTTCAAGTGTCTGCCAAAAACTTTAAAACACCAATCCATTTCGCTCCATAATTAATACTGGAAATTTGCTATTCATAGATTAATGCAAAATGTTTTAACAATATAATAACAAGTTCGAAATAGCTTTTGTAGAATAGATAGCAAGTCTCATAAAAGATTAATTTTCACGTAAGTGTCATCACGTGTGTCTCAAAAACTTTAAAACACCGATCCATCTCATTCCATCATTAATACTGGAAAATTGCTATTCAAAGAATAATCCAAAATGTTATTAAAGGATAATAACAAAATCCAGATAGCTTTTGTACAATAGGTAGCAAGTAGCTTAAAAGACTATTATTGTTCACGTGACATCAGGAGTCTGTCAAAAAATTTAAAACATCGATCCATCTCTTTCCATCATTAATACTGAAAATTTGCTATTTAAATATTAATGCAAAATTTTTTAACAATATAATAACAAAATACAGATAGCTTTTGTAGAATAGATAGCAAGTCGCATAAAATATTATTATTGCTCATGTAAGTGACATCAGGTGTCTGTGAAAAACTTTAAAACAGCTATCTGTCTCGCTCCATCATTAATACAAAAATTTGCAAAAATAATCCAAAATGTTGTACCAATATAACAAAATCCAGATAGTTTTTGTAGAATAGATAGCAAATCGCTTAAAATACTATTATTGTCACGTAAGTGACATCAGGTGTCTGTCAGTTTAAACGAATAATGCATATTAATGTGATTTCATTAATGAAATACTCTACTAGACTCCATTAATTTCATTTATAATTAACGTCAATGTGAATGATTTGTCTCGCTCCATCATTAATACTGAAAATTCATTATTCAAAGGTTAATTCAAATTGTTGTAACAATATAATAACAAAATCCAGATAGCTTTTGTAGAATATATAGCAAGTCGCATGAAAGATTATTATTGTTCACGTAAGTGGCATCAGGTGCCTGTCAAAAAATTTAAAACACCGATTTGTCTCGCTCCATCATTAATACTGAAAATTTGTTATTCAAAAAGACTAATCAAAAATGCTATAACAATATAATAGCAAGATCCAGATAGCTTTTGTACAATAGATAGTAAAGCATATGAAAGATTAAAATTGTTCACATAAGTTAAATCAAGTGTCTGTCAAAAACTTTAAAACACCAATCCGTTTCGCTCCATAATTAATACTCGAAATTTGCTATTCAAAGATTAATGCAAAATGTTTTAACAGTATAATAACAAAAAACAGATAGCTTTTGTAGAATAGATAGCAAAACGTATGAAAAATTATTATTGTTCATGTAAATGACATCAGGTGTCTATCAAAAACTTTAAAACACCGATCCCTCTCGCTACATCATTAATACTGGAAATTTGCTATTCAAAGATTAATGCAAAATGTTTTAACAACATATTAACAAGATCCAGATAGCTTTTGTAGAATAGATAGCAAGTCGCATAAAAGATTAATTTTCACGTAAGTGTCATCACGTGTGTCTCAAAAAATTTTAAAACACCGATCCATCTCATTCCATCATTAATACTGGAAATTTGCTATTCAAAGAATAATCTAAAATGTTGTTAAAGTATAATAACAAAATCCAGATAGTTTTTGTAGAATAGATAGCAAGTCGCATGAAAAATTATTATTGTTCACGTAAGTGATATCAGGTGTCTGTCAATAACTTTAAAACACCGATCCGTCTCGCATCATCTTTAATACTGGAAATTTGCTATTCAAAGAATAATGCAAAAATGTTTTAACAATATAATAATAAAATACAGATAGCTTTTGTAGAATACATAGCAAGTCGCATAAAATATTATTATTGTTCACGTAATTGACATCAGGTGTCTGTCAAAAACTTTAAAACACCTATTTGTCTTGCTCCATCATTAATACTCGAAATTTATTATTCAAAGACTAATCAAAAATGCTATAACAATATAATAACAAGATCCAGATAGATTTTGTAGAATAGATAACAAGTCGAATAAAAAATTATTATTGTTCACGTAAGTGATATCAGGTGTGTGTCAGAAATTTTAAACATCGATCCATCTCCCTCCATCATTAATACTGGAAATTTGCTATTCAAAGAATAATACAAAATGTTTTAGCAATATGATAACAAGATCCAGATAACTTTAGAATAGATAGCAAAACATATGAAAAATTATTACTGTTCACGTCAGTGACATCAGGTGTCTGTTAAAAAATTTAAAACACCGATCCACCTAGCTCCATCATTAGTCCTGGAAATTTGCTATTCAAAGATTAATGCAAAATATTTTAACAATATAATAACAAAATACACAAAGCTTTTGTAGAATAGGTAGCAAAAGATATGAAAAATTATTAGTGTTCATTTAAGTGACATCAGATGTCTGTCAAAAATTTAAAACACCTATGTACGACAATCTTTTGGATACGGTTCTTAAGGGAAGGTATAATAACAAACAATAGGTCTGGAAGCTTATCGAAAATACTATTAACCCCTTGCCGTGACGCCGAATAGTGCAAATTTCCCAATTTTGGTAATCCCGACCTGAATTCGGGCAAGACTAAAATCGGTATTTTAATTTCGCTTAACCCAAAATCGGTTTGACAAATTCATAATATTTAATTTGTCATTTTCCCATAACAGATACTAACCAGCAAAATGTTTGCATTTTCGAGTCATTTGTCACTATTACTCGGATACTATAATTTATTTCAATGGAATCTGAAGAACATGAATTTCTTGAGAGTTGATATAATACTGTTTAATTAGTTTATTATATGTATCCTGAAATTTATGTCATTTGATTTATTTTACTGTAATTTGAGCAAAAACTGATGTATGATATTAACATATCCCATTTATGTGAAAATATTGAAAATAGTATATATCTTGATAAAAAAAAAATTTTCAAAATAATCTAAAATTTTTTTCTGAAATATGTTCCGCAATCAAGGGGTTAATTACTCGTATTAATCTAGTCAAAAAATGCAAAACAAAATATAGTTATTAATATATAATATTTAAAAAAAAGTTTTATTTGAAACAAAAAAAATTTAAATTTATATAGTATACTAGCACAAAAAATCTAAAATAAAGGAATTATAATAGATCGATAAAAGAAATATTCTGGTGATTCTTTAAAATTATTGTTAAAATTTATACAGTTTGTAAATTATCTTCATTACAGATATCAATACTTTTAATATTTTTTTCAAATCATTAAGAATATGAAATAAAGAAAAATAACTAGCAGTGATTCTGTCTTTTAAAAACTTCCTACGAAATATTCAATTTACGACGAACATAAAGTTAAATAGTTTTTCTTATTTTCACCAATAATCTTCAAGTTTATTATAATTTGAATAATCTTTAACACTGTAAAAGCAACAGAAACCTGCCAGACAGATCTTGTGAAATTGATAGCCATATATCACCTGTAACATAATCTGTTATACAAAAAGAATAAGCAAAGTAACGTATCTGCTAGATGCTGTAAAGATATTTCTTAGAGTCAGGATTCTTTCTTGTATGCATATGACGTCAAAAACCTGTAACTTCGAGGTTGTTCATTCATTGCAAATATATAATTTTAAAATACTGTCAAATTACTTTCATAAATAATTTTTAATCTACACATTTTATATATACGATTATAAGACGATTTAAAGCAATAGGGCAAATTCTCAAATTATGACAATTCTGGATTTAGTTTCAAATGGAAGGGCAGTTTATTGTTTGTCTATTGGCTGTTGTAAACATGAAAATGGAAGGGGAAGAGCATTATAGTAGTTCTTGACGTTGCGACAAATTGCTCTATTGTTGAACACGTAATATGATATGACTCTCAGTTTAATTTCTAAAATCAAATGCTAACCAACGCAAATAAACAGTGCATATTATTTTGATTTCATTAGTGAAATACTCCACTAAAGTCCATTATTTTCATTTATAATTAATATCAATGGTAATGATTCATCTGGCTCCATCATTAATGCTGAAAATTTATTATTCAAAGACTAATCCAAA
>CM063501.1:124823391-124828391 GCA_032207245.1 Pardosa pseudoannulata
AATAAACATAAAATCTGGATCCGCCTGGAAATGAATGCCAATGGAATCAATTTAATTTCTTGAATTGTATTCACTGTTTATATTTAAATGGACAACGGCACATTATCGCTTAATTTATTTTGACGATGTTGAGCGGTGATTAGTTGGTTTTGGACTCTCAGACAGAAAAGTCATCTCTTTTGCACTTATCCTCCGACAGATAAAGTTCGGGAACTTTGTCCTTTTTCCTGAATGATGTTGGATTGTCGTTATGATATCATTGAAGCAATTCCTTTTGTGTGTAAAAAATGTTGTTTAAGTTTTAATCTTCAAAACACGAACTTATCTATTTGTCACGTACTCTCCATACATCACAGAAACTCACGTTACGTCACGCTGGGCCAACTATGGTGTGACGAATGTTAAAATTTTAATATGTTGACAGCTCGGTGTTTACAGAAATTAAAGATAATGTTAGAAACGGAAGCGTTGATAATTATAGATGTTAAGTAAAAACTAATGAATTATACATTTCAATTTTATAGTGAACAAAATCCTCATATTTAAACAATTTTTTTTAGAAAAGGTTTAAATTTAGGGAATTAGCTAAAAAGTAATTTGAGAATTGTTTATGAATTAAGACATCGTTTCTTAAAGCCAAATTTATCTTATTATACATAATTTGATAAAATAATATTTTATCCCATTTGCAAAGCTCAATTGGTAATTATTAATAAACAGATCTATCATATTCATCGTTATATATATATTTGTACACAAGCATGTACATATACATATGTATATAAATTCCTAGGTTCTTATTGTATGCCTCGTTTTATGGAGTAAAGTGAAAAATTATGAATAAGATTGAGGGAGAATTTACTTTTATTTCAGTCTGCAACAATGAAAATATGCAAAATATCAGAAATGATATTTTTTATCTTTATAATCTCAATCTTAAACAAACATATTCTATTCAATTAAGCTTGACACGTAAGTACTACTATTTTTTGAGCACTCTTACCTATGTATTGAAACATCTCAGAGGTATTCTAACAGTATTTTAAAGCTCTTTTTGCCATATCAATTACGTATTTTTAAAAAGAAAAAAACAATATTAAAGTAGATTAGAGCAAATTTTATAATTGAGCAAATGTCTTTTTAAGTCAAGCATATTCTGTAAATATAAAATGTATAGATACAGATAGACAATAAAACGGGATTGTTAGTTATGCATATATAACATATAACAGTATCGTGTAATATAAACGCTTACACTGCAGAAATTCCAACATAAATCAGCGAGATACCCTTTATAATATAATGACGGCAAACGTACCGTAAAATGATTCCTGATGCTGTCGATGAGAACAGTGCCGTCAGCTTCAGAACAGATAGCTTTAATCTTGGAAACTCTCAAACATATTCGCTTTAACACAGCTTTTCATGTAAAGGATACGAACACTTCACTAGTGTATTGATTTGAAAGGAATCTTAACTCCCGCGAAATTTGTGAAGTATGTCTCTTATCATCTACCTTATTTATTTCCAATTTCGTAATGCAGTAAATGACCATTAAAGCAGGCTATTAAATTCTGAATCTTCAAAAACATGTCATAATGAGTCACGCGCTTATTGTAATTAGGGTAACGATATATAGGCGTTCCTACCGCATTAACCTATATATTATACTGAAATATAATATATAAAACGTTTTGCATTAAGTAAATGTGCCTATGTATTTATATATTTGGCAGGTACTTAGAGTGGTATTATACTAAGTAGGGGGTTTAGACACCCATGCTGTCATAAATGTTCCTAGTCGATTGCAATTGGCTTTAAGCTGTCACATTAATTCTAGTGTAAAGTAGACCAATATATTGACGTATATATATATATATATATATATATATATATATATATATATATATATATATATATATATATATATGTATGTATGTTATAAGATTGGAATATATAACTGATGATACGGCAACCTACAGTTCAAACGGGTGAACAGAATCCATCGAAATTTCGGGCTTTAAGTGAGATGCACTCACGGAATTTCGAAAAAATATTTTCGTTCCAAAATGTCACCAGATAGCTATTCTTACAACACCGTCCGAAAAGTGCTGAAACATAATGCACTACTTACTATACAAGATACACCATACCCAGGAGGTGCTTGATAGAAAGAAATCACTACGTCTCCAATTAACAGAAAGTTTTCTCAATAGAATGACTGTTTTTCTGCCATGGTCTTGGAATATTCTGTGGAGGGACGAAGCTCGTTTCTACCTCAAAGGGACAATTTGCACACATAATTGCCACAATTGGGCTAAGGAAAATCAGCGGATCCAAACTGAAATTCTCCTACAGTCTCCAAAGGTCACGGTCAGGTGTTGATTCACGCTGATATTCATCCTTGGGCCATTCTTCTTTGAGGTAATCGGTAAAAGTGGGCTTGTCACATGTTCCTTTACTTGCCGTCGATAACATAACATTCTGAAGTGGGTAACATGATATGCCTATGTTGTGTCTCAAGTACAGCAGAGGTGGCTTCTTACATGAAAGCATTCATTTTCATGCAAGATGGTGAACCCCCACATATCCATCGACCCGTTAAGATGTTATTGCTCTAACATTTCACAGATGAACGTGTTCTAAGTCACTAATTTCCTAATACATGACCACCAAGTTTGCTGGATATCCATTGTTGATGGGATTTCTGGATATGGAGCTATTTAAAAATTATGGTGTATCGTAGAGGTGTTGCGACATTAGGTGACTCAAAAAACTCTATAACGCTTCATGTGCCAAGCCTCACAACTGATCAGTCAATATCTGCTACTAAACAAACTGTCATTCGACTTGAAATTTTGCAGGTGAATGGGGGCAGTCACGTGGATCACCATTCCCTACATCGTTGTAGACATGGTTTAGAACTGCTCCTCTTGTTCCATTTCGTCCTAATCTGTTCTTATATCTGCAATCGTCAATATGGGTCAAAGCTCATGCGGGTGAATACTATAATGAATCTGTCGATATTTTGGCGAAAGAAGCCACCAGAAAAATTACAACTGATTTCATTGTAGGTATGTCTATCAAACAACTTAAAAGTAAAATACATGAGAATTCTTTACTTGTTTGGCAATTGCGATGGGAAGATGACGATAAAGGTAGAAGAGTCTTTTCTTTCTTTCCCAAAGTTAGCATTAAAAGGTTAGAGGGAAACTTCTATTTAAATCAAATTTTCACTGGACATGGGGCTATTCCTGTCCATCAAAATAGATTTTTTTAAAAAACCTAGAATTTGTTGGTGTCAAAAAAATGAAGGTACTATTGAACATTTAATATATTATTGTAATTTAGTTCAAGATATCAGATTAAAATATTTTCCTTCAAATTATTTAACTGTAAATTTATATAATTTATGTAACTCCCCTAAATCTCGTATTGGACTCTGCTCAATAATGGATTATTTTGTTAATTTATCAGTAGCCTAATTATTTGTATTTATATTTATCTTTTCTTTCTATTAATTCCATAAAATTTTTTTATATTTTAAGTCATTACTTATATCAAAAGTATAATCAGTTTATATGTTATAACTTTCTATATTATCTTTATATATTACTGTACTTATTGTCTGTACTTTTTAACTGTACTTATTGTCATCATTCTCTTGTGGCCTTCTTATTGTAAATTTGCTGTTATCTCGGTTCAAAAAAAAAAAATTTAAAAAATAGGAAAAAAAAAAAATTCTAAGTCTTTCAGAACACTTCCGCGTTATTAGAACAGTGATTACTCTCTCCAATTTAAATTTAATTTTTTCTTTGTTAAAATTGATCTTTGTGTTCCTTAAGTACTATACAGGATTTCTGTTCTGACGATTAGTTTTCACTCCCCGTATGGCGTAAGCTGGGTCGGGTGTATAATTTACTTATATCTGCAATCGAGCACCAAACAGGGCCTACTTGGCTGTGAGACCCTCCAAGCATGTCCCAGTGGTGGTGGGCAGATCGCAAGTAATGGGCCACCCCCCAACGTAGTTCACCCCTGAAGTGTATCAAGAGCACCAGGAGTAGTACAGGCGCAATCTACATGTGAACGCAGGAGAGAAGCACTAAGAGATTAATTTAGAAGACTACTGGATGCCTTAGTCGACATCTTAACACCGGAATGAGTGAGGGTCGCGTACACCAAACTGGCCTTGCTTTTGAAAACTGAACTGTTTTTATTTCTCCCTTACCTTTGATGACAAGGTGATCAGAAATTAGTCAATAAATGTTAATATTGTTTCTGTATTCCGGTTTGGTCGTTTAAAGTACGCAGGAGAGAAGCACTAAGAGATTAATTTAGAAGACTACTGGATGCCTTAGTCGACATCTTAACACCGGAATGAGTGAGGGTCGCGTACACCAAACTGGCCTTGCTTTTGAAAACTGAACTGTTTTTATTTCTCCCTTACCTTTGATGACAAGGTGATCAGAAATTAGTCAATAAATGTTAATATTGTTTCTGTATTCCGGTTTGGTCGTTTAAAGTACGCAGGAGAGAAGCACTAAGAGATTAATTTAGAAGACTACTGGATGCCTTAGTCGACATCTTAACACCGGAATGAGTGAGGGTCGCGTACACCAAACTGGCCTTGCTTTTGAAAACTGAACTGTTTTTATTTCTCCCTTACCTTTGATGACAAGGTGATCAGAAATTAGTCAATAAATGTTAATATTGTTTCTGTATTCCGTTTGGTCGTTTAAAAGTACGCAGGAGAGAAGCACTAAGAGATTAATTTAGAAGACTACTGGATGCCTTATATATATATATATAGAATATATATATATATATATATGGCCTTGCTTTTGAAAACTGTATACTGTTTTTATATTATATGTTTATATATCAGAAATATAGTCAATAAATATATAATATATGTATATATGTATATATATATATATATTTATTATGTATATATATATATATATATATATATATATATATATATATATATATATATA
>CM063501.1:124835891-124850891 GCA_032207245.1 Pardosa pseudoannulata
AAATAGGTCAGATATCTCTTAAAATTTTTCAGTATTTTTATTTCTATGTTTGGTGACACTTCATATAAATCTATCGATAATGGGTAACTGTCAATAATATATATGTTTATAGATACTTTTGTTTTATATTAAGTCTCGATACTAAAGTTGATTAGAAAAAATAAGTGCATAAGTGAACTTATATAACACATTTTTTTTCTGATATCACTAAATTATCTTCCGAATACAAATAATATGTTATGGATATATTTATGCAATATGCTAAAAATTATATAAGTAAATCCCACGAAATGAGGCTGTATTCGCAGTAAGATAGTATTTTCTTTATTTTCAGTAAAATAAGTCTTTATTTCCATTTCTTTGTCTGGCGTAGAAATACAGTTAGAAATCAATTTTAAAATCTAACTGGAGTAATTTATTAACCGGTCTCCAAAATACAAAAAATAATTCACATTTTTTGGTATATATTTTGGCACAAAGAGTTGTATTGTTCTGTATTTCGGTTCCTTTGTCATGTTTCAAATTTTACTGAATATGGTGATAGTATAATTGGAAATCTTAAAAGGTTACATATCATAATTTTTGTAAAATTTATTGTGTGATTTTATGCTCCAATTTTGATTTACAGATTATAATAATTGTCTAACTCAGATCTTTGAGTTCCAAGTTGTTCCATCCATAATGCAATGGATGTTCAATCAATGATGTTTTAAAAAACTGAACAATTATATATATATATATATATATATATATATATATATATATATATATATATATATATATATATACACACACATATATATATAGTGTGTGTGCGTGTGTGTGTGTGAGTGTGTGTTTATATATTGTAACGAATTTTCGTTACATTAAATTTCCAGTTACAGACTCATCTACTACCGTCAGAAAAAAACGATATATGTTAAAAATACTGGAAACGCCTTTTGTGAGTACTTGAACTGAGCTAATCTGCCTTGTGACAGTATGTTGTTTCTCGCAGAATAGGATGATGAATAGAGAATTGTTAACATCTGGAACCATCTCAATCATTCTGACTGAGAAATTCATTAAGGTGCAGTTGAAGTGTTTCCAGTGTCGGTTTCAATGGCATCCCAAAGGAAGAGTTTTACATCACAGAAACCCTCTAAGTTGTAAGTGAAGCAGACATCGATTAATGTCTTACAGATCGTCAAGATTGCTCTCGATTACTAAGAACTCCCAAAAGTTCCTTGCAACATTGCTTAAACCTCTCAGACTAGCAATTCAACAAAGCGTTTCTTCCCCACGTCGTCAATCAGGTGTCCGATCAGCTTAGATGGAAATTTGGGGGCAGACGACGGTATAAAAAGACCGAAGATTCTGCCCAAACTCAAGCATTCATTGCCCTGTTTTATATTTTCATAACCCAATCCCAGCTAATTCAATTCCATTAGTTGTTTACGTATCACAGGACTAGAGGTCTAGGCCCAGGAAGTTCTGTGACTTCACATATAAAAAGTAATAAATAAATTTCTAAATAGCCTTAGAGACGACTTAAAATAGTAGTGTTTAAGGTGTTGGAAAAAAGAAAAAAGGTGACTTTTTGATAAACGAACAAACAATAAATAGGTCAGATATCTCTTAAAATTTTTCAGTATTTTTATTTCTATGTTTGGTGACACTTCATATAAATCTATCGATAATGGGTAACTGTCAATAATATATATGTTTATAGATACTTTTGTTTTATATTAAGTCTCGATACTAAAGTTGATTAGAAAAAATAAGTGCATAAGTGAACTTATATAACACATTTTTTTTCTGATATCACTAAATTATCTTCCGAATACAAATAATATGTTATGGATATATTTATGCAATATGCTAAAAATTATATAAGTAAATCCCACGAAATGAGGCTGTATTCGCAGTAAGATAGTATTTTCTTTATTTTCAGTAAAATAAGTCTTTATTTCCATTTCTTCGTCTGGCGTAGAAATACAGTTAGAAATCAATTTTAAAATCTAACTGGAGTAATTTATTAACCGGTCTCCAAAATACAAAAAATAATTCACATTTTTTGGTATATATTTTGGCACAAAGAGTTGTATTGTTCTGTATTTCGGTTCCTTTGTCATGTTTCAAATTTTACTGAATATGGTGATAGTATAATTGGAAATCTTAAAAGGTTACATATCATAATTTTTGTAAAATTTATTGTGTGATTTTATGCTCCAATTTTGATTTACAGATTATAATAATTGTCTAACTCAGATCTTTGAGTTCCAAGTTGTTCCATCCATAATGCAATGGATGTTCAATCAATGATGTTTTAAAAAACTGAACAATTATATATATATATATATATATATATATATATATATATATATATATATATATATATATACACATATATATATATATATATATATATAGTGTGTGTGTGTGTGTGTGTGTGTGAGTGTGTGTTTATATATTGTAACGAATTTTCGTTACATTAAATTTCCAGTTACAGACTCATCTACTACCGTCAGAAAAAACGATATATGTTAAAAATAGTGGAAACGCCTTTTGTGAGCACTTGAACTGAGCTAATCTGCCTTGTGACAGTATGTTGTTTCTCGCAGAATAGGATGATGAATAGAGAATTGTTAACATCTGGAACCATCTCAATCATTCTGAATGAGAAATTCATTAAGGTGCAGTTGAAGTGTTTCCAGTGTCGGTTTCAATGGCATCCCAAAGGAAGAGTTTTACATCACAGAAACCCTCTACGTTGTAAGTGAAGCAGCAATATTTTCCTCCCTTGTTCTCCAAGGGTTTGTTCATAGACATCGATTAATGTCTTACAGATCGTCAAGATTGCTCTCGATTACTAAGAACTCCCAAAAGTTCCTTGCAACATTGCTTAAACCTCTCAGACTAG
The DNA here is from genome assembly GCA_032207245.1 of Pardosa pseudoannulata. Classification (NCBI taxonomy): domain Eukaryota; kingdom Metazoa; phylum Arthropoda; class Arachnida; order Araneae; family Lycosidae; genus Pardosa; species Pardosa pseudoannulata. The sequence goes on from CM063501.1 coordinate 124,838,794, forward strand.
CAATTCAACAAAGCGTTTCTTCCCCACGTCTTCAATCAGGTGTCCGATCAGCTGAGATGGAAATTTGGGGGCAGACGACGGTATAAAAAGACCGAAGATTCTGCCCAAACTCAAGCATTCATTGCCCTGTTTTATTTTTTCATAACCCAATCCCAGCCAATTCAATTCCATTAGTTGTTTACGTATCACAGGACTAGAGGTCTAGGCCCAGGAAGTTCTGTGCCAAATGTACTCTGTGAAGCTCAGGATGATTTTTTGGCTGATCGAGTCTCCTGTGAAGTCATTGGCTGGTAGCGTCTGGAAAACGACTGAGAGTGTTCTCACCTCCCCCACTTTTCTTCTCGTACCTGAGTACTCGTAACAGTGCCGATTCGGAAAGCTTATTCCTGTAATTATCAACAACTCACTATATATAACATCTTGCTTCCATATGTATTTTCATCATAACTTTCTAATGAATATCTTAATCTGTACTTAGTCCTTCTCTATCCTTTTTCTAGCTCATTTAGAAAAGCTTAAATTCCCTACAGCTATTATTATTATGGCACAAAGGTCAAATATAATTATATGTTATCTACTGCATTATTCAGCTTTCAAATATAATGTATTCAAGGTAATGTATTAGTCAAAATTTCACAGTATATGTTCTAGAAAATCATTTTGGATATCTGAGACAATGTCCCCCCTATCAAAAATTACAGTGTATTACTTTTACATTATGTATACATTATGTATATTACTGTACAATGTCTGTATATTCTCTTTAAAACCATTCTCTACCTAAATAAATTGTGAGTTATTTAACTTTCTTATTTTAAAGCTAAAATGACAAAACATTATATACATCTAGTATTTGATAGTGACTAATATAATTAAAAAGTAGATTATTAACTAACCATAGGAAATACTTAACTTTTTAAGAAATATTCATGTACCTGGGATATTAACGGTATCCATAGTAAAACGGTACCCATTTTTTCTCTTTTTTTCTTCTTAACTTAAACTTTTAGGAGATTTCATTTAAATATTTTTCATCTTTATTGTTCCCATTTTAGGAAAGTCAGCTTATATATATATATATATATATATATATATATATATATATATATATATATATATATATATATATATATATATATATATATATATATATATATATATATATATATATATAACACAGTAGAAACGTTCCATGTGCTCTAGGAAAATATAAAATCTACAAATCAACTATCATTTGAGTAGCTACAAGGTAAGGAGATTGGCAGTTACAAGATATCAAAGACATATCAGGAGAACCCAAGTGATTCAGGAATAAATAAAGGTTAAATATGTGGTGGATTTAAAGTGTAAAATAAAATTGAGAATTACTAAAACTTTTATGTGCTACAAAAACCTCTTTTAGGTTCTTCAACGTAACAAGGAAAAAATAGTGTGTGCTCAAATACACGATGAGCCATCAATAATTTAAACATTAAATAAAAATATTACTGGTATTTTTAAGTTCTGAGATATTTTCTGTAATTTTTAATAGTCTTTAAAAATACACTGTAAAATATTTACTTTTTTGATATTGCATAAAAAAGCCTAATGTACAAAGGGCAATGAAAATTAAAAATTGTACATACTTTGATTCTTATAAGTATATGTTATAGGGAATATCAAACAATGCCTATGGAGTGAAACTAAGAGAAATATCACTTATTGATGGCACGTATTGGTAGAAAAATCATGCAACATTAATAAAGAACTCAACAATATATAATCAAAATCAATAATTTAAACATTAAATAAAAATATTACTGGTATTTTTAAGTTCTGAGATATTTTCTGTAATTTTTAATAGTCTTTAAAAATACACTGTAAAATATTTACTTTTTTGATATTGCATAAAAAAGCCTAATGTACAAAGGGCAATGAAAATTAAAAATTGTACATACTTTGATTCTTATAAGTATATGTTATAGGGAATATCAAACAATGCCTATGGAGTGAAACTAAGAGAAATATCACTTATTGATGGCACGTATTGGTAGAAAAATCATGCAACATTTGTGAAACTGAATGTGACTTCTGTGATTGGGGACTATCAAACGACGTGTATTCAGGCAGCGTCAGTCTCTGGAGACTGACAGTAAACTTTCTGTTCAAAAGACTGGTCTCAATCCCTAGAGACAGACGTAGAACTCAACATGTTAAACAATTTGTTGAATTTTCAGAATTTCTTAAAAACTGCTTCTCCAATTTAAGTCAAAGAAATTTCAGAATGTGGTCTATGGCGTGCTGCAACCATGTAATATTTTGGTATCGATTGCAAGAACTGGTTAAAGTATGGATATTTTAGTAGCTTGTTTTTCATTTAATGTGAAAATTTATGATAAATTTATGATTTATAATAATTTCAATCCTTTTATTAGTGAAACGGACAAGCCTAAATTTAAGACTGCATAAAGAGTGCAATTCGCCACCCGCGAGTTACAATATTCTTATTAGCTGTGTAGCAACAACGCAGGTGTACGTCATTGAAAAACAGACAAAAACCTCTATCAAAAACCAGCCTGTCAACGCCCATAACGTGCGACATGTATGTCGCATTATCACCGTAATGATGCTAATTTAATATCCAAGACAGAAAATTATGTTACCTGTTTAAGTTAACAATAATTTTTTTGATAATTTTCTACTTAAGTTTTAACTTGTACCTCTTACAAGCAACACTGTAGCACTAGTTAGTTATTATAGGACCGAGCCTCTACACTGCACTTCCTGCCTTCAATTTTTACAATTTACTCTGCAGTTTTTACAGGCAGATAAATACACAAAGACACACAACTCCATACCGATTATTTATGAAAAAAATGAAGATATATAGCCACTGTCGAGATTTATTGCAATCAAATAGATTAACCGAACAACAAAACAATACGGGCAGTGGAAATATTATCGCAAAAGAGCAGTCAGTAGTACACTACTAAATCTACTACCTGCATTGCATTTCGTCTTGCAATTGTGTAAAAAAGAATTCTGGTTAAAATGTCCAGCTCTTAAAAGATAAGAAATGGATTTTTTTTCGGTACTTGTCATAATACCCTCTTTCAAAAGTAAATGAGATACCCCATATGATTATAAATGAATTAATTTGTAGTTAACCAAGATTTTAAAAATCTTGGATAACTATAGCAATGGAGAGACTGTGCTTTATAAAATACTTCGGGAGACTGTACACATTTCGCCATTCCTGAGGCGTAACATCTATAAACACACTTCCACCACACAGAATATAATATATATATATATATATATAAATATATATATATATATATATATATAGATATATATATATATATATATATATATATATATATATATATATATATATATATATATATATATATATATATATATATATATATATATGTATGTACATATGTATATGCATACAAACATATATACATATATATATACATGTATGTATGTATATATATGTTTGTGTGTGTGCATGATTGTGTGATAGTTGTTCTACTTTTTGTATGTAAGTATTAAAATAACTGGGTTGTCGACTGCATCATTTTTTATGAGCCAATTATTTTAAGATGACTTCAAATACTTCTGGAGACTGTTTATGTTTAACGCCGTTTTTCCCTATGACGCAAACATATATGCATAAAAAATTATATATATATATATATATATATATATATATATATTCAGCTTGTTCACTTGTCTTATACTTGTCATTTATATTTATTCACTTACACACACAATATATATGTGTATATATATATATATATAGTGTGTAAATATAACCACGCAACACACACAAGCACCATATATAAATATAAATAATATATATATAAAATATATATATATATATATAATATATTATATAATATAATATAGATAGATATATAGATAGATAGATAGATAGAGAGAGAGAAAGTTATATATCTGTGTAATTCATTACTTTGAAAATATGCAAAAACCATAATTCCTACATAAAAAGAGTTCGAATGAGTTTTATTTAAATAGCTTTTAATTTATTGAGGTAAAACGAGCAAATGTTATGGGTTTTTACATGTATTATCGTGCATAAAAACGAAATATACGCACTTATTGCATTTTCTATTAAGAATCATGCATTAAAAAAGTAAGGAAAAGTTACGAAACTTTTTACCTTAGGAATTTATATTACTTATTAATGATTTCAGCACTAAAACTCATATTTCCTTTTTTATGAGTTAAAACATCAGAAGATCATAAATCATCAAAAGACGAAACATAAACTAATACGCATGTAATATTATTAAATTTATTGCTTGCAGTAAGCCATGAATTAATAAAATATGTTCTATAACAAGGTATTACTGACGCTCTTTCACGTCTGCTTTTTGCCGATTAAATTGCAATATACGACGAAAATAAATTTTATTAATTGTTAGAAAAACCACCAGTAAATCACAGAATAAAAATGATTATAAATTTTAACAACATTAATGTCCGGGAATACAAGATGTAATCATCAATCTTTTTCACTATCAGTAGCAATTTTAAATGCTTTTACAAACTCATTTTACGATTTATTTCTATTTATGTAGTGTTGATTTATGACATACAAGATTTTAAACTTAATAAATGTTTATTGCCTGTGTTGAGTTTTCTGTACAGATATTTAATGAATTGAAACAGTAAAATATATGATCTTAGTTTTGCAGAAATTTCATGTTCATTTTATTGTTTTGTAGTACAGTGGACTCCGCTTAATGTGATCGCGGTTAATGTTATCAATCGCTTATTGTTATCGAAATCACTTGGTCCCGATTTTCTCTATTCATTTGTTAAAGTTTTATGTGATCGTTACATCGGTTAACCCACTGAACGGACGCGTCGACGGGGATTCGACAGCGAATTCCTGTTCGAAAACGGACCTGTCGACCCTTTCTCATTCTCACTCGTATAACTCGTATCGCAGACTTTTGAGGAAAAAAATATTGCAAATCGATAATAAATGAAAGAAACTAATTTTGCGTAACGGAACTCCTTTACCTTGCAGGGAAAATAATTTAAAAGTAGCCTGACAACTTTTAAACCGGCAACTCTAGTATGGTTCGTTAAGTTCCGTCTGGAATTTACGAAAAGTGTGACTGTTTTGAAAGGGAAAAAGGTGGGGAGGGTGGTCGGTGGATGGGTTAATGTTATCAGTTTTCGAACCTCATTTTAACTGGCAAAGGAATATTCACAATATATTCAGAAGGAACCCATTCTTTTCTTTTCCTTCGCTGCTGTTTGAATTTCTGAGAATTCTCCTCTTCAACCCAGGGAAAGTGAGAAAGTTACAAAGGAATAGGATATTACACGTTCCCGGAATTTTTCAGAAATATGCACACCCTGCTGGTGGTCAATGGTTGTCAGATAAGCAGAAGGCAACACATTATTTTCGGAACTGAGAAGGAGCATATTCACATTTTATGCCTTTCTCGCTTACATGCAGTTTGTCGATATGAAAGCCAGAAAGCGAAATGATTTAACATTAAAGCAAAAGATCGAAATTTTAAATCGTTATGACAGGTTGATTATGATTACGAACAATTTATCAATGGGCTTCTTAGAAAAATTGTAGACAGTCAACAATTGATCAATTTTTTAAAAATTATGCATACAGTTCTTATGTTTTAAAGGATAATATGCAAAGGAAAATATGCTTAACATAAATAGAAGGTGTGTTTCTTATTTTGTTTTGAAATTTAGTATGATTGGGAATAGAATTGGGAAATAAAGGGGGAGGGCGTAAATTTATGAAATTTTGTAAATCGTTTATTGTTATCAATCGGTTATTTTTATCAAAATTATGGTGTCCCAAACTGGATTCCATTAAGCGGAGTCCACTGTATATTTAAAAATGCTTTGAAACAGGTGAAATACTGTTTATAGCTATTATAATATCATCTTAAAGTACTTACACTAAAATCTTGCAATATTTACAATAATGTTACATTTTTATAAAGAATATGCTTTTAATGTACATCTATTGATGAATTAAAATATTTTAGCCTATCAAAGCCTATAATAACAACACTCTGCTAGTTGTATAATGACACCCAAATCGTTATAAGTGCATTTTTGTCTCATCGTAGCAATTTTCCGTCAAATACATACCCTCTATGTATATATGTATGAATGCACGTATCAGAGTAGGCATGATTTAAATCAGGATTTAAATCTTGATTTAAATCAGTTGGTTTAAAAAAATCATTGATTTAAATCATTTTTTATCACTTCTTTTAAAACCTATATTCCAAAGACAGTTGAATTGGGAATCAGTCAGCACAGAAACACCAATAAGTAAATAAGTGTGAATAGATAGCATGTGTTTTCCAAGAATTTAGGGGTTGTTATCAGAATGTATATAGAAGAAGTAGGTACAATGACTAGTTATGACTAGTGGAATTTATTTTATGTAATGGGAGGTAAAGAGAGTATTACAGAACTTGAAATCCAGTTTATCTACCAAATAACAACACTCGTGGCTTCATTCGCTAGAATAGAAAGCCAGTTTTCTTCCTTTGGTATTGTTCATTCTAGCCTTCGTAACAAATTAGGAGAGGATAAAGCATAGAAACTAGTGTTTTTATTGAAACAGTTAAATACATAATTCGTTGCTTAAAAGTTTTTGAAATAATTGTGATTTTTTGTTTTTTTTTAAATAAATAGTTTGCATTAAATGAATATTCAATATGCTCTTTAAATTTAAGTCTTATTTTTAGTTCGCACTATCCAATTACAAAACAATAGAATGTATTTAGATTAAAATTTATAGATTTAATTTTAGGTAATCAACATGTAGATTATACTAGATAGATTTAGATGTAACTTATAACAAACTATACATGTATATTGCCAAAAATATAAAACACAAGAATAATTAAAATTAGAATTTAAAAATAATCAAATAAACCTGATTTAAATAAAAAATTGGATTTAAATCAAATAAATCTGATTTTTTTTTATTAAAAAAATCATGATTTTCAACCCTGGTACGGATATCATCTTATTTATTTATTTCAGTTCTGTAAAGTGAGTTACATTGTTGACTGAGGGACAAGGGCGATGTCAGTGACCCTCCCCCTTCGACCCCATTGGACAGGAGGGGTGCCTGACGCGGGTTAGTCGTCTTTTGCCTTGTCAACAGGAGTTTTTTCGGATACTTCACTCGTCCGATTTGAAACCCATTCAGAAAAGAATAGGAAGCGAAAGGAGAACTGGAGCAGAGGCAAAAAAATTTCAACTCTTGCATCTGAGAAAAGAATCATCAACGTTAGTTGTTTTGATAAGTAAATCAGGTTCTTCATCTCCACGAGTAGCAAGTTGTAAATGTGTTGGAGTTATTCTCGTTACTTTCGGATCTTTCCTAGCTTTTCCAGCCAATTCTAATACATCAGCAGTTCAATACTCCAAAATTGCAGCACTGCAAACTGTGGCTGTAGCACCAACATTTTTTCCCTATTCCAACGACTCCACATTAAGATGGCACAGATTTTATGTGCTTCAATAGATTGTGAATAAATAAATATATAAATAAAAAATCTGCAAGACAGTAAGTCTCATTTGTATCTGGTGTCTTAACTCTTTTTATTATATCAGCATGGCCTGGTATAAGTCATTGGTACGTAATAAGTTCTCACTTTAGCTCTTGTTTAAAGTACAGTTCATACAAATTAGAACAGCAGAAATTTGATAAGGGGCATGTTTATGGAAAAATTCAATTTATATTCACTATTTCTAATAAAATTTAAGACTTATATTCTACCTTTTAGGCTATTGGTAGCTCTTTATGTAAAAGATACAACTCGTAACTGAAAGCTTACATGTTTGCTTATAAAGCCCGACAAAGATCTCTACGCATAGTAAATTATAAAAAAAACTATTTAATGGTTTTGTCCTTTATTCATATACTAGCATATAGCCCGTCATTTGACGAGATCAGTAAGATTTTTAATTTTACAGAACTGTAAATTACCCTATTAAAACAATGGTTCGTTTATAGGCAGAGAATTATCTGGTACGCTCTCAATAATTTGTTTACCTTCACACTCCTGTAAAAGTCTCCAGATACTGTGAATCTAATTTAGAATCAAGTTAAATTTATTAACAACGGCGGCCTTCCTGTGTGTTTTTCATCCTGAAGAAAACTGTGACCTCTTCTAAATTCTTTAAACCATCTGAATACAGTAGTACGAGTTGGAGACTCATCACCAAATGCCAATTGCTACCGATGAAAGAATTCCTCTTCATTTAATCCTGCTTTAAAATAGTAGAAAATCATAGCGCGAAAATGTTCTCGCTTCAATTCCCCTTTCACTTCAGATTGAAATTTATTCTATGTTAAACAAGTTGAAGTAAATAAGTAAAAAAATTGTCACCTGTGCTAAAATACTTCGTATTTTAAAATTAAACAGTTATTTTTATTATGTAAATTCTAGTCTGCGGTTATCTAAAAAATTTCAGAGTAACCCTCGTATCTCTTTAAAATACTAGTAAATCAAACAAAAAAAAATAGTTTATTAACTTGGTAACTAGTAATTTATACATTTTTCACTATGTTTCAAAGGAAAAATTACTTTACAGGTGGTAAATTTCATAGCTATAAATCTTTATATTATAATATTATAACTAAAATAAATTCATTTAAATTACAGGATACTGTTTCAAATTTCATGTTGATTGCAACAGCGAATACTTAATATATCTTTTCCTAATTATACTCGTGTTGTAATTATATAGTTGGATCTATGTTAAATATATTGCTTGAAATAAAATCTACAGCTCAAATTAACGTTTATTGCTAATTTTAACTTGTATCTTGCTCTTAAAACTAATTTGTGCATCTGTATATTTTATATAGGCCTGAAAGTTAATGCAAGTAAGGGTAACTATATATGTATGTATATTTTTTATTTTTATTTTTCAACAGGAGAATTAAAGCTATACAATGCTGTATTTTCACATATTATAGTCGTATCTTAGAAACTAAAAATATTGTTGCAAAATTCTAGCGTAAAGTTCGTTGATTGAATAGACTTTGGCTAAGAATAAAACAATAATACTTTATTAACACGCCAAATGAATCACAATTACAACGGATGGCGATAAAACTTGGCAGCCTTTTGGCGAACATTTTCAGAGCAATAAGGAGAGCATTAACACAGGTCCTAATTTCACCAGACCTGATCGAGAACTGACTTTTATGAAAACTCATGGCCCGTTTATACAGCTTTCAGCTTTCTGGAAGTTTCCACAAGCTTCTAGTAAAATCTAGGAGAAGGAGGTCGGCAACAAATGTGGCCAAGTCTCCAAATTTGGAGACATAACGGCACCAAAAATGAGTCTCCTAAAACTTTGCCAAGAAGCCAATATCTCGCGAGATACTATACAAATTACATGTTTACAGCATTATTAATAATATATTAATATGGATAAAATTTACAGATCCTTTAGAAGCATTAACATGAAGTAGATTTACTAATAGATAAAAAAGATGATTTATATAATGCCATCTCTCTAATGTTAATGTCTTTCAAATTTACTAAAATTTTTACTTTACTTTCCTTTGATCTATTCGCATTTTCGTAACAATTAATAATTATCCTTTTCATCATATATTGTAACTTAACGAGACATGAGCAAACATAAAAATACCTCCCTAATATCTTCTTGAGGGGATCATTTCATTTATTTATAGCTTAGAGAGAGCAATAAACTTTGAAAAATTACCCCGAATGGTTATTTATACTTTAACATATAAATCAAGACTGGTGTTTTGGCTCATAAAACATTAAAAGTAATTTTAAATGCTTTAATTTTTAATGTAAAACAAAGTATTTCCAAAACATCGTACGTTATACTTCTTTTTTAATAGGATGTACTATTTCATAATAAATAATAAAATAGTAAATAATAAAATAACTTTATTTTGTCTTCTCATAAAGATATTTTAATTTAGGTTAATAAATGTTTTGACTAGAACATTATGTATATTTATATACCATTTGATTAAAGTTAAAATCATAAATGAATGAAATAAGATATAGCCAATTTTCTTGTTTTTTGCACATATTTAAAGTTAAAAAGCATTAATAAATAGTAAATTTTATAGATTTGTTATAATACTTAATTTTAAAAATAATAACTCGTATTTAAACAATGAAATATTAATTTCACTTTTCTAAGTGTATACAATATATTAAAGATTTAAGTAACGTGATATTCAATTATGAAAATGAGTTATAATTCTGATTGTTTATTAAAAAATGTTTTTTAATATTAAAAATATATACTCCAAGATAACAGACAAAATTCAGTGCTGCATATGTAGTAAAATATAATATGTATACTTTATATAAATAAAATATTTTCAAAGGTGTTGCATATGTATATATGTATGTATGTATGTATGTATATATATATATATATATATATATATATATATATATATATATATATATATACATATAATATACATATTATATACATATATATATATATATATATATATATATATATATATATTATATATATATATATATATATATATATATTATATATATATATATATTATATATATGTAATATATATATTATATATATATATATATATATATATATATATATAATATATATATATATTTACATATAAATATATATATATATATATATATATATATATATATATATAATATATATATATGTATATATATATATATTATATATATGTATAATATATATATAATATATATATATATATATATATATATATATATATATATATATATATATATATATATATATATATATATATATATATATATATATATATATATACATATATATATATATATATATATATATATATATATATATATATATATATATATATAGTATATATATATATTATATATATATATATGTATATATGTATGTATGTATGTATATATATATATATTTATGTATGTATATATATATATATATATATATAACAAAATGACTCATATTTAAATAACAAAATACTGATTTTATAGTTTAATATATATGTATATGCATACAAATAATTCCTACTGAAATATAATTTTATTTCTTATTTTAATTTGTAATAAGAGAAAATATTAGATTTCTTTTTTATAAATGCATCAGGTTTCTGGAGGCATTTCTTTTACTTTATGGATCGATGAAACATAGGGTAATAAGGTACTTTCCGGAAATTAAACTGTACATATTGTTTATCAGCAAATAAAGAAAATTGAAATTGAAATCATGTTATTAAATTTGGTAATTAAAATTTATTTGTGAAAATAATTAACTTCAAAAGCATTAACTATAAATATATCTCAAATATAAATATTTACTTATACAATAGTTTGTAAAATTCTATAAATAAGTTATAAAGAAAAAATAGTCTACGTAAACAAATGTAGAATATTAATAAACTTAAACCAGTGAGTCAGTCTGTTCTGCATTAAGTACAGGAAGTACGAATATGTGGAACTAATGAGTTAAAGGAGATGTGGAATAAAGAAACTGCAACAAGATCAGAAGACACACTTTTGGTCAAAACACTTTGGACAAAATTCTGAAATTTGGTCATTTTCAGAAAATCTTTATATTCTCGAAATATAAAAATAAGCAATCTTACTTTCAAATGTCCGAAATGCTTGAAGACGCTTTTACAAATATAGGCAGATATGAAAAGGATTGTGGTCTGGTATCAATGACTAATAAAAACTTCTAAAAGTTATGATCTAGCATTATATAAATCTAAAGTACGCATATGAGTAAATTCCCAGGTAAATGTAAGTATTCCACGTCACTGGTTTTGAAATAAATGTCTACACCACATAATGAAAAATTAAATTACAGAATAATTCGAGTAATTTATTAACGTTTTTGAGCCTTAGATATACTTTTCTGCGCTTCTCAAAAGGACAAGCAACCTCTGCAAGTATTCTTGGTAACATATTGGTTCATTCATAACATATTAGTAAACTGTACATATTGCTTATCGGCAAATAAAGAAAATTTAAATTGATTGATGGATGTATTCTGGATGCTTGT
>CM063501.1:124855891-124858391 GCA_032207245.1 Pardosa pseudoannulata
GCGTATTTTAAGTTTAATTACTTGGGTATACAGCAGGGGTCTGCAGGGGCCAGCCCGTGACCGGATCAGGCCCTTTTGCTTACTTTATCTGGCCCTTTGAAAAATTCTGCATGCAATTTTTTTAACCCATATTGGACCACTGTCCTATACAGCAATTAAAATTCCATTTAATAATAAAGTTATAAACATTTTCTGTGTGGATTTTATTTTAACACCTTTAAAATAGACACACTTTAGCATAGTAACAAAAAAAACTGAGAAATCAAATTATATTGTATTGTAAAATTTATTTTCATCTATCTCTTAAAAATTGTCATTTTTAATCTTTAATTTTATATTCATTATTATTATTATTTAAGCATTGTGGAGGTTACTTTTAGTTTAAAATCAGAGCTAATAATGTAGCTGAAAGTTTTTGTTGAAAAATATATTTTACACGTGTATTTTGTAAGTATAAAAAATAGGTTCCCTAAAATTAAGACGACGGTCCAATCCTGATTATTTTTCTATGAATTCGATATTGCATTGATAGAGCACATTCTTTTCTATCTTTCAGTGAAAACCAGTTCAAACACCTATTCACACACCTGGACACAACAAGGGGTAAATAGATGTCTATTCTATTCAGTAAACTGGAGATATTTTGCAAGATGAACTTACTCTCTTACTGCCAGTTCAATAACTGCAAGAGAAAACCTACAACAGTATGCTTAAAATGTAATGTTTGACTTTGTTTCGACTGTTTCCCAACATTTTATCCATGAATCAGCCTAATGCAATGTAAGTGATATTTGTTAAGTTTTAGTACTGTAATGGACCGTTGTCCTATTTATAGGAGAGCCAATTACATAAAAAATTAAAAATATTTTTTCAAAATTTTGGTTTTATATACTTAGTTACACCATATTAATGATATGGATTAAGTTTTAATAACCTACAGAAATATTTAGTTGGTGTGATACAATATGGGTTGATCTCTTATATGCGATTTTGTTGAAATCAACAGTATTTGTATGCCTAGTGTCCATATAAATAATGAAAAATATATAAATAGAGTATTATAATTTGAAAAGCTCTAACCATATCACTACTTTAATGTATGCATCTTGCATACTCTCATAAAGCGTTTGATCTGCTTCAAATATAATAATAAATTGAAAAAATGGACTTTCTGAGGTAAAATTTAAAACTGTTTTATTTTGATTTAGCACTAGTCGCATACTCGTCGTTTCTTTTGAGACTAATGTTTGTTATTTTCAAATATAATAATAAACATTGATAAAAAGCTTTGCTTAGTTTGCCAGGAAAATTGCTGTTTTTAAAGAATACAATTTAAACAGGCATTTTATTTTACTGTAATAATTAAATTATTTATTTGTAGGCCATTGTAAATTGTATCAATCTAAAAAAAAGAAAAGTTGATTTGGAGTTCAATAATTTCAATGAGGCATGGACGGTAAAATACCTTTTTACAAACATTGATAAGAAAGCAATTTGCTTAGTTTGCCAGGAAATAATTGCTGTTTTTAAAGAATACAATTTTTCGACAGGCATTTTCGAACAGGAATTCGCTGTCGAACCTCCGTCGACGCGTCCGTCCAGTGGGTTAAAAAAACTTCAAAGTGCAGCAGAAAACATGGCAAAAAACTTGAATAAGCAACAAAATATTTTTACCAAACAAAGTAATCCTCCGGCCCGGGAGACATATTGAAAATTTCATTTTGGCCTGTGTATACAGAGTAGTATAATGAGGTTCATGCAGAAATGATAAGAATTAAAAAATGTTATTTTGAATAATAAAATTCCACTTCCTAGCATGAAAAAGCACAAGAAATTGATAGCGTTTACCTGATACGTTGTTTAATATAATGTTGAGATTTAAAAAAAAAAGATCGGGTACATTTATTAACCCCTTAAGCGGTCTGCCCGTACAGTGTACCTGCTAACCAAAATTGACCTCAAATGCTTTGCCCGTACGGCGTACGGGCATCAATATTTTTTCCTTTCCTTTTTCGGTTTTCCCATATTTGTATGGAACTCACATGTCGTTGCTATTTAATGAAATTATATTAAAACTATCAAAAGATTAAAAAGTAATAAAGTACAGTACAAACTACTTCTAGAAGTTATCTTAAAATTTAAATACCCAAATACCCCCAATACCCTAAAATAAAGGCGCCGATTGATACCCGCACCTTTTTCTCGGGGATTGTGGAAGAGTCCGAAAAGAAGAGCAAGGTTTTCCAGAAAACTGGGTTCTAGAATTTGGCGATATTTGGCACACTTGGCTTGCCCACTGAACTGGGTTCGGAGAGCTCCCCAAACTGCGATAATGCCAAATAAAAATACGTGAACAGAAGGCTCAGTCAAATAAATGTGTATACCGATAAACTTCTAGTATATCCTATACAACCTGAATTTGTACGACTTTTGCAGAAAAATCATTTTTGCTATCTGTATTCCTTAGCATGTCACTTCCTCAATTTTAAAAGGATATCAG
>CM063501.1:124865891-124873391 GCA_032207245.1 Pardosa pseudoannulata
ACAGGGTTCTCTTTGAAAAAGGAAAAGAAAAGCAACGCTTCACAAAACGGAGCTTTAATTAGCCACGAAGAAGAATGGTAGTTTTGAAGGAAAAGTTCGCAGTTATCTCTTCTTTTGCTCTTCTTCGCTTCCAATATTTTTTTTCTTTTCACTTGTCTTTCCCTTTTAATGGTTTAAATGAATTTTTCATAACCTTCGAATCTTATCTCTCCAAGAAATAAAAAGGCTTAAAGTCCTTAAGGTCTGCAATTGTATTCATCCAAAATATGACTGTAAAACGAAAAATACTCAAAATTTGTTTTAATATGAAGAAAGGGAAAATACTTAGAAATCTATGTTTACTTCAAAATGTATATATTGTATTGTCTAGATTTAATTTGAAACGTACAATTGTTTCCTATATAGAGTTTTAATTTTTTTAGTTCCTTAGTAGAGATAAAAAATTATGAATATATGTAATGGCTAAAATACTCAATCTTCATATTCTAATGGAAATGTTTACTATGGCCATGCCTCAATCGATTTTAATTAGTTGTAAAAATAATGTTACTTTGGCCTCATGTTTGAGAAAGAAGAAATCTAAACTCATTAAAAAATACATGGTAAAAAGACTACATGAACATCATGATTAAATGATTATATACAATTAATTTAATGCCTAAGGAATACAACAGGAATCAACTTATCATTTGTAGATATCGAAGACTGCTCTCGACTCGGCGTCGCTCCTAAAAAACAATATGGCGATGGTTTTCCTCAAAAGGTCTATCCCGCAAGCCGCGAATGCCAGCAGCGTTCACCTTCCACTATCCTCTGGTCACAACCTTGTCCTCTAAAACAATCAGACAGCCTCGAGGAGAAAAAACAGGGGTCCACTCCAGAACGACGGAGGATCAGAATTCCCCAAACCAACGGACACTTCTATTGGTTGGGAGAAGTCCGAAGTTTCTTTCTAGTTCAAAGCGGTCCTGTTCTGGTATGTTTTTGACGATGACTCACGGGAAGAGTTAAAAAAAGCTGAATATAACTTATTGTTAGACTAGTGGATGAGTAACATATGTAAATTCGTACAATAATAATTTAATCCTGAATTTTCTATATCCATTTTGGCCCTTTTTTAAAAGCATTTTTATGGCTTTCACCCTTATATTGGTTTGTACTTACGCATATACCTTGCATAACTCAAAACAGTTAAAAGCATTATGTTAAAATTTTATATTAAGGTGGATTTTTACCTCCTATATTTAATTTCTCTTGCTTAATGTTTTCAAATTGGAAAAATAAAAGTCTCCCTGGCCGACTGGCATTTTAAAACTTTTTAATATCCTATGACATTAAAATACCTTGTGATACTTATGACATATTAATACCTTGTGAGTAAACAGAAAATTCATTATGTTGTGTAACAAAGAGTTACATCCCAACGGCATTGCTGCCAGTACGAAGAGACTGGATGGAACGCGGAAGTGATTCCAGGGCTGTAAAATTCTAAATTTCCCTGCAATCATGGATGATTATGAATATGAGTATGAATTAACTAGGCCTTCCATCGAACTTTTGATAATTTTTTACTACTGACTGTTCTTGAAGGTAAAGTTTTCCAACTTTATTTGTCTTTTCTTTTAATTGTCAAATATTGCAACGTAAATCGGTGGTGAAGATGACTTATAAACGTAGCTTCACAGCATCCAGGGACTAAACTCGAACGTCGGACGTAGTCTAACTCTTCATTTCACTGCTCCTGTCTGAGCATCTATTCTCAAGCAGATGTCAGTGTCTAGCTCTTCGCACACTTTTTAAAGTTCTATTTCTCGGTTCTCTAAATATTCTCTTTAGGTTCTACAGAATTTCCTTTTTTTTAAACTTTATTTTTACCATCTTTTTATCTCCTTTACTATGTAACATCTCACTTCCCACTTAACCAATAGGACATCTTAAATTACTTTTGAAGAAAAATATTAATTAGTGTTCCAAGTAAATCAAGTAATTCAAGAAACCAAATAGTATTTAAGTAATAATATGGGAGAACTATTTCGACACCAAGTAGAAAACATATTTCAACTCCAAGTAATCTTCTATTGGGGAGAGCTTTATTACAGTAATTTTTAAATTATATACATTATTTACATTAGTAAAAATGCATAATTTTCCAATTTTAACTTCCGCGATGCTTTTACCACGGCCAGAAACATTTTTGTAAAACAAGTCAACCGTTTTATACATGCATCGCTCACATGGCCAAACTCAATATACGAAGAAATCGGAATTACAACAAGCAGAACGTTGGCGCTTCACGTTCAAAATTTTCGGTTACGGTAAAAAAAAAGGAGTGGCTGGAAATGTTTCTAACAACTTTATTTGACTGAAACCTCTTGACTTCTGAATTGATTAAGGTTTCCGTTAAATACCACCTTCCATAAATAATTCCCATGTTTCTAGCCACTCTAGGTGGATTTTACCATTAGGCCACCGAAAACTTAATACTTTAGTACCTATAAGTAATTTTGCGAAGACTATTTCTTTTTCAACTTCACGGCAATACTCCATCTTATCAGACTGGGATCACATCTCAAACTGTAATTTGGCTCAATAAATCTACATTTCAAATCAAATCCTCCTAAGGCTTTTACAATGTAATAATGTCTGATTTAGATCTAAAAATGTTTCTTTTGCATTTTAATTGAAATTTTGAATTCTTTTTGAACACATCTAACTCATCTCATTAAAATAATGCCTTTAAACAAGCAATTACCTCAATTATTGTAGCTAGACAATTCTAGATTTCAGACTCTCTACTGTATTTCACTTTGCATGAATACAATTTTTTATTACTCAAGTACAACAATTTATGTAAGCGTAATATAATATAAACCATCCATTTAACGATTTCGATCAACAAGCATTAAATTTAATTATTGTATCCGTACGATTCCAGATTTGAGACCCATTACTGAATTTCAATTTACAAATATACATAATTTCATAACTCAAACCTAAGAATCTATATAAACACGCTATAATTCCAGCTCTATACTTAACAATTTCGTTTTAAAAGTATAAAATTGAATTATTGTATACCGACGATTAGGATTTCAGACTTTCTTCTGTCTTTTGATTTAAATCCATTCTAAATTTCACAACTTATGTCTAGTAGTTATATAAATGCGTTCTGATGATTCCACTTCCTTAAAAACAATTATTGTGATGATGACATAGTCATAAAATCTTCCGCTTAAAATTTTGTATGTCTAATTGCATTAATTACTGTAGATTATTTGTTAACTAATTTACAGTTTTCAACGAAACTTCTAGTAGTTTTGAGGATGTTTTTGCAGTTTGATGCACTTACATTAAGTTCTTACAGGTGTTTCAAAAATGACCGGTATATTTAAAAAATCAATAAAAACTAAACGAATAATGAAAGAAATACACAGTTTATTACAATATGCTAGAGACAATAGTAAATTTTCAGGCCGACAAAATTTCAAAATTAGTTACAATGTTCCACAACAGATAGCGCTGCAAGCTAGAAAAATCAAAACTACGATAATTTACAGATATCCACCAGGCTGAACAATAATACGGCTTATTCTGTACTGCTCCAGTTATTCAATTGTTTCTGGTTAGTAGCGGTACACCTGGTCTTTTAAAAGTCCCCATAGAATAATATAGTAGATTAGATTTTTCTAGACTGCAGCGCCATCTGTAGTAAAATATTGTAACTAATTCTGAAAGTTTGTCTGCCTGAAAATTTACTATTGTCCCAAGCATTTTGCAATAAACTGTGTATTTCTGTCATTTTATGTTTAGTTTAAATTGATTTTTTAAATATACCGATAATTTCTGAAACAACCTGTAAATAGTAAACTATTGTAAAAAAATAAACAAATATAATGCTCAAAAACGGATAATAATTATCCCTAACTTGGAATATGAAGTTCAATTTCACCACTACCGACAAAACAGATCTGAGGAGAGACTAAAAACTTTTGACTATAACTTCTTGTTGAAAATCCCCAAGTTTTAATGGAACGCGGAAAAATAAAATTAGAACTCGTTAAGTGGGATTTTTAGCTTTCCAACTTATTACTCTACTAATGACGAGATTAAATTGGGTTTTATGAGCAGAGTCCACGATCCAGAGTTGTCTGGAAGATTTAAGGAAAATTGAATTATATGAATTGTTGATAAGGATATAAAGTTCATCAAAATATTTTTAACTATTAATTAGTTATTCTTGAAAGATTTTCTCAGACATGAGAGTGTTGGCAAATAAAAGTTTAAAAAACTTATTATTGGAATGCTATAAATTTAAATCCTATATATCCCGCATCAAAAGAACTTGACTTATTAATTACGAAAGTTTTCTGTATTATTTTTCTCTTCTATAAGTATTTTGAAAAATTATATAAATATTATTGATTATTACTGATAAAAATTAAACTGATTATTAGAATGCTATCAATTTAAATCCTATATATCTCGCATTAAGAGATCTTGATCTACCAAAGATTTCTCTATTATTTTCCTCTTCTATAAGTATTTTGCAAAATTATATAAATATTACTCATTCATCTGCACATATCATTGTTTGTTAATTTTGTTTTGTAAGTTTGTAAGTAATTGAAAAAATGTAACAAGTCTGTGAGAAGAATAGTTAGGAAATTTTTTATAATATAATTTAATATTAATCTATTAGCATAAAGCCCGTCATAAGAAAGGATCAGTAAAATTTTGCTAAGTCTAACTCATCAAGAATCCAATATGGATGCTTGTATGCATTCGAGATCTTTTGACCACCGCAAAATGTAATTGGTTCAAAGAAGTGCATTCAAGGAAAATCTTTCGAAGTTTGCCGAAGAAATCCAAAACACTTTTTGTGTTTGGGAATACACTGTTTTGGGAACACTGTTTGTGTTTGGAATATAATATTAAGCTACTATCATCAATAGCCAATAGTAATGTAATTGGTCCAAAGATATGAATTCAAGAAAAATCTTCAGAAGTTTGCCGAAGTTCAACAGCGATACTCGTAAAGCGATGTCAAATAGAGCAATTTCGTTCAACGTCACGAACCACTAGAATGCCCTTCCTATTCATTTTCATGTTTACAACAGCTAATAGGCAAACAATAAACTGCCCTTCCACTTGAAACTAAGCCCTGAAATAAGTTGAGATGTCCTCTGCTGCGTGAAATCGCCTTATAGCGAGGAGTATGATTAAATCCCAAACAGCGAGCGAGCTGGATCAGTGATATAGCCATCAGCGATAAGGCTGTTTGAATGCGCACCCCCCCGATAGTTCCAAACCATGTATTTATGTATAAAAGACAAACACACAAACGAACAAACTTCTTAATTTTCAAAGATATATAACTTAAATGATAGATATTTGTTAGTTCTCGAAATAAACTCCCATACTTTTATGAAAAGAATTTGTTGTTAATACCGATAATAAAATTTTCATTGCAACAAAAATTAATCGATGATTTAATTTAAAATTATCACATATGTACCTAATCTATTATTTAAGCCAAATATAAAAGAAAATTATTTACGTAATATCTAAGTTCAGTGATAAAAATAATGCAGACGATATTTAAATAATTTAAAATAAGAAATGAGTAAATGAGATGGTTAAAGGAAAGACGTCATAATGCTAGAAATAAATGTTATTTTTACCTATTCATTATGTGATATAATTATAAATTTAATCTCCTGGTCTTCAAAAAAATATTATAGCCCTGGGGAAAATAGGGCTTGAAATAGGGCATTAAACGGTAACAAAAATAGTGCATTAAACGCTAAAAAAGAGGGGAAGGGGTGGTTTTCGAACGTTTTAAAGACGACAATATTTTTCGATGTGATATGAAGCATATTTATACCAATTTATTTTAGAATCGGATCTATAGTTTAGGAGAAGATAAAATTTACTCGCTTTGAATTTTTCTAATCCTAACTCATCAAGAATCCAATAAGGATGCTTCTATGCATTCCAGGTCCAACTGCTTCATAAATTCGAATACAGACGGACAGATAACTTAGACTTTTATTATATAGGGGATTAAGACTGTTTCATTTCACTTTCCGTAAACATTTCCGCAATGAAAAGTTAAATAAACTTTGTGAACCCTTAAAATAAATAGTATTTAAGTGTTTCAATACTCCATTTATTTATAAGGTTCAACATACCGTGTTTAGAACTGCGGTAGCTCAGTCAGCCAATGCAGCGATCTAGTGATAGAACAGTTCTGGGTTCGGGACTCGAGCTGGCATAAGATCCGTCGTGTTCTTTAAGTTTGACTGGACCGCGTAAAATATGTTCGGGGTTACAATGTTCTTAAACGATATGTCTGGGGGTATCAAGTCACACTTTGAGTCATTATTTGGTCCGTGGTTCTAAATTCCGAGATTTGGTTTGGTTTGGTTTGGTTTGGAGTGCTACGGTCTACTTTTTTGCAACACGAGGGCTAATGAGACCGGGACCTACAGCTTAAAGCCATTCCGAACGGCTACGAACATCCATGCCACAGTGGGATTCGAACCCACGAACTCCGGTAATGAAGGCCAGCCACCGTTCGGCTCTAAATTCCGAGAAACCAGTGTTGAAAATATTATTCACATCCATTGCACTCCTGAAGCTAAATTGGCCTCCTGGGTTGATGTAAAATTAGTTACAGCTTCACAGCCATGTTTGACGTAAAGATATATATCTGTAATGTCAGTTGCATTGGAATATAAGCTCACTGTATTTACTACTGTGTAATGGGCACCTATTATTTTTACTTAAAACAAATTATATCTCTTGTATGTGACTGAGTAAATCTCATGTACACTGAGTTAAAACTTGATACACTTGGTGCTTATTGTTCTTCTCTAAACAAACTAGTAACCAGATGCAGTGTGAAGCTAATTAGTTATTCCAGCAGTTAAGTTTCAAATATGCAACAGAAAACATAAACTGTACTTATAGTAGGAAATAAGGCATTCAAAGTTATCAATGACTGTTGCTTTCAACTGCTTGATAAAAGTGCAATTAGAATGAAATATAAATGTATCAAAAGACTCTTTTTTCAAATGAACGGTACGTAAACATGCTTAGTAATCATAACAATAAGGATGCTTCTAATTATTATAAATTTCAATGCTCTAATGTCTAAAACTATCTAAACCAGAATTATGTATAATGAACCCTTTAACATATCATATCGTGCTCAGAGTTCAGCCATACGAGAGTAGATAAGGAAAGAGAGGGTAGCTTCTCACAGCCTTGGAGCCTCCAGTTTATAGGTTTATAAGAATGTTATGATGATGAACCTCTACGATGCACGTATGAGCTCTCAGAAGAATTAGGCTTCCGTTCTCTAAGTATGTTTCAATGAATAACGATGATAGATAAAGTTAGATGAAATTAGAGTTTAATAAATTTAGAGCGACCTATCATTACACGCACTCACACAAATATATCCATTTGTCTATCGATCTATCAATCTCTCTCTCT
>CM063501.1:124878391-124890891 GCA_032207245.1 Pardosa pseudoannulata
TGGTGATTTGTCATCCCAAATTCGGTAGTTCTGGGTATTCACAGTTCCATTCAGGTAAAAGTCGGCTTCGTCTCCCCATAAGATTTTCCACTGACAAGCATCATCCACCTCCATTCTAGCAAGAAAGGTGAGAGCAAAAGTCAATCGCTTTTCATGG
This sequence comes from Pardosa pseudoannulata, assembly GCA_032207245.1. NCBI lineage: Eukaryota > Metazoa > Arthropoda > Arachnida > Araneae > Lycosidae > Pardosa > Pardosa pseudoannulata. Next base: position 124,878,549 of record CM063501.1, read on the forward strand.
TCGGGGTACAGTAGCTTCTGTACAAGGCTAATCTTTTACGCATAGAAATTGATAATCTTTCGTAAGATTTTCCATACCGTACTGTAAGGAATATCCGTATTCCGAGCTACTCCAAGAGCATTAGAGGGGGCAGCATTATTGTCCGGTCCTCTGCTTCGATTGTATCCTGTGGTACAGGTTTTGTCCTCTGCTGACTGAAACTTGAACTTGTTTTATCAAACGTCACAACCATTGCTTTTTTTTTTATTATTATATATATATATATATGTATAATATATATATTACTTCAGTTTTATTCTATATTTAAGACTGTTACTATATTTCCTTAAATATTTTTAAATTTTGTCTATTTTGGAGTTCAAAATTTTTCCGTTCGAATGGCGGTCAGTTCGAAACCAATTTCATACAGGAAATGGCTGTGGCGAAAGAGAGGAACTTATATTGAATAAAAATCATTTTTTCTTCCTTCAAAAGAAAGAATTATTACGCGACTAAAAGAAAAATTCTTTTGAAGAATTCAGTGCATCTAAACTTTTCATACTTGGGTTAGTTTTAATGTAAATAATACGTTGAGTACATATGAATATGGTACATTTAAATATTTACTTCATTGCAATGAAATAGAAATTGTACGCGACAAAAAATATAGTTTCAATAACAGAATTGTGTAAGAAATTGTGTTTAATTATTTCTTCGATATGCATGTTTAATAGAGTCTGATATACTTATATATGTATATATATATATATATATATATATATATATGTATATCTATCTCTCTATCTATGTATCTATCTATCTATATATATCTATATATATATATATATATATATATATATATATATATATATGTGTGTGTGTGTGTGTGTGTGTGTATGTGTGTATGTGTAAAAATTATTTTCTCTTAGTCAGAATAATTATGTAGCCCGTATAGTTTTTACTTGCTCGGGCTATTGGGCAAGGAGAAAGTTAATACGCTAGCAGTAATGCAGTCTGAGGACATTGAAGAGAACGGCACAAATATAATTAAAACTTTATTTTAGAGCTTCTGAAAAGGACATCTTTACTAGTAAACGAAAGACAAGAGAAAGAATCAAAAATCTTTCTGCTCGAACGGAGGTGCACCCAAGAGAAGACAGAAAGAATTTTAACACTTTTGAATACTTATGAACAATTATGAACTCTTTCCTGATCTAATATATACTATATATATATATATATATATATATATATATATATAATATATATATATATATATATATATATATATATATATATATATATAATATATATATATATATATATATATATATATATATATATATATATATATATATATATATTATATATATATTGTATATATTATATATGTATATATATATATATATTATATATATATATATATATATATATATATATATATATATATATATATATATATATATATATATATATATAAAGCTGTAACACTTACTATCACTGAGTTTCAGCGATAGTAAGTGTAAGATCAGGAAAAACGAGGAGCCATTTGCCGGCTACAGCTGGGAAATGTGTTGAATAGACAAAAAATTTGCATCTATAGGATAGAAAGATTTGAGAAATGTACTGAAAGAATTTTATGTCGAGAACGCTACTTTGTTTAAGATTTTAAGAGTAAATACCATATGAAAACGAGAACTATTTTATAATTATTTATAGCACTGTAGTAATATCTTGTTACATACATCATTGCGATTTTTTGATCTAGACCAGTGTTTCTCAACCTTTTAGTATTCACGGCCCAATTTTCAATCATAATTTTCATCGCGCCCCCCTCCCCACCGCGTACAATAAAATGTATACAATAATAATGTATTTTGAGCATTATGGCGCTAAACCTGCACTACAACCTTAATTTTAAACTTTGCAAATTACCAAGAATACGGAAATTTATTGACATTTTGCAACACTGATACTCAGCATTGAAAAAACAATAATCCTATGCCTTTTTATTGCTCTTGCGTCCCGCCATGTCGGGCATTCTCACGGTTTCGCGAGAAGTTTCGATTTGTCTGGTCAGCTTAAAAGTTAAGTTAGGAGCGTGCGCAGATGTGAACAAATGTTTTCTCATAGGGAGAAGGAGAAAGTTCTATGACGCCAATTTCAATTCCAGACAATCTCATTCGAGTCGATCCTTCTTATCGCTATTGAATCTATTCTTAATGTGTATGTTATATATATTTTCGTGTAATTGCAATTCACGGTATTAAATATTCACGGCAGCAGACTTATGCAGAATCATGGATAAATTTTTAAGCGGGCGTAAGCGAGCATTAGACGATAGACAAGCATCAACAAGTACACAGACGAGCGTGGTTCCGAAAATAAAATCAAGAAAATATTCTCAAGAATACTTAAATTTTGGGTTCACTAGTACTGAAGTAAATGAAGAAGAAAGGCCCCTGTGTATCATTTGCTCAAAAATGTTGGCGGCAGACAGCATGAAACCTAATAAACTTAAACGACATTTGGAAACGCTTCATAGTGAGTACGTAAACAAACCCAGAGAATTCTTCGAATTAAAATTAAAATCATATGAAAAGCAAAAATCATTGTTTAAAAAAACTTTGTCTGTGAATGAAAAAGCTTTAATTGCCTCTTACAAACTTTCATATAAAATAGCCAGATGTAAAAAGCCTCACACCATTGGTGAAGAGCTTATTTTGCCAGCCGCAATTGAGATTGTAGAAATTATGTTTGGAGATAATTTTGCAAAACAATTGCAGTCTATACCTGTTTCAAATGATACTGTTGCCCGTCGAATTGCTGATATAGCTGAAGATGTAGAGTGTCAGCTTTTGTCGAAGTTGCGTGACAAATTGTTTTCAATACAACTCGATGAGGCAACAGATAGTAATAAAGATGCTCATTTCATTGCCTATGTTAGATTTTGTGATGATTTGTCAGTAGTAGAAGAATTACTTTTCTGCAAACCAATAGAACTCAAAGCAACAGCACTCGCATTATTTGCTATCTTAAATGATTTTATGAACGAGGCAAACATAGAATGGAAAAATTGCGTCGGAATATGCACCGATGGTGCTCGTTCTATGTCCGGAAGATTCCAAAGTATTCAAGCACTTGTGAAACAAAAATCGCCACAGTGCGTCTGGACACATTGCATGATCCACAGAGAAGCTTTGGCTTCCAAAGAAATGAGTCCTGGTTTGAATATTGTGTTAACTACGGTTGTAACCGTAGTAAATTATATAAAAATGAGACCCCTGAAATCAAGAATCTTTTCCGCACTTTGTAAAGACATGGGTGCAGTACATTCAGCGTTACTATTTTATTGCGAGGCAAGATGGTTATCACGAGGGAAATTTTTGCAACGTGTTTATGAATTAAAAGAAGAAATCGCCGTTTTCCTAGAAGAGGAAAACAGACCGGAAGCTGAGAATTTTCGCGATAGTTTATTTGTGATGAAATTGAGCTACATGGTCGACATATTCGAGAAATTAAATAACTTGAATCTTCATCTGCAAGGAGCAAATACACATATATTGGATACGAGTGATAAAGTTAATGCTTTTTGTAGGAAATTGGAATTGTGGAGCAGAAATTTAAAGCAAGAAAACTTAACAATGTTTGCAAATTTGAATGATTGTATTAAAACTTACAAGGCTGAAGAACAACATGTAAAAGTTGTTTTTGCAACCATTGAACCAATCATTTAGCAATGCTAGCAAAGAATTTTAAAAAGTACTTTCTTGCTGACGACAAACTGATATCAAGTTACAAGTGGGTGAGGGATCCATTTCAAAATACTCCCGAAGGACTCTCAATTGAAGAGGAAGAAACCTTCATAGACTTCACGGCAAGCGGCGAAACCAAAAGACAATTTAGTAATAAATCACTCTTTGAATTTTGGGCAGGAGTGGATGATGAGTTTTCTGCACTAAAAACAAGGGCATTTCGCATTCTACTACCATTTTCAACATCTTACCTTTGTGAAACTGGATTTTCTGCGGTGGCTTCTTTGAAGACAAAATATAGATCTCAGCTAAATATAGAAAAAGAACTGAGAGTGTCTATTTCTAATATTAAACCCTCCTTCGAAAAACTTTGCTCTGAAAGACAGGCCCAAGGAAGTCACTAATAATTATTAAATTTGTTTTTAATTTAGTAAGTTGTTTTAATTTAATAAGTTAATTATTAAATATGTCGAAATGTATTTTGTTTTGTATGTGTGTGTGTGTTCTTTCCTTTCAGTCACTTAATCAATTTTTTTAAATAACATTTTCTCTTGGATATGCTCGCGCCCCCCCCCATTAGTGTGCTCGCGCCCCCCTAGGGGGGCGCGCCCCACAGGTTGAGAATCACTGATCTAGACATATCTTTATTCAACAACAAGATAACATAAACATAGGACGTGTTCATATGCAGCTGTGACATTTCTATTTAAACGATTTAAATAATTCTTTAAAAATTCAGTTTATAATATTTTTTAATTTCAGTTTATATTATCTTCTATGAAAGACAAATTTCATTATGGAGGATATTTTAGGTGACGGGCTGTTTCTAGCTTTATAATTATTAAATATATTGTCATAAATTGATCAAATTTTGAAAGCACAGAATATGTGTTACTACCAGATGATATTAAAGCCTCTTTTAATTTCAGTTTATATTATCTTCTATGAAAGACAAATTTCATTATGGAGGATATTTTAGGTGACGGGCTGTTTCTAGCTTTATAATTATTAAATATATTGTCATAAATTGATCAAATTTTGAAAGCACAGAATATGTGTTACTACCAGATGATATTAAAGCCTCTTTCGCTTTTATGTTACAGCTTTATATGCCAGAATAACAAATATTACCTGCAGTATATTACCTGTAGTACACGTTATGAGTAGTCGGCAAATGAAAGAACATCAATGCTATTGTTATATTTACTATTGTGAAAAAATAGGTCAGACAACTCATAACATGGCATTCAGTATAATATCTGAAGATAAAAATGACTACAACGTCTTTTGATACATTTTTCCAATAAAAAATAAATAAATAAGTTTGTAAAAGTGTAATATAATTAAAATTATTTAAAATAAACGCGTAAATGCAATATTTAACACTATTCTGCAATGTATCTCTAGTTTTGTTTCATGAAATGTATCAGGGAAATTGATGTAGCATGCAAAAGCGTAATATTCCGTTGTCAAATTGTTGCTCCATCACAGAGGTAAAAAAATAATGAATGAAAAACATCATGGCATTCCTTGGAGAATGATATGCATTCAAGAAGGATCATCTTTATAACTTGGGTATGTATTTTAGAGATAATTGAAGATGAACAAAATGAATACACCAGTACAAGAATTTTCTTCACAGAAGAACTTACATAAAATTGTCCAACACATCTCTATAGGTCACATGCAAGTATGAGCTTATGGAAGAACACAATTTTGGATCTTGAAATGGTAAAATATAAAATGCAAAATTTTCCAGAATATTTATTTAAAAGTAATTAACTAGGGATTCTTCATGTTACGCCAAATGCTATGCGCCAAGCGAATTTCTTGGCGAGTTTCTGGCGACGAGTGGGTTTTCGACGCCAAAGTTTGTCTGTATTGTTATAGTTCTGTTCTGTGTAGTCGCCTTACGGGAAGCAGGTGTTATACCCCAGTAATAATGGAAGAAGTAATTTTTAAGTGTTATGAAGTTGAATTAGTTTTCTTTTGAAGATGTCTTACAAGTAAAATTTACAGTCCACTTCATTGTTATCATACACTTGGGTTAAAAAAGTAGTTTCTCAATACTGATGGAGGGACTACTTAAGAATTGGATTCCCGTTGGCAATTTGGTGAAAATATTGGCAATAATATAAAGGTAATCCATCCTAACACTGTATTTCTTGTTTTTCTGGCGACATGAATGCACAGTGTGCCATCGTAATAGAATTATATGCTCTTACTTAAATAAAAAAAATGCCTTGAAAACCAGACATGTATATTGATGGGCAATTAATTCCTTAAAAGTTTACAAACTCAACAGCTCCAAATTATTAAAAATCAGCCATAGTGAATCATTAATGGTTTGTTATATCAAATTTTTAAGCATTGCTCACTTTTAATATATAAGAAAAGAGTTACATAGGAGAGTTGGATGCAAATATCACAAATATCATTAGATATAGATACAGATTGTTTGGACACGGTGAGATCAGTAGAAAATGTTAGGTGACCATACTTAAACCATTATCGCCTAGTTGGCGTTGGAACCCAGTTCTTTAGTCAAGCCACTGAGGGATTATCACATGAAACTTTTATGATGCTGCCGAATTTCATATTTGACTGCCTAAATTATGTTACCTCCATCCCGGTTTAAGCCGGGGACGAAAAGACGTCTTTTCTGAAGGGAATACAGGCAATCTTATTAGGGTACATATACACATCAGTCGTAGCCCGCTCCCAAACCTCAGATCTTCTATTTCCAATCTTTTGTGAAAGTTTATCACAATGTCTAAATACTACTAAACATAGATTTTTTTGGTACAGATGCATTATATTCTCCTTGTTTTTGTTCGCCAAATTTAACAAATTTTTGGAGGTTTTATGGGGCTATGAGAGGGTTGCTGTGTTTGCCTTGACTTTGGTTGGAGGGGGCAGCTCCTATGGTTTCTTGCACCCCATTTCCTGCACTTGCTTATTGACGTCAGTGCCTGGCACTATTCAATAAATTTGCATGTTAGCTGTCCTTTTGGCTTCCGGACGGGTAGTGTCACCTAGATCAGATTGTACTTGTCTTGGTTCTTATAATTTTCTGGGATTTAGTAATTTAGATATAGCGGATGTAATTATTTCAGTTCTTACATTTAAAAAAATTGTTAAAAAGTATCAGATATTCTTAGGCATTAGGTGGGTTTTGCATTTCATTCTAAACGATTCATTCGGCGATTTTTCAAAACACCCGTTTTTGTGTTGGTCGAAAGAAAAAAAAACATGTCTGATGGGACCGGCATCTATAATGAATATGTTTCGAATTTTTATTTCGGTTGTAGCTTGCAAAAGTATTTATAAATATCCCAGGAAATCACTAATTAAATTAACCTAAACCAAATGCTAAGCGAGGAGATGCTAGGTTTTCTTAAGATAATTTTTTTTCATAGCTGTTATTGATTGAACAGCAGTTTAAAACAGAATTCATTTACAAATTCTGTTTCATTAACCACATTTAATTGTTTTGAATTATAATATAAAACATAAATGTACCATAAAAAGTAAAAAGAATAAAAATTAGAAAATTAAGATGACAAAATACGAAATAAAAATAATGCATATATATGACTAAAATAAAAATTAATGTAATTAAGCATAAAGGTTTAATAAAGTATCTCAATAAATACTTCTAAATTATGACTTACAAACAAAATAAGACTGTATTTTTGGAAGCAAAACAAAACAATGAAATATCAAAATAAAAAACAAGAAAAATTCGAATGAATGCATAAGAAAAGAAAAAAAAATGAAATATCCCCATTAAAGAGCAAATAAATATTGAATCATTCTCATTAATATTTCAAAATAAAACTCTTAATAATACTGTTTTTAATGATGCCAATTTAAAGCAAGAAACGGAAGGCTGCATTTGACTGGTTTTCAAAGATACTCTTTTAACTCATGATGTCGGTATTATTAAAGTTTAACATGATTTTAAAAAAATATATAAATATATGGTAATTAAAACTAAATTATAATCAACCTAAACAATGTTCATTCATGGATAATGATTTTATTTAAACATGGAAAGTAAAAAAAAAGTATATTTAGATTTATTTTCTTTTAATATTTGTCAACAGAAATGTTATTAATTTTAAAAGATCCTGCTAGTTACAAAGTCACGTATATTAAACTTTCTAAGCGATTGAACAATATTTTGTTAAAGCTAATTACATGCTTAATAAAATGTATTTAATTAATATTATCTAGCCAAATCCTATTTAACAGAACAAATTTTGTACATCTAAATGAACAAATGTTAAGTGAAAAAATAATATTTATGTGAAAGAACTTGGAAGTAGTGAAACAAGAAACTGAAGTTTAATTAGAAACATAAAATAAAGATGATAAAGAAAATTTCACTTTTCTATCAGAATGATAGATTGTGATATCTTACTTTTATTTAAACAATTTGAAAATTCAGCTTAAGTCTACCTTGTTTATTTTTTCATTAAAAGGGATTAGTCTTCATCATAGATTTAGCTTTCCAAAATAAATTTCTAAAAAGGGAAGAATTTGAATTAAATTTTATTTTTTTTTACTTTTCTGTACAATGACTTATATTTTTAATCAATAAGGCTTTTCTTGAGATATTTCTTATTTTGCAATCTTTGTTATTTTGACCAGTTAGCAGAAGATCGTTAAAAGTTTTAAATCATATAAAAACATGAAATTGAAAATTATTGTTGCAACTTGGCAAAATTATTATTAATGATTTCCTAACACGACCAATATAAATTGAAAAAGTTTGAAAGTCTATAAAATTATATATATATATATATATATATATATATATATATATATATATATATATATATATATATATATATACATACAATATAATACACATATGCGAAGTGACTCTATGGTACGTTTCATTCTTGATTCTTATTCTATTTATGAATTACGGGCATCAGAATACGCACAACGATATCTGCCCATGTTGCAAATATTAATAGTTCTTCAACTGTCGTCAAGACAGTGTCTTACTGAAATGGTTTTTATGAAAGGAGAATCCCCACTCCATATTAGACAAGCAGTACGAAAGCTCATAAGACAATATTTCACAGATGATAGACAAGTAAGTTGGCATTTTATATGACATGGCCTCCTAGACCCCTGATCTGATGTCATTTGAGCTTTGAGTGTACTTAAAACCTAATGTGTACCGTGGAGGTGTCGTAAACCTCAATACCTAAAAGATCACGCATCATAACAGGTGTGAAACATCACCCCTGATGCATTGCATTCCGCAGTTGAGCACGACACGCACCACCTGGATAGTGTTCTCAAACTCAATGGTGGCATTGTGGGATCTGAACTTGAGGAAGCATAATCATATTATCTGCAACATTTTTCAATACATTTGGTATGTCATCCGGTTTTAGGTTTTCATTCTTTACTGCACTTTACTGCACTTTAAAAGCATCATCTGTCAGCGATTATTGCAAATTTTTTTGTACTATTCTATACTTCTTTCCCCTTCTCAATTACAAATACATTTTAGTTAAATTCGAATTACTCCTTCGAGTTAGAGATATATCCAAATAGAATAGTTATTTTATAACCATCCGGTATACCTGGATTTTAAACATACAATTTCGAAAAGAAAAAACAATTATGCTATATTTAGTTGTATATTAAGGCTATACTCAGCAAATACCAGAGCAGTATTACCTAATGTTACAATAAAATTCATATATATATATATATATATATATATATATATATATATATATATATATATATATATATATATATATATATATATATATATATATATATATATATATGTCATTCCCATAAGTAAGTATATAAATCAATCCATTCTCAACTAATTCTTTTTCTTTTCTTTATTAATCCACTTCACACGCTACTCAACAATGGCCTCTCATCTTGCCGCCCAATTGCTAACAAATGCAGTTTTCACTCCTTCGAAGAGCCACCAGGTCTGACTACAGTGATTTCTTATCGCTCTCTGCCGGATCATAGCGCGTGAGCCGTATTTATGTGACTCGAGGCGCGTTACTCCCATTAAAATAATCCCTAATTAAAATCTCTTAAATTATTCTATATTTTAAATCCTGACATATATATATATATATATATATATATATATATATTTTCATATATATATATATATATATATATATATATATATGTATATATATATATATATATTATAATATATATATATATATGTATATATATGTATATATATATTGTATATTTATTTTATATATATATATATTATTATATATATTATGTTTATATATAATTTTTATTTTTTATATATATATATAATTATATATATATTATTTTTTTTGTATTTTTTTTTATTTATATATATAGATATATGTATATATTATATGTATATATATGTATATGTATATATGTATTTATTTTATATATATATATTTTATATATATATATTATACATATAATACATATTATATACAAATATACATATTTACATATATATGATATGTATATATGTATATGTATTTTATATATATATATATATATATTATTATAATATTTTATACATATATATATATAATATTTTATATTCAATATACATATACATATACATGTATATTATTTTATTATAATATATATATATATGTATTATATGTATATAATATATATATATATATATATATATTATATATTTTTATATTATATTTTATTATATATATATATATATATATATATATAATATTATATGAATGTATATATATTTAATGAGACTTCTCAATGGGTGGTTGCAGTCATGGCCCATAAAAAGGAAACCGTATTAGCTAAAAACCTTTATTAAGATAATGTTGGAGGACGGGTTACCCCTTCATCACAGTGACAGAACAAACTGAAGGGTCAGCTAGAATGAAGTTATATGTAAAAGACCCTTAACACCTGAGTAGACATCTCAGTACAAATCTGTGTGGAAATCTCTAGGAAATTCTGCCTCCGACAGCTTCCGTCTCCTTTTTGTTTAGAAATTTCCTAAATTGTCCGTATGGGCAATGTAGAATTGTAATTGTTCAGACCCCTTCTCTGAGGGCATAAACTGTAGCCCTTGGGGTTAACTTAGATTAGGGGTTAAAAAAAGGAATGCAAAAGGAATTTTTAGCCCTTGACTTCAGATTTGAAATCCCTTGAAAATTTCCTCGAGGTGTCTTAGGGGTTTTATTCAAAATGCCTACATATACATACATACATACATACACAAGCACACACACACACACACACACACACACACACACACACACACACATATATATATATATATATATATATATATATATATATATATATATATATATATATATGTATATACATGTATGTATGTATGTATGTATGTATATGTGTGTGTGTAATGATAGTTCAATTTAAAATTAAGTAACTTAATTTTACTTTTGATCTAAAACAAATTTCTGGTCCTCATGGACGCAAATTTCCATTTCTGATAGATCTAAAACACCCATTGCACACACACACACACACACACACACACAAGCACATAAACAAATATATGTATGTTTGTATAAATAGATCGATATTTCTATTTAAAAATGAAGCAAAAGAAATAAAGCTATCAAAATAATAAGAAGATTACGGGTAATGAAGATCACAAACAAAAGCATACTTAAAAAAAAATATAAAATCCTTCACCGTATAAAATGAATAATTTCGTGTATAATCATATTAATCCTATCTAGAACGTCACAACAATTTACTAATAAAAATAAATAAGTGTATCTTCTTTGTAAAACTTTTGTCAGAGGCTATAAAAATTTGAGATGGTAAGTGAGATATAATCGTCTTAATTGAGGGAATTAAGTTTCCATTAACCAGGGACGTAAATATAACATCGCTTTTGGTAAGACGCTGATGGTTTACGCAGAGTGACTCAATTACGTTAAAAAAAATAAATATCTAAAATAGAAACATAAAGAGTATTTTATCTTACTTTTAATATGCATTATTTTTTTTAAATTTAGATAAAGTTTAAAAAATGCATTAAATATAGGGTTCTTATATTTTATTGGATTCTAAGATTATTATTTGATAGTTATTGGATTTAGTAAGAAATTCCTAGGATAATAATTTAAAATATAAATCTTTAAAATATTTATCATTTGAGCAGTTTTAAATTTAAATGCTTTTAATTCAATTCTTTTCTAGTAGATGACGCCCTTGTTCACCCTAAAATCACATTATTCCATAACATATAATATGTACTGTTTGAGTGGATAGATTATTTTTTAAGTCGAGATCTTGTAAAAGATTTGAAATAAAAAACGTGATTAATAAAAGAATTGATACGTCATATGGATGTCGATGTGAAATAATAATATCCTGTTAGCGGGAAAAAAATTTGTAATCTCTATTAACACTTTAGAAAATACTGAAATAATTGGATAACTAAGATAACAAACTTAAATTAAATCTCTAAAAACAGACATATATGGTGACAGTGTGAGATGGTACAATTTCAATCATGATGTAATAGACTGGTGATTAACTAAAAACTACCGTCTTCTATACTCTCTTCTTAACAGTATACTACAGTTCATTAG
>CM063501.1:124895891-124898391 GCA_032207245.1 Pardosa pseudoannulata
TGCCGATGACATCCCAAAGATTTTCAATTTGATTAAAGTCAGGTGAGTAAGCCCGCTACTACATACACGCAATCTCCTTCTTCTTCAGAAAGTCTTTAACGATGACAACTCTATGGAGTATTAAGTTCAATAAAACGAACGAAAGACCAACTGCGGTAACGTGCAGTTCCATAATGGGGTCTAGGACCCCATCTCGATACTGTAATGCCGTCGCAAGTCCCCGCCTGTGGATGTGCAGGCATGTGTGATATCACAATGCAATCCCTTTCCAGACCATGATACTTCCACCACGGAATGCGTGAGGTTCTCCGATTTTCTTCCGACCAAATGTGTGTGACTTGTTCCCTCCAGACCCTTACACGCTTATCATCGAGTTGTAGGCAAATCTAGGTTCATTTGTAAACAGAATGTTACCCAAATCAAACACAATTTAATTTACATTCTAATGGCACAACAATTATCATGTTTCTCTGGGTTGGATGGATAAAGGAACACAAACTCGTGGTACCTGGGAGTAGCAGACCATTCAAGTGTAGTCTTTGACGAACAATAGTAACAGACATCATCTTGCTAATCGAAGCTGAAACAATGGATGTCACACATGTGGAGGTCGATCTTTGATTCAGATTGGCTACAACAGTAAAAATATCAATCTTCCTCGGGATGTGGTACCATTCGGACTACTGGCTACAGGTCTTCGGACAACCGTTTGGCTGGTTTAGAATTATTTCCCAATGTTGCCCCTGAAAAGAAGAGGTCGTCCAGTTGCTGAAAGTAATCAACAGCCAGACTCTACCCCAGTCAGAAGATCTCCTAGACTGCACCCATCGACATGAGGACATTAGTCGATGGTTGAGGGGAAGATTGTGGCAGCGCGCAGCGGCCATCTGCGCGCGCACCTTTTGTTTCAGTGGAAAAAGGACAGACTGTTAGTTTTCCGTTAGGTGTTGTGTGTGGTGTGTGTGCGAGGGCCTCCTGCTCTCTGCATTTTTAGTAATGTTAAATATTAAGTAAACCTGTAAATATGTGTAAATATCTTAATAATTAAACGTAATTGTTAAATGTAGATAGTTTGTGCTGGATTTATAGTGTTACATAATACAATTAAAGGAAAAATATTTTAAAATTAAAAACAATTAAAAAGAAATTAAATTACCAGTAGGGGAGACCGGGGGCACCTTGGGACACTTTTCATTTAAACATTTTTATGATTTCTTTTAAAGCTAATTGAAAAACATAAGTATGCATGCATATATTGTCTTTATATCTGCTTCTTATAAACATTAAACCTACTTAATATCGCATTTAGTTAAAAAGTAATAAAAGAAATAAAATACCTTTCCAATGTTCCAACCTGCCCCACTGTCTGGAGTAGGTTGGGACACTAAACAACAAATACAAAATACTGTTCAAATTATTTTTATTAACTGTTATAAAAGAGAAATAGCTGAAAATTGTTCAAGTTAATACATTTTTCAACAAATCTTATATTTGCAGCTAATTCAAGCATATTAGCATTTACAGCAGAATACTTTGTTTGTTTTTCTTGTTCTTACCATTTTTTTCTGAAAAAAAAATTAATAAATTAATATTTTGACATGTTAAATTAATTAAAAATTAGGCACCAAAATATTAATTATTTTGCTTGAATTGATATTTGTTTACACTTTTTAAAATGTCCCAAGGTGCCCCATCTATGTGTGTCCCAACCTGCCCCATTTTACATAGTATCTTTTGGTAACTACTATACAGTTAGGCTTAACAATACAATTTATTTATTAGCATAGAAATAATACTAAATGAATTTTCTTTCATAAAAATACGCTTTTTAAAAAAATATTTAATTTTTTTTTTCAAAAAAATTATTTTTTAAAATGCACATTGGTGTAATTTTGGGTTATTCAAAACAAAGAAAATGAAATTGTCCCTTACCTATAAGCACTATCTTCATCAAAATTCTTTGAGAAGTGAAGAGGAAGGCCATTGATCAATACATGTGAGAACTAATTCCTGGTTGCAAATTAAAGCCTGAAAATAAAGGTGTCCCAAGGTTTGCTATGTCCCAAGGTGCCCCATTCTCCGCTACTTAATTTAAAAAAAACATTTATTTAAAAATTCATTAAAAGTTATTAAACAAATGCCTTAGGTTTGTAACTTGTGAAAATTAAAAACATCATTACAGGTAGAAAAAGCAGGTGAGGGACGTAGAACAATCCAATAAGGCTAAGAAACTGAGAAAGCCGGTTGGAGAGACTAGAGATTCTGACAAATTCTCAAGTGAAGTACAGTAGTCGCCCAAGGATGCCTACAATGTTCACACAGATTGTAGTTCGAAATATTAGAAATTTTCTTTCTTTATTAATGTAGTGTATTATGTAGTGTATAACGAGGGATAATTTGGGTTTTTTTAATGCAGTCTAAAGTGTCTTTATAAATTAAATTCTACAGTAAACTTTGATATTAGTTACAAACTAAATTGATAAAAATGTTAATTTTATAC
>CM063501.1:124905891-124920891 GCA_032207245.1 Pardosa pseudoannulata
ATCTATAGCATAGAAATCTTTGGGAATTGTATTAAAAGAGCTTTAAGTAGGAGACACCCCTTTGCTTGATACATTTAGAGGCAGGGAAAAAGATTTTAAGAAATTAGAATGTGAGAGAAAAGGTTTTTAAGGAAATTATTATTATTAAAAATGCGCAACAGCCCCTAGGGGGCCAAGGCTTACGGTGCCAATCTCCGTTTTCGTGACCAAAGACTCTGGGTTGCGAAGTTCCGGTTAGGTTGTCAATCTTAAGCGGAACCGCCAGTGTTTATTTCCCAGGCATGCTTGCTCCTCAATTTCTCTACCCACTGAAGGGATGAAAGGCTGAGTCAACCTTGCCCAGCCCGGAGATCGAACCTCGGACCTGTGTCGTGGGAGTGCGAAGCGCTACCTTTTAAGGAAATAATAATGTTTTATAATTGTGATATATTACATATATATGCATACATGTATGAATAAATATATATATTTATATATCATATAACTTTAAATAATAACTATGTCATTTTAAACTCACCTGCAATCCAAAAATTGTATAACGGAATGGATTGTTACGTTACTAGAATAAGTGCAAATAATATAGCCTACTTCTTAATCTAGAACTACTTCAAAAATAAACTTATTATAAAAGAAAATGATTAAATAAAATTGATATTTAATTACGGATGTATGATTATTAGTTACTTTAGATCTCTTAAAACATACATAGTCGATTAAAACCTTAGAGCACAGATTATTAGAACAAAGGGTAGGGAAGATGAACAACACTGAATTTGACTATCTCTTTGAGATCTCGATGTAAACGATATCCTCCAAATATTTTCTATGTTTTATGTTCTTTTTCTCTACTGGGATTTGTATGTACAGTGTCATCTTATGGTTCTACCTCATCAGTAGGCAGGAAGTTTACCTAAAAGATTCATTACCTAAACGTAGGAATTCTATGAATTGAAAAATATTGTACTGTTTAATGCTTATCTCGGATTACCGTGTATTTTAAAGTTTGTGTGACAGAGGAAGAATTAAAAGTGTAATTTCAATAGTGTAAATGTGCTGTGCCAAAGGATACAAACAAGTACCCGGGATGTCATTGAGAATAAATCGATTAAAGCATCTCCAATAAGTTAGAAAATTTTGCATCGATATTATTATTTTTTTTTTTTTAAGAAAATTTTAAACGTTACTGTTTTGATTTTACATTTTTAATAATTTGGTGAAAAGAAATAGTTGTGAATTCAATGATGGTATAATATTCTAATTGACTATAGTTTTGGTTGAAAGGAATTGAATTAAAAGTTTTATGAATATTATTTTATTTAATTGTATTATTAATAATATTACTTTTGATTTAGAATGTAGTTTGAGAATACAAAATTTTGAATTAATTTTATTATTCTTTGACGATTTAAGATATTATTCTGATATGTTTTGGTTTAAAAAAATTGCAACTAGTGCGAAAGTACTTTTTGAAAAATTCATTCTTGCTCTCAAATTTCTTGTTCTCAAAAATATTGTTCAACAACTATGGCAGTAAACCAGGAACCCATACGTCTTGATGACTCACTGAATGTAAGTAATCTAGAAAAAGAACTAAATATTATTGCTCTCGAAAATTCTAGTGATAGTGACGTCAATTGTTGGCTCACTTGTTTTGATAAGGTTTGGTTTGGTTTTGTTTGGTTTGGATTGCTACAGTCTACTTTTTGCAACACGAGGGCTAATGAGACCGGGACCTACAGTTTAAAGCCTATTCCGAACGGCTACGAATATCCTTGCCACAGTTTGATTCGAACCCACGACCTCCGATACCGAAGGCCAGCACCCTAACAAATCGGCATCGTTAGGCTGTTTTGATAAGGTACGCCAAGACAGCAATAAAAAAGACATATGAAAGCTAAGGAATTTACCTCACTACCTTAAAGGAAAAGCCCTCTCGCTTTATATTTACAATTGCCATGTGATCACAAG
Source organism: Pardosa pseudoannulata (assembly GCA_032207245.1). NCBI lineage: Eukaryota > Metazoa > Arthropoda > Arachnida > Araneae > Lycosidae > Pardosa > Pardosa pseudoannulata. The sequence goes on from CM063501.1 coordinate 124,907,860, forward strand.
TTATTCCGAATTTGTTCAAATTCTAAAGGAAAACTCTGCTGATAGAAGTTTGGCGATATTTGGCGATTTCGACAATTTAAAATATATCGCCAGAGAAGACATTACAAATTATTTTGTGAAAAAAATGGAAATCGGTAAGCGGTTAAAATTGGATAAATCCAATAATCATAAAGTAGGCGTAGCCATAAACTTTTATTTTCATATCCACATACATACAGCCTTCTTACTCCTTACGTCACACTCCACATTCCGTCATCTAATGGAATAATGCGTCTCGCACTGTCACGTGACCATCAACACCAGAAAAAAAACGACCCTACACTCATAATCTTGAACGCCGGCCATCTTTAATTTTAATGTTATATGTATTGTGACGACTTCATTGTTCTTGAGTGAGAAGTAGCGTGAAGACGGACCACAGTCACAGTAGAATTGGAAAACCTTTTATTTCTGGAGTAAATACTAGTTATACAGGGGTTTTAATCTCCCAAAACAAGTCGAAAAGTAAAAGAATAGTTCTGGCATAACATTTCCATGATGATCACAGTTGGAAAAAAATAATATTAAATAATCTCATAAAATGATTAGGCTTTTCCAGAGTGCAATGCAAACCCAATCAATCCACTGTTCGGTATCCGAGATTCTGCCGTTCCTTATATGAGCAGACTTTATGAATATCCTGAACGCAATCACTAAAAAGCTGGCTCCAGTCAAAAATCGCGCAAGCCGCCACGAGGTCAAAGCACCTAAGTAAAAGAATCTCGAAAAGCCCTGAGTAGAAAAATTCTAGACTTTTTACACCTGGGGGTCCTCAGTTACGGTCCCGCCAAACGTTTTTTGGTCAGTTACGATTCTAGTTACCTGAGAACTCCAGCTAAGGTTACAGTTACTTTTTTAGCTGAATTCTCATTCGTTGGCTGTCCCGATGGAGGCTACTCCAGGCAATCCTCCGGGGGTCATTACCAGGAACCGAACAGGGCGTAACGCATATTCAACTAAACTGTTACCATCCCAGACACTCTGTAGCCGCGCTATTGTAGCCGGTCGTAACAGGAAGCTTCAAATCAGCTGATTTCGGTCGTTATTTCGGACAAATGGGGGTCACAGTATATATGTTATATGTATACTGTTATATCTATAGATACATATACGTATATGCTTAGACCATAATAGAAAAAATTAAGATATATTGGATAAACTAGCAAATTAAATATAAGTTAACCATTTGATAAATTGAATTATCTTACATAATAAATTTTGAAGTCTCGAAGTTATGAGTCTCTTAAAATACATATTCTGTGTCAACTATAAAGAAAAATGCTGCCAATTTTTGTAAACTTAAATGTGTAACATTTAGCCCAGTTAAATAATTGTCAATGAAATAATCATGAAATTGTATGATTAGGATAGCATATTAACTTTATACCTCATATACAAAAGATGTTGCTAAATATCCATTAAAACTTCCAATTTAGAAATAAAAATATTTATAAGTTGAGAAACATTGAATATGAAGTCTACTTTTTAGCAATAAAAAGGTGACAGATCACTTAAATGACAGATTCCTTGGTTTTTCTTTAAAAATATTTTTTTTATATTCTTAAAACAGAATATAATTTTTATGTTGAAATAACATGTACGACAGACAAATATAACCAAAAGTTTTTCCCCTAAGCATTTAAAATACTTTTAGAGCGGAAAGTCGCTGACATACATATACTGCGTACAACTGCGTTGAAATTTACGAAGCGGAATACATTTAGAAATCAAAACTAGATGTTCTTCATACTTCCCCGAAGATTCCCGAAACTTCAGGAAAGGGGAAGTATTCCCTTTCGAATGCATGTGGCAAAAAGTCAAATGCTACTTTATTTCAAAATACGGGAGACATGCTCCATAAATACAGTTTCAATGTTTTCACAGCGTGTTTCTTTGAGGTATTTGTTAGGACATTTTGGTTACTCCCTGGTATGGTTTATGGAAACGAAATACATTTGGGGACCGTGAATAGCTTCAAGCAGGATATATTTTGTTGAATAAGAAGTGCTTTATTTTCAATTGCCTCATGCGAAAATAAAAGACGCGGGATTTTGACTTGGTAAACACGTTTTTTTTCTTTAAGAAAAAAAAGCGCATTTTTTGTTATTTAAAGTAGACTATAAATATTTTTGGTGTAATACATAATGTAGGAAGGATTATATTTTGGAATTATACAGGTTGTATTTTTCAATTTCTTTATAATTACAGTATTAAAAAGGATTTTTATTTTGCACAAGACGGGTTTTAATTTGATCAAATTATATCTCTGTTCTATTACTAAAGCTAATCGTTACCTGCGAAATGATATAATACATAACAACCTAAATATTGAGCCAATTAGGAAAATTATTAAAAAAACTTGCCCCCAATTTCTATAACAATATGATGTCTATTAATAATGGTGAAATAAACAATATCCAAGTATATGATCCCGAAGAAAACCCTAGGCTCCCATACTACCTGAGCTACCATACTACCTGAACCTAGGCTAAACCTAGGCTACCATACTACCTGAGGGTATCCGCCCTTAGCCAACTTTTGTACATAGCCCCCTTATTCTTCTTCTGTTTTTTACTTCATGCCCTAATTAAAAAAAAATGTGAAGCTCTATTCTACTATCATAAATTTTTTGTGTAATATTCTGTCTACTACTAACATACTTTGTAAAGTTTGTAAAGAGCGTATTCAGAAAAAAAAATTAATAATGATAAAAGGGCAAATGAAGTTATCTTTTAATATAATCTTGTCATTACTAATCATGTTTCTGTGTTTTGTGTTTGTGTTCTTTGTGTCTTCTTTTATTTGTTCTTCTTTCTGCTTATATATTAGTACTTAGTGTCAGCCAATTTCTAGTGTAATATTTCCACTTGCCAAAATTATTATAAGGGGCCATAGGCCTCAGGTACCCCAAAGTAGCACTTTCCAGAGTTCTAGAGTTCCAGATCAAATTACATAGTTAGAAATAAACAAACTTTACTTAAAATCAGTTACTAACACTGCATACAGTAAAGAAAACCTTAAAATACCCGGATTACAAGCTAATGCTAATCACAAAAATATTCAGCTTGTAATTAAGTTTTTCTGTTACCTCTACCGTAAATAGGTGATCTTAAATAAAGCAAACATACTTTATTTAAAATCTTTTGATAACACTGTATATTAGTAATGAAAATAATGTAATACCCATTTTACAAACTACTAATAATCCTAAATTTATTTAGTGTATAGCCGGTAAGTATTAGTCTTACTTCTAAACTAAATACGGGATTTTGAAGAAAGATTATAAATATTCTCAGTGAATAACGATCATAAAAACGATTTTAAACAATAACATAAGATTTTAAATAAAGGAAACTTGCATAATTTAAAATATATTGATAACACTGCACACAATAATGAAAATACTTAAATATCTAGATTGCAGGATACTAATAATCGTAAAATTATTCAGCATATATCTAATAAATATTAGTCAAAAATCATTACTAAACATTTTTAAATAATCTATGAATAAAGATCATAAGTAAAGATTTATATAATAAGATTTTAAATAAATCCAAGTTACTTTATTTAAGAACTAATTAAAACTCTGTACACCAGTGGAATAAAGTACTGAATTATCCAGAAGATCCTACTAATAACAAAATAATTCAAAGTATATCCAACATGATATATATATATATATATATATATATATATATATATATATATATATATATATATATATATATATATATATATATAATATATATATATATATAATATATATATATATATATATATATATATACATTATATATATATTATATATATATATATATATATATATATATATATATGTCAGGATTTAAATTGTAGATTAATTTCAAAAGATTTTAATTAGGGTTTCTTAATTAGAGTGACGCGGCGTGAGGAGCTAGCCACATAAATACGGCTCACGCGCAGTGATCTGGGCAGAGAGGTGTGAGCACATTGCGCAGACAGAGCTGTGGTTACTCGAAGCAGCTAAGCCTGCCTTTGTTAAAAGTTGGGCGCCAATGTGAGACGCCATTGAAGATGATTGTCGAGTAGTAGTGTGGTTTGAGATTTGAATAAAGATATGAAAATGATGTCAGAACTCTAGTGTCGTTTAGTGGAACGTGTCATATATATATATATATATATATATATATATATATATATATATATATATATATATATATATATATATATATATATATACAACACTATAATAATATGTATAGCAAGTAACATTATTAGATATAAGAGTGTTAAAATGAAATTAGTTATAAAATAGAAAACTCTTACTCTACAATCTGGGATTATACCGATGAACGTTAATCACTAGCTGATATCATACCTAAAATTTTCTTTTTACATGTAATTAACGTACTAATTTGAAACTTTTCCACATCACTCAAATGCTTAAAGTTCTTTCACAGTTTTTGCAATATTGCATTAAGGTTTTCTTCTAAGCTCTTGCTTTTGCCTGCTCGAAGTGCATAAGGTATGGTTTAGTTCGGAGAGCTATGGTCTACTGTTGTTAAAGCAAATCACCCTATTTTTACTCTAAATAAAAACTCTCTCTTTTACCGACAAATAAACGACACTTTTATTATAACATAACTTTAGAAAAAAATTTCTAAACTCTCAAAAAATGACAACACTAACGTTGCCATTTTTGAAACACAATCTTTTAGAAAACATAAATAATATAACAGTCACAGCTAGTAACTATAGTAACCAATCACAAAATATCATGTAAAGGGGAAATATTAGAGTAAAATATTTTAAAACTGTTTTGCTCAATCGGCTTTAATAAGACCAAATCTAAAAGGCGATTTTACGCAGTAGGGGAAATTCTCAAATTATGACAATTCTGGCTTTAGTTTCAAACGGAAGGGCAGTTTATTGTTTGTCTTTGGCTGCTGTAAACATGAAAAAGAATGGGAAGGGCATTATAGTAGGTCGTGACGTTGGGACAAATTGCCTTATTTTTAAAACCCATTATGGACGGTTACAAACAACCATGATAAGAGATGCATAAGAAAGTAATTTAAACTTCTTAACTCTGTTGTTTTCTGCACTAAATTTAATTCAGTGTGATAGAGTCAAAATTTAGTTATGATACGAGGTTGACAGGTCCAAAATGTGATAACTTTTGAGTAACCTTTCTTGTTAATTTCTGATTTCAAGAGGTAGGTAATGGTCTGGTCTTTTGCGTTCCTTGTAAACTTAAATTTACTGAATCGTGCTCACAATCAAATTCTCAAAGGTATAGCAATAGCTCCGTGATACCTTCGTAATGACATCATTAGAAGAGACGTTAATATCTTAAAATTTAAATAAATATGTATTAAACACTCCATTAAACTTTATAATAATATTAATAATGTTAATAATGAAATTATTCCTGAACTCCCTGATTATCATTTTAGGGAGGCGAGAAATTGCAAGGGGCCAGGTGCCGCTATGCTCCCGTAAATCTATTTCTTTTTCTAAATTTTTTTCCAAATTCTCTTAACTTAATTATCTAAATGATCGTGCCGATGCTAGATGGCGCCACAATGACTCTTGCTTACCCTCAAAATTATTCTCATCATCTATCCTTAATTTCTCTATTTAAGTTTTCCTTTTCCTCTATAAGGCAATTTCACTCAGTAGGGCAAAATCTCAAATTGTGACAATTCTGGCTTTAGTTTCAAACGGAAGGGCAGTTTATTGTTTGTCTATTGGCTGTTGTAAACATGAAAATGAATGGGAAGGGCATTATAGTAGTTCGTGACGTTGCGACAAATTGCCTTATTTTGTTAAACATCCTACATTTAATCTTAAAAATAATTTTTAAAAAAAATTATAAAATTAGATAAAAATTAAAAAAAAATTATAAAATTTATAAAAATATTGGATGCTTGCATCCGCTAGAAACATTTGTTTAGTACTTAAATTATTAGTATAAGTTACTAAAACTATACTAATCCTTCTCTTTTTTCATTCTTTTTACTTTAATTTAATTGTTTAATTAAATTCAGCTATTTAGGGCCCCTCATTATTTTTCCATTTACTTATTTTCCATTTAAGGCTTTATTCAGTCAAATAATTTTCACCTATAATATATTTCCGTACTTCATTATGCACATCATCTAGAGTAATTCTCACCTTCACCATTGGGGATTCGGCTCAAGCCCAGGTTCCCCAAACAAGCTACAATACGGAAGAACAAGGTGAAAAAAAATTATGTACAATCTTATTAATTTTACCAGTTTGTAAATTTGCTCTATTTTTCAAATGGAAACATAAAGGCATTATTTTTAGTTCATAATAGCAAACTATTTGTAGAATTTAATCAAGCTTACTTTAAACATTGAATACTTTAATAATAAATTAGTGTGATTGGACAAGAACATCCGGTGTTTTGGTATTTGACAGTATCTGAGTTTTACTTATGAATAATGTTGGGTAGAATCCCAGTTCCGGGTTCCGGCAGCCATATTTTTGGCTCTATTTTTGTACAAGTGATCGCCAAATTGTCAACAAGTGCTGTTCACAATTAGTACTTCGTTTTGTATTAAGTTTATACCCATTTTCAAAGCATATTTTGAACAAAAGAGTTTTAAAATTTTGTTAAGATAAATACAAATTTAAAAAAATAGAAAATAAAAAATGGAGCAAGGTTTTCCAGGAAACTGCGTTCTAGAATTTGGGGACACCGCCCACGCTTGGCATGCCCACTGAACTTGGTTCGGCTAGCCCCCCGAACTGGGATACGGCCTAATGTCGTCTGGGATAAACAAACAAAAAGAAAAATAACATAGAACTGATAAAAAAAATATTTGTGTTTCTACAATTAAGCAATTAAAAGCAAAGAAATGCAGTTCACAGCATACAAAAAATAAAAAGACAGATTTTTATCAAATTTCGTATTTTTTTTTAATTTTAAAATACAATTTTAATATTTTAAAACTGAAAACTCATGTAAAGCAGTTATTTTATTTTGAAATTCAGAAACACAAATAAAAATCTTAAATGACGGTCGTTGGAAAATGTCCCGTACTTGCGGTTTCGTCTATCAACGGAATTCTTATTCGTAAACAAAATAACATCAATACACAAGTGAAAGTCTCCGTGTTAAAACCGATCATTTAAAGGAATTTTGATACAAATAATTTCAATAAATAAGCCAAAATAAATATACATCTTTTGTCATTGCGTACTTCATCTCAATTTATATTCTATCCTTTTCTCGCAATGTTGCACTGTTGCCACTAATCCTATCCTTTATGGAAAAGAAGAAATATCTAAAACCATGGAGGTAACAACGGTTTAAATAAGTTATCATCGTACCATTCATACTAGATGCGATCAAGTCACATAATAATTGTTAATTTTGTAGAAAACTAGTAGAGAGATATTTTTGTAAAATTTGCAAACGTGGATGTGCTTATTTCATTACTTAATTTAAAAACATAGCTATACCAAACTTTATTTCTTAAATACTATGCAGCTTATAATTGCTGACTCTCAATTCCGCGGGGAAAATAATCTTTTCTTAAAGTAGCAATATTTACTTATTATAAACACGCTATCCAAAATTCATATCAATCTGCCGATTGGTTTTCTATTACGAAGAAGTAATTTAATTTTGCGATTTTACATATCTAACGCGTTTAATTTCTTAGACGAATCGCTTTTATCATGAATATTTGTTACACGATATTATAAATTCAACTACATAATGTCCATGTATAAAATATCACGTGTTGTTTTTACATTTTATCATTTATGGTAGCAACATATCTACAAATTTAGTTGATTTTTCAAAGCTATCACATCTGCATTTTAAAAATTCACCTTTTTATGCAAGTACCACAGTGATAAACTTCCCTGAAATAATGTACTATTTGATGCTATAAATATAGGCTATTTTCTCTCTTCAAGATGAGCTCTTTATCGTGGTTTTTTCTTCGCTGTCAGGCAAAGCGCTGTCAGTACGAAAGAGACATAGCAGTGTTCATCCACCAAAACCAGCAAAGGTACTTGAGCCACAAAAAACTGTACCACGTTCTATCCTTGTATGAGAAGTGGTGGATATCTGTGGGAAGCTTTAGGTCGGAGCCTTTCGAAAGATACGTCTTGCATTACCTCATAGAGAGAACTTTCTGGTCGGATTTGAGGGATAGAGAGTTCGTCACCAAACTTCTAGTATTCCTCTTCCAGGCAGAGAGTCACTTTGGGTTTTTACTCTGCCCAGATATCGACTGTCTGCCATCGCTTGATGTGTTCGATGGTGGCAACGATCGCCTACCTCAGTTTTTCCTGGACCACGCTTATAGACAACATCTCGTGGTATGCGGTAAACGAATCGTGGATTTGAAGGTATTCTTCAGATCCCTCTGGTTGCATCCGTGCGAAATGGCTGTTATTTCCGAATCCCCTACATTGCTGCGACTCTTCTTGCAGTATGGGGCGTTTATCACCGACGATACAGTATCACCAGAGAAAATTTCATCCTATCCAGACAGTGGTAGTATCGTGATTATCACTTTGTGCATCATCAAGACGATACTTGAAATCCTACAGGGTGGTCTGTGGCACAACAGGACTGGGTGTGGAAGGACGAAAGCTAAAAATATGGTTTTGTGTGGTCGACTTATTATCAGGGCCAGTCCACAGATGGAGAAATGCATAGTACATCAGGCTGGCATAGAGTTTCCTGGATTTCATTCGCCGGAACAGGCACTGACCTGGATAGGGGATGAAGTTTTGACTGAATTGAAGTATCGTGTTTACTTTCCCGTACCACTTAAACATGCTTGTCGATTAGCAATAAGAAAAAACCTCCATCTCAACTGGCAACTGCCTTTTGGAATAGAAGAACTTCCCATACCGCATATACTAAAAGAATATCTGAATTTGGAATCTGATTAATGCACAGAAATAAAGATTTGTCTCATATAAATATCATTTTTTAGTTTTCAATATCCCTTTTTCGAGTTGTAGTACTATAAACCACCGAATTATAAGGTAACCTTTTGAAAGTATGACGAAGCATTTATATGTTCAATTAATTATAGTTTATTGTAAGAGTTTAAAATGATTTATCAGATAGCAATTTATACTTGCATTTATACAATTTAACTTGTAAAATTGAGCAATGCACAAACAGCAATAAAACAAACAATTTTTTAATTTGTGTACATGAGGTACACAAATTAATAACAATATTGAAAATATATGTAATTTATATATGTATCATGTATAATTATATGTATATGTATATGTATCATGTATAATTATATGTATATGTATATGTATCATGTATAATTATATGTATATGTATATGTATCATGTATAATTATATGTATTTGTATATGTATCATGTATAATTTTTATACATGAGGTGATCCAACCACAAGTAAAAAATTAAAGATAGGGAAAGAGTTATATTTTCTGTAGTCAATAAATTAAGTCGACTGAAAAGACCATAACATACTATTTTTCGAACTCTTATCTCCATACATTTTAAAAATGTGAATTCATGCTTTCTTTCTCTTGTGTAGCATTTACTTAAAATATTATTTTTCTTCGGAGCAATACGATATGAAGAAACTTCTAAACAGCAGGAAGAAACTTAAAACAACTTTAACCAAAATTCCGAAGTATTTTGCAGAAAAATACATAGTTTTTTAAAACTCCCATTAACGTAATGAAACAATTATCCTTCACTCCCGAAAATGACATCAACCCAACTGCTGTGTTCAAGTCCTGAAAATTAGCTATAAAATTTCACTTACATCAGTATTTACGCTAAATAATTACGTCACGTAACGAACTGAGAGGTCCTTTTCAATTAGAAAAAACGGCATTTAAGAAACGCCCTGAAAGTTTATCGAACCTAAACTATTCTATTAAATTCGAACTACAGTACCAATATTTACGAGACATTTTCTATGAAAACCCTCCAATTCTATCCATGATTGGTAAAATATTTAAGAGAAATACTTTGTTTATCTTTGTAAATTCAAAACCATAAATATCAACTTATATAATCAATTTATGTACAAAAAGTGGTACAGATGCATTATATAAGCCGTGTTTTTTTGTCGCCAAATTTGGCGAATTTTTGGCCGTTTTATGGGTTGAAGAGTGTGTTGGTGCTTGCCTTGGCTTTGGTGGTGGGGTGGATCTTAGCTGTTCTTTTGGTTTCCAGTCGCCTAGGTCAGGTTGTATTTTTTGTTGTTGTTGTTTTTGTTCTTATCATTTTCTGGGATTTAGTAATTTAGTTATGGTGGGTGTAGTTATTTCGGTTCTGACTATTTTTGAAATTGTTAAAAAGTATAAGGATATTCTAAATCAAACAAGATTCTTTGGTATGAAACATTTTGTTTTTGTTCTTATAATTTTCTGGGATTTATTTAATTTAGTTATGACGGGTGAAGTTATTTCAGTTCTTACGAATTTAGAAATTGTTAAAGAGTATTAGGATATTCTAAATCAAACAAGATGCTTCGGTTTGGAACATTTTGTTTTTGTTCTTATCATTATCTGGGATTTAGTTGATTTCGTTATGATTCTTTAAGTTATTTCGGTTCTTACTATTTTTGAAATTGTTAAAAAGTGTCGGTATATTCTAAATCAAACAAAATGCTTTGGTTTGGAATATTTTTGTTTTATTCTTATCATTTTCTGGGATTTAGTAATTTAATTATGGCGGGAGTAGTTATTTCGGTTCTTACTATTTTTGAAATTGTTAAAAAAGTATCAGGATATTCTAAATCAAACAAAATGCTTTCGTTTGGTACATTTTGTTTTTGTTCTTATCATTTTCTGGGATTTAGTAATTTAATTATGGCGGGTGTAGGTATTTCGGTTCTTGCAATTTTCGAAATTCTTAAAAAATATCAGGATATTCGTAGGTGTGAAGTGGGTTTTGCATTTCATTCTAAACTCAAAGTGGGTGGGACGCAGGTATGCCGAATCTGAGTTCTTTCTTTCTTTTTTTTTGTTTGTATTTAGTAAAAAGGAATTATTTTAAAGTTTTTTTAAGGGAGTTAGAAGTGTTAAAGAATGTTTTTGTAACGCTACACTTTCCAATTTTCATCTGTTATTAAATTTATTTTGCATTTCTTGAAAGGGGGCAACCCCCCTCACATGTTAGATTTTTTATAATATTAGTTCTCATTAAAATGCTATATATTGTGTTTGTTCTGTTGATATATATCATAAATATTACTAATATCTTATTTATTTTTAAATAACGTAAAAAAGGATAAGTATTATGCTAATTTCATTTTAATATTGCTTTAAATTTTTAATCTGTATTTTTTTCTTTCAAAGTTTAGTTTTGTTAATGTTGTGTTTCAAATATGCCATGTGACCGCCACCATGATTTTTTTTTTCTGGTGATCTTTCAGAAAACGCGTACCGCTGCCCTGTTCTTCTACTTGGCGATTTTTCAAAACACGAGTTTTTCTGTTGTTAGCCAAAAAAAAACATGGCTGAAGGGGCCGGCTTCTATAATGCATCTGTTCCGAAATAATATTACCAGTAATAAAATGTATGCACAAAAATAAATTCGAAATTGTTGAATACTGAATGTATCTGAACATTAGAATTACGTGCATTGTGTCAATTTTTTAAACTATTTTTTTCTGTATATGAGAAAGTAAAACATCTGTGCCACAATATAACATAAAATGCAAAGTCAAAGAAAATAAGGCACAATACGTGAGGAAAAGTACATAGACAACTGTTCCGAGGCTTTGAGCAAGCAACATTTTCACTGTGAGAACATTCACTAGCTTGAAAAAGCAAAGTGATTTTTGAATCAGCCTTCTTTTATACTACTAATCCGTAACTCTACAATCACATGCTGTCATTTGATCTACTCTGCATGAATGTATTTGTAACTGCGATCTACTATGTAATAGTTCAGGTTTGTATTTATTGCAGTATGAATCATAAGCAATAAAACACTACAACTATCTGCATAATCATCGGAAAATACACAAATGCTTTTAATAGAATTTTATAATACCACGTAAACAAGAAGCGGCTACATAATATAAAACCATGTATTTAATGGAATATTTTGGTAACTATATATCTTATTATAAGCAACTACATTTATTCCCATTATAAATTTTTAGGTTGGAATTCAACGGTTTGACTAAAAAGCAGGATACCCCCGCCAACTTGATGATAAAGCTCTGAGCTTAATAATTTGGAAGTCTTTAAAAATTGATTTAAATCAATGATTTTTTTTAAATTAACTGATTTAAATCGCTCAACTCTGAGAAAATGTAAAGATATATATATTTTTAATTACAATCAAAGCAATCTTATCTTTTTCTTCATCTTGTCTTCAAACGAATTCAGAAATGTATCAAGATGAAGCCCCGATGTTCCCCTTTGTCCCATATGGCAGAGCCATATATTTCCAGATTCACATTCTATCCTTTGTTCTTGACATATTAACCACCATTTTGAAAAGGCGCAACTTCTTGTTATTAATTCGAAGTCTTTTGGTTGCTAGTCTGGCACTTTACTGTAACTTTGACATGGTTGTGATAGTACCTAAGATCTGGGAAATATCTCGATAATTAATATACCTTGATAGATGGTTCTCGTTTTTCAACTTTTTGTCTTCAACAGTATGCACTGTTAGTTGTTTCGCACTCAGCCATCTATCTTGGTATTTAAAATTCCCAATTGAAACATTGAATTTGTTTTAAAATTTATATTATTTTTCAGAATAAATTACACAAGTAGTTTTAAGAATTGAAAATATAAGGCAACTCAGATATAAAAAGTATTTTGTTTCAAAATTCTTCATGAATTTAACACTAAATGCTTTCAGCTGCTTCTTATTTTTCGAATAAAATGGATATCTGAAAATAAAACTTATTCAGCATTTATATTGCATACGGTTTGACGAATAAAAACTTTTATTAGAACTAAAAAAAACTGAAAAGAAAAATATAAACGGAAAAG
>CM063501.1:124930891-124933391 GCA_032207245.1 Pardosa pseudoannulata
AAATCCCTCCCCCTTCCTACGGCCTTGTACCAAAGTGAACATCAATGTCAAGGGCCAATATTAAATCTTTTCGAAGTATTGTAGCTTCCATTTGCACCTTTATCTATTTATTTTCTTTAGAAAAGTTACTAATTTTATCGCAATATAAAAAAAAATAATATTTGCAATGTCATGCAATGGTTTGCACATATATGAAAATTGAACCCTTGAAACTCCAATGTTCCAATAATGGAACAAAGACATAAAAACGTAAATTTTACCATTAAAATTTAAAAATAAAATTTTACTTTTGTTTTATTCCTGTAAGATATGTTGTCTAATAATATATTTTAAAGTATTGTGTTTTTTTCATTTAAACTGGAATTTTGGTATATTTATTTGTAAGGGAGAGTAACGTTGACAAAATATAGTAAAATTAAAAAAATTGAAAAAAAAAATAAATATTTATTTAAATTAAATAAAACTTATTGTAAAAAATACTTTATAATGTCATGTTCAATTCTATGTAAAAGTGATATGAGTTTTTTTACATGTGAATTTTTAATTTGAAAACCATGTTCCAATATTGTAACATTGGCAAATAAACGGATAAATAAGATTTTAACTATTTCAAATGGTATTCAAAGATGACAGTCTTTAAGGGCACTTTCCCACTTAACGACACCACTTAACGATAAATCTGACGACTGTCGTTCTCCGACATCGTCGAACGTAAAATGCACTAAGATGAGCTACTCGCTTTCCCACTAACCGATTCAATGACGATTTTGTAATTATCGAAAGGCCGATATCGTTTATCGGGCAGTTTTGTCGTTCCACAAGAGCTGTTCTTTTTTAATCGTTCCGATATTTTTAGAGCTATCGCTACTCACGTTGTTTGCTTTGGATTAATAAATTATATATTTTGTAATACAGTTGTGACATGAATTTATTTTTAAATTCATTATTAATATAATATTTAAATACTTAGATTTCTTAAGTATTCAATTGACAAATTCTGCTCTGATTTTAATGTTATGTAATTCTCACTTGCTTGATCATGAAATGCAATTTTATCGTATATTTGCTATTATTACTGTTTTAAATTTACATGTTTTATATTAAGTATTCATCTGCAATAATTAATAAGTTTATTTTTACATACTGTTGCTTTTGAAACAAATTACTGAGTATATCACATTAGCATTTAAGATTGTTTAATAAATTTAAAGAGGTAAAGTTATTAAAGAAAAATAATGATCTGATAAATGTGTTAATAGTTAAAATTAAATAGATTTAAAAAGGGAAATGAAAAGGGCAAACATATTTACATAAAATTAGAAAAGAGCAATTAAAATTGAAGACATTTCTTTCGTATTTTTAATATATTATTTTTTTAAACAAAAATCATTTTAATTGTTAGAAAAAATGCCAGAATTTTAGCAAATTTAAGATAGTTACAGAAAAATAATTAAAATTTTAAAAATGGAATAGTAAAACAAACACCGGGAATCGAACCGGAGGCCGAAAAATGCTAGCGCAACGTACTAACGCTACGTCAAAACGACTCGCACCTTGAGTGTTAAATTGACTTTTTCACAAAAAAAGAGGCAGAGCCAAAGCTTCCCTAGCATACCACCGGTGGAAAGAATATAAGAAATTGGTGCCTAGTATTAGCATCCAAAATTTTTAAAATGTGTGCAATGAAAGAGCGTTAAAATTTACTTTTCTAACAATAATTGCTGTACTAAGTCTATAAAAGTTACTACTTCAGTCATTATAAACCTTGTGAGAGCTTAAAGCTATCTTTAAATAGAACGATATCGGTAGAGTGGAAAAACTGCTTTCTAGATAACACGATACTGTTTTCTCGTCTCCCGTCTACCGTTTCCAATGTTTTTAAAATGTATGCAATGAAAGAGCGTTAAAATTTACTTTTCTAACAATAATTGTACTAATTCAATAAAAGTTACTACTTCAGATATATAAAACTTATGAGAGCTTACCGCCATCTTTAAAAGGAACGATATCGGTAGAGTGGAAAAACTGCTTTCTAGATAACACGATACCGTTTTGTCGTTGCATTATTTACCGGCTGATACAGACGTTGTCGTGTCGATAAGTGGGAAAGCACTCGAAGACCAATTCAGGTTTAACAGAATACGATTTGTGCCTAAATACTGTATAAATTACATTGTTGCAACTGTAATGAAAATGAAAGAATCGTAACAAATTAAACTAAAAATACTAACACTACGTCAAAACGACTCGCACGTTGAGTGTTAAATTGACTTTATCACCAAAAAAGTGGCAGAGCCAAAGCTTCCCTAGCGTACCATCGGTGGAAATAATATAAGAATTTGGTGCCTAGTATTAGCGTCCAATCTTTTTAAAATGTGTGCAATGAAATATTTACTTTTCTAACAATAATTGTTGTACTAAGTCTATAAAAGTTACTACTTCTGTAATTATAAAACTTGCGAGAGCTTACCGCCATCTTTAAAAGGAATGATATCGGTAG
>CM063501.1:124938391-124950891 GCA_032207245.1 Pardosa pseudoannulata
AAATTATCGCATAAAATCATAAAAAGTCCTCTTAAAGCCTTTTTTAAATATCCTTGCAGTTATACCATTTAAAATTTCCTTACTATTTATTGTGGTAAAATAAAATAGTTTTAATTAATCTTAGGACATTCAGTTGGAAACGTAAGATTGTTTGTTGCAACACCTTTAGCAAGGAAAACTTCTTGTATTTCTGAGAATCTAAAAACTACTAGAATTTCTTAGCTTAGAATAAACTTAGAGAATATCATACATTACCTACACAGACTTAACAATCTTTTAAACAGAAGATTGTTGTCTCACGTTGTCAACCTTTTCGACTTTCCAGCATACAATTGAGGATTATGAAGCGCACTTTTCGGCTGTCAAAGAAGCTGTCGGAAGTAGTTTGATGTTCACGGAACTAATTTCGAATGATTCTGGAACGATGTATACTTCTATTAACATCCATAAAGCATTCTTTAATTTCGGAATACTATGATGCTCTCACCAGACATTTTCTCAGTTCAAACAAAGCAGGTGTTGTAATGTACTTACACACAAACACCAGTGTTCGATCTCAAAGGAGAAACACAGTAAAAATATACTACCTTATATTTCAACTAAAATATTTATTATGTACACTAATTATTTACAGATATTATTTCTGGATTAAAATAACATTCTTCACTCAACATTCATCAACGTCAAACGATTCATTACAATTTTCTTTTTGCTTTTATACGTTATTCCTTAATGAAAAGATTCTGAGACCCAAGGTGATAATTATGAATATTATTAAGTTTACCTGCAGTAGTTACAGGGGAGTAGTCTGAGGCTATCATCCGACTTGATGTCGGTGTGGGCGTGCAAACACGGGATTTCGATGTCTAGGAACTCTTGAATCCCGACTTCGACTCCTTTCTCAGCTTTCTTTTCCACCTTTTCACCTCGGATCAATGCCCCTTTTTTTTCTCTGTCCCAATCATTTGTTAATGAATTTTTCCCACATCTGCATATCCTTGTGCAGGTAGGCTTATTAATATAGCCCCTTTTGTGAAAGTTGATATTGATAGTCTCTGCCCCCCCCTATCTCATGGCCACATCCCTGTCTGGTCCTGACCGTTACACTTGGGCCACTTCGTTATCTATAACTGCTACACAGGGGTCCCCACTAAATTTCGAAGTCAACAGCTGCACCTAAATTCTTCTTGGAAATTTAGTCCACAGCTGTGTATGCACGAGCTGACCATCGTAGGAAAATACATTGGTACAGCAGGATTTGTACAAGGCCAAAATCTGAAAACAAGATATAGTGGCATTCTTTTGAGATAAAACCAATTTTTAATTCTATTTTGTTCAGCTTCGGCTTTCCGAACAACACTGCAGATATATTCTGACATTGAGAACAGCAAGAAGAGGTTTCTTCACATGCATCCTACTACACACCCTTATCTGAAATTCTTTGTGCATAGTTCGCAACCAAAGGTTTCTGCCAATTAAAGTACAGTAAAATTTCTTCATCTATCGTTCAACTCATCGCTACGAAGACCGGAACAGTCTCGGTTGATAATATTCTAACCACATATACGTCTTATAGACTAAAACTTAATATCCCTACGTCCAACTGTTGAATACCTTCGAAATGGCTCTTTTTAATAAACAGGGAGCTATCTTCTTTTCCAAATCATGGCTTATTCTAAATGGGAATCAGTATTAAGTACTTTGTCATATACTAATATATCTATCTTTTTCAAAATTATATTAAGTTTGTCGTGAAATTCAGCCATACATAGTACTAGAATTATATCGATATTTCATCCACTTAATAAAGAGCCTTTCATATAAACTTCACTACCGAACATTTTTATGAACTCTCACATGTTTATTATTCATTGGATTTAATGATGAAATTAGGACACACGATTTTTTATGCATATATGGATTACTTATAGTTAATCAATTGATTACAACACAAAAATGATGATGACTAATATTCTTTCTTGTCTAATGAAAAAAAAAGTGATATTGCAAACATTCTTGTCCCATAAAGTTGTTCTTCATAGAGTAAAAAAGAAATTACATGAAATTCTTTCTTCAGGCAGCCCGGTAAGCAAGCAATACAAAAGAAATTTAAAAATACTTTTGCAGGGAGATCTTTGGGCATGATGTAAAATTAATGGCTAAGTTGTTTTCAGTTTTCTTGTAATTTGCAGTTATATAAAGGATTTTATTATAATATTGTTTTTATTAAACACTATTTCTTATGGAAAGACCAAATAACAGCAATCAATCACACCCATGTTTTACTATGATATTCAATACACGCTCTTTGAGAACTTCTGTTTATTGAAAAAGTGAATAGGCGAAGTTTGGCTTATGGTTTAGCTTATGGAGAGTTTTCTTGATAAAGGTGTACAATAAAACAATTAAAGGCAAAATAATATATTAAAGAGAGGAGTTATGTCTAAAATGTGTAAAATAAATGCTTAAATTAATAATTTTTAATTTCCTTATTATATAATTGTTATAATGTTTACATAAAATTTTCGTTTTTTTATCACACACGATACCTTTCATAAAGTTCAAATTAAACTTACTTAAGCAGATGCTTGTTGTAAAATAAAGGAGAATTTATACATTGATTTCCTCAAATCGGTCGAAAATTTTACGAAATGTTTACAAAAAATGATTAATTTTCTAAAACTTTCGTAAAAGATTAATTTAGTTGATTTAATTTTGTAAAAGAATTATTTATTTATTTTAACAGAGGTAAAATATTTTATTTCCAGTTTACTCATAAGAGGACGTTGTAATTGTGCAATTTCTGGTTAATTAGATAAAAAGTTAGAACCTTGTAATATTAAGGCTCTAATTCCGAAATTTATTTTATATGCGCTTAGAAAATAGTTATCATTGTGGCAGCGACATTGGCTGATAAAGTACTAAGAGTGAAGTTGTAATCATCTTATCTACAAGTGCGTATCTGATACTAGTATAAAATATACTGTAGAACCTCGATCCATCATTTTTCAATTAGATATAATTCGAAAATTATTGTAATGTCATTCCTACCATTCGAAATGTTAGAGATAATTGACATACTCCTGTCAACCAGTGTTTGTATCAAGTTCTCCATAATAACGCAATAGCATAAAAACTTATCAATCTTTAATTTCGTATAGAGGACGAAAGACGTTGAAAGACAAATAGTTTTTACCAACAAAGAGCTCTATCTCCAAAGTATCAGTGAGGGAGCTTATATAGAATTGTTTAATGGTCTTGTTTCTTCTTCTCCATTATTTATATCCAAACAACCGTCGGATAGATACGTCACCGAAACTTAAAAAAGGAAATGGAAAGAATTAGAATAACATACAGAACCATTGGTTATGTAATCATTTGCTCACATGTAACCGATGAGGAAAAGTAAACGATTTGATCTCCTAACGATATCTCCTCGATTGCTCAAGATAACTGCAGAGCCGTACTGACGTTAATCTGACATTTTTCTAAAATTCACTTTAGCTGCTATATCTATTAAAGAGCTAGCAGGAGAAATTATCTCTCCTCAAAATTTTTAGGAACAATATTCCATAGATCCTAACAACTTTTGATATTAAGTTCTTCACCACAATTGAACTGTTGTTAAATACAAAGTACAATAATCCTAATTGGGAGTAGGTATCATATACAAAATTAAATTTAATTTAAGATTATTTTAAACAAAAAAGAAAAAATTAGAACAATGAAGTAGTCTTCCTTTCCCTGCTCTCTTGACTGGAAGATCTATAGGGAGAGTGATTATGTTTTTACTGTTTATAAATTACGAGACGCATTGCGGTTCTGAAGATAATAAAAATGGCATAATACAAATAATCTTCCTTCTTTTCGATTTAGTACATCATTCCGTTGTGTACCTGTAAATTGTTGATTCTGAGGAACAGCCATCCTTTCACACTTAAATCGGTCTTTTCTGAATCTGATGAATGGATTTCTATCTGGGTACTTGCCTTTTAGGCACTCGTTGGCGTGGTTTGTCTCTGTTGTGACCCTTTCAAATATAGAGACTGGTAGTTTTTTCTTCTATGTTTAGCTTCTATTCGATCTTCTGCCTTCTTGTGACAGAATGACCGAATTTCACCCCGGCTATACAGCGCTGTTGCCAATTTCCTTTCAGAGATGAACACTTTTAGCAGCTGTTAGACATATTTTGTACGCATTTCTTGTAGAGGGGATTCTAGACTGCATGTTGGTGAACATAACACTATAATCCTGACTAATCGTAGTTTTTGTTCATGATGGATCTGTCTGGAAAAATGATGTACCCCTTTCTTCAAGGTGACAAGACAAAATTAAGTAAACAATACTATTAGAAAATGACACTGAGACTTTGTTACTCCCTGAAGATATTAACTCTAATTTGTTAACTCAAATGCAGTGAAAAATAAAAATGGCTCGAGATGACAACAAAACCTTCCATGGTCTAAAAGTATACAACTCAATTTAATCATTACTAACATAAGACATAAACTAAGATATTAAATTTAGCAAACATAAGTATAAGGAAATGAAACAATTAAATTTAATGGCCAACAAAACTTAAATCAACTTAAAAACAACGAACCAGCCATGAGACAAAAGTAATACTAGCTCCAAGGTAGACAAACGAACAAGCCTTCCCACTCGGCTAAGCTAAAAAAATACTGTGTTTAAACAAACAAGGAATGTCCCGAAATGATGCTTCGAGGAAGAGGTACTGCAAGAGATAAAATTTAACCATGGGATCTAACCAATTTCATATACTTATTTATTGGCTTGCAGTGACCAGCTAAGTTATGACTGGATCTCAAAGGACAAATTATAGAAATAACAGAAACTGAAAAAAATGCTTGTTAAGCATACTTATTGTTTTAAGTTTAGTAACTAGTAGCGTATCTGTGAAGTAAAAAAACAAAGAGACACATACAGAAATATACCTATCTTCGGATGATAGGCTTTAGGATAAAAGACTTCGAAGCCAGTGATTCAGGTTAAACAATCATATTGCAAAATGTAGATATCAATGCATTAAAACTCTTTCTGTGAGCATATAATTTGACAATCATAGAATATGTTGTCAGACAAAGTGAGAAGTATACAAAATCATTCACTGATTTGCAGGAAATGGCTATGTTTGACTGGACCGGAAGTGTCAAAATGACAGTATGACAAAGCATGGGTAATAGCATAAACCCCAAAGCCTGCATTAAGCATATAATAATTGACCTAGTTTATCTTTTGTTTCTATAGTGGATGTGTGAAGTCGATAAAATCTACAAATAAGAACCAAGAGTGAACGATTCTGATTTTCTATTATTCCTTTCAAAGGCCATGGAAAGATTACTTTCCATCTACAACATCTTACATCTACATGAAGCGCAAAACCCATTATAATATATTGGCCTTGCTATTATATGAATGGGGTGACTGATTTCCACTTTCATCTATTGTTTGACCAACTGAATATAAATCGCACTTCTGTTTTGAAAGTTTGAAAACTTTATGTGAGAAATAAAT
This sequence comes from Pardosa pseudoannulata, assembly GCA_032207245.1. NCBI lineage: Eukaryota > Metazoa > Arthropoda > Arachnida > Araneae > Lycosidae > Pardosa > Pardosa pseudoannulata. The sequence goes on from CM063501.1 coordinate 124,943,927, forward strand.
GGCACACGAAAGGATTAAAGTGAAGTGATCACAACAACGTATGCTCCGATTTTCTTTGATGTCAAGCATTTAAAATGACTAAGTTATTTCAGAGTCGCTACGAATAGTCGCCCGATGATAAGTAAACACAATAATGTACTCACCTATTAACAGTAGCTAAGTTTTGAAAGGTCCTGAAATGTCAAACTATAGAAATAGCATACAATGCAAATATTATATTATATTTATTAATTACATTTCCTGTCATACTGTTATTTTCTTTTAGAATTACTTTGTTATGGCATTTTTATATTAATATTTGTTAAGAGGCAATTACTATTTAGATTTGTTGTTGACGGAAAAATTATCTGCGTAAGTTTTTTTTTGTTTGTTTATTTTGCAGTGAAATAATTAACTATGTATTTTGCATCTCAAGTTGATCATTAACTAAGAGCATTCCTAGAATATGAGCAGAAAATATATAAGTGATAATTAAAGTCAAGTAACTAGATTGAAAAATTTTAAAACACGTAATCCCGTACAATTTTTTTAAAATATTAATTACTTGACTATTTACTTCTGTTTGACGCTGCAAAAAGTTTAGCTACTTAGAGAGCTGCGTAATTAAAAGCTTACAAAATCATATAAATTTAAACGAAAACAGCATTAAATACGAAATAGTTTTCTCTTTTTTTTTTCCTTAAGTAACAGAGGCAAATCGGCTTCTCTCCAAAAGAATTTATGAATAATTCAGTATTTAATTTAAAAATTGCTGCCATTCCTTATTTAAAAATTACTAGTCTGTGCAATAATACATCATCACGTTAGAGTGGCAATCACTGTAAGAGAAAGATAAACAGGGAAAGAGGCAGATTTGTAGATTAGGAAGCGTAATTTTAATGGGTTTTGAAAAGCCTTCTTATTTTTTTTCTACTCCGCACGAACTCATGGTAACGAGTGGGAATTTGAGTGTTCATAAAAGTATAAGTTGAAATAAATGACATTAGAAAGGCTAGAAACACACTCAAGTATTTAACATAAAAAAGGGGCTTATAATTTTTAGGATTATAATAAGTTTTAGTACGTTAGTTCAACAAATATTCAACAAGCCTTGTGGGAATTCGCTCTAATTTATTTACTAGTACCAATATTAACAATTAAAAATAATTATGAGAAGATTAATTTGTTCAACATTTCTAAAATTCCTTCGTTAAGTCTATCCTTTATCTCTAAACAACTTCAATTTTGTCTTTTTACCGAAACAGGCAAAAGTAAGGGAGAGAAATGTCTCGAAGGAATAAGGACAATGAAAAACTGCATTATCCTTTTTGAGCACGTCATTGTTAAGTTGTAACAATTTTTTAACAGCACTGATAAGCTAAAGTGAACTAGATGTTTTTTTTCAATTTTTGTCTAGTAACATCTAAAGTATTTCAAAATCCCAATCAGCTATAATTGTCACAATACTAAATGTTAAGCTTTATCTGTAGAAATTAAGGAAAATTAATCATTCCGACCATAAAAACAGACTCATATCACGTTCAAGTGGTTGAATTATTAAAGATGAAGACAAGTTAGATCCCTGGATTAATCGGCATGTGGATAATATATTTCATCCACGTTCATTTTGAGATATTAAAATTTCCAAGTGATTGATTAAAAAGAAAATAAATTTAATTATCTGTTCCTAACAGTACTCTCAACTTTTAAATTGTAGATGGAAAAAATTGAATTTTCTCGATTTTAATAAGTTTTAATAGTAGGTATTTTTAATTTTACAAATTAATATGATTATAAGCCTCTAATACTTATAATCTGATATATCTGGAAACGAATTTCGGGCATATATATTTTATTTATGTATTGTTTAGATATTATAAGTTAAATAATTTAGTTTCAAAATTTTGAAACAGGTGGTATTCTTTATGACAACTGCTTATAAAACAGAATCTAAGTCAAAATGTTGAACAAATCTTCATGACTATTCTCAGTTGTATGATGTAACAATGTAGGGAGTGTGACTAGAATGTATTCACATTCTAGTCTCACTAGGCTAAATTGAGTAATTGTATTTCAGCAATTTCGAAAGGTCTGATATATTTTTTTTTTCAGATTACTATCTTTTAAGATATTTAGAAACTCTCTGAACTGATTTTTCACCATTTGTACATTAAACGTACTTGTGCATTGACCTATATTCTAATCAATTCCCAGACTTATCGTCACAAATCGAACAGGAATGCTTTAAAAATGAGTGTATTGTCGGTGCGTATTGTGTGCCTGTTGTGTGACGAATGCAGTTGCAGGTGAAGGTGACGAGGCCAAATTCGTCACGGCTCAAATTTCAGACTTGGCATCTAGAGGATTACTATGGTTAGGGTCTTCAAAGAGTTTTGCAAGCTCTGCCATCGGTGCCGACATCAGAGGAAAACACCCACTTAAGGTCAGACGTTCTGACGCCATTATCGAACCAGATATACATATATATATAAATATATATAAATATATACATATATATATATATATATATACACATATATATATATATATATATATATATATAAATATATATATAAAAATATACATATATATATATAATATACATAATATACATAAATTATAAATACAATATATAAAATAATATATAATATTATAAATTATAAAATATATACATATATAATACATATATATAAATATATAATATAATATATATTATAAATATATATAAAAATATATATATATAATATATATCTATATATATACATATACATATATATATATATATAATATATATATATATAAATATATAATGTATATATATATATTATAATATATATATATATATATATATATTATATATATAATATATATATATATATATATATATTATTATATAATATATATACATTATATATATATAAAATATATACATTATAATATATATATATTATATATATATATAATAATATATATATATATATATAAAATATATATACTGGTTTAAAACATAAGACACATTGATTTCATATATTAAAATTTTATTGTAAACCTCCACATGTCTATGCCATTAGATAATGTTCTATATTACCACACAAATTTGCATGGTATCTAATTCTCACTCAGAACTGTCTTTTTGGTTTTGCTACCTAAGCAAATTCCTACATCTACTTCCGCCTCAACTTCTTTACTCTGTATAGTTCCGCTCGAGGCTGTGTCTTTCTCCTGTTACGTTATCGTTAATGAGTTCTAACTATTTTTTAATTAGGACTCTGGACAAACGATCACTTTTGGGGCAGGATTGGCGAAACCCTTTGAGTTTGTGTTTATTGGACAGCCTCTGGAATGACAATTAAAAAGGTATCGGAGATGAGGCAGAGGTGAGCTATGTTTTTCCAAAAGAAGTTTTGTTTTGAAGTTGTGCTAGTCTGTGATTTATTTATTTATTTGAGAATTTTGTCTCTCGTAGTTGTTCTGATCTGCGATTTATTTCAGAGAAGGGTTTTCTCGTGAAGTTGTGTTCCAATTTTTTATCTAACTTAATATAGTAAATATAATAAATGTAATCTTTGAATGCACATACATATAATTAATACATACATTTAATACTGTACAAATGAAATAATTTGTAAAACGAAGATAGTCGTAGTTCTTGTTAATGGTTCCAGTTCTTGCAATTCATATAAAATGAAATAAATAGCCCTTGATTAAAAATTGATTCCTATGTTTTTCAATTTTTATCAATAAGTATTGTATATTAAAATACTAGAAAAATCAAATCATCATAGAAATAGGCTAAAAATGTCAGCATTGTTTTGGGGAAAATAAAATACTTACCTTCAACATTTTTAATCAATCAGTGTAACTTTTTTTTCATATTACAGTATCACTATTAGTTTTAAACTTGTGTTGCTTCATCATAGAAAATTAAGTTGATCGCATTTATATACTCCCATTATGGAAAGGTTAATAAATCTGGCAGTACTTTATGGGCGAAAGCATAATACTAAAGTATCTCATGTTTTTAATAAAAGATACATAATTTTCTGTAAAACATAGTTAAAGCCAAACCTAAACATATTTAGATATGAATTTATTAAAATTTAGGAACAATTTTATTCAGAAATCATTTAAGAAATTTCAGAAATCATTTAGACTTGTAATCAGGATACTGTTGCTAATGATTCATCACCCAGTATTGCTGGTTCATTTATTTTGCATAGTAATATTATAAATCTAAAAAGAAAGCAAAGGGGTGGTAATAAACACTTAAAATATAAGGACAGTTTACTGAAGCTTGATAACCTATGCACTACTTTAAATAATAATAATTATATACAAACAAATTGGGTTAAGAATTATGTCTACAGTATTAAGGTTAAATGGATTAGTAAATTTTGGCAATATTGTAATAACCATGATTTTGAATTAAAATTTAAAAATACTTGTTACCCTTCTATATTCAAAGATCTAATTAAAGACAGATGTAAAAAACTTAATATAAATTTAAACACCAGTGTTACTGTAACACCAATAATTAAAGAATATTGTATATTACACTATAGAAATAGAAACTTAGACTATGTACCTTTTACAAATATATTGAGCAATATTAAGCACCTTTTTCCTGTCAATAATATTCATATAGTAAAAGGTTTTAAATATAATACTCCTATTGGTCGTAGAATTTTTAATTATAATAAAGTATCAAAAAATTTATCTAAAGAATTTAAGAATTCTTGTAATTGTAATGAAATTTCTAACTATTATAAATATAATGATCATGTCATTACAGGTGAAATGACATTTGTTAAAAACACAGATTTACGTGATATTATGATTAGAGCACAAAATTTCGGACTGACTGTTATTATAATACACATAAAAGTATTGCTGTAGATTTAGATTCATTTATATACCGTATGGCAATCAAATATAGTATTCCCACTTTTGTTTTTTATGAATGGAAATCTTCGTTTATTAAGTTCTTTAATCATTTTTATTTTAAAGGTGGTAATATATCGTTTTTTTCACTTTCGAATTTAAAACCCTTTATTTTTGAATTACGAAAAGATTTTGTTATTGCTTATGTTGATAAGGTGCCACAAAACTATGCAATAATGTGTAAAAAGTTTTATTGTGATTATTTGACAAGTTTATATATAACCAAGACATATATAGTAAGGTTACATATTCCCAGTACATCTGGAAAATAGAATCAAAGCACTATATAAGCGTACGGGACTTAACATTAATCATATAAAATTTTTTAGTTATCATACCAAAATTTCACAAACGGCCATTAAAATTTCGTCCAGTTACAATCGGTTACAATACATACCTTAAAAAAGCAAACGAACGTCTCTTAAATATTCTAAATCAAGTGTATATAAAAATTAAAAAAGATGGCAGTTATATAGTTGGTAATAGTTTTGAAGTAGTCAACAAACTTAAACAACATGATAATATAGTATATTTTCGTAGTTTTGATTTTACTGATCTTTTTAATTCTATTAATATCATGGATTTATATAATATAATTTTATATATGTTTGAAAGATACGACCTTTTAGAATATATAATATATATAACTTTTTCCAAATTTAAAGCCTTGTTAAATTTAGTTTTAAACGAAACTTATTTGTATAATGGTAACGATTATTTTAAACAAATTCATGGTATTCCAATGGGAGGGGGTTGCTCATCCATGTTGGCAGATTTATATCTTCATACCTATGAGATGGGCACTCCAATATTAAAGGAAGTTCTATATTTCAGATATGTGGATGATGTTTTAATAGGTTTTTTTAGTTATTTAGAATTTACACTTAGTTTCTATCCTGATGAATTAAAGTTAATTGAAACAGTCAAGACTGATGATGGCTCGATTAATTTTTTGGATGTAAGTTTAAATATCACTAATAATCATGTTCAGTATAAACTATATGATAAACGCGATAGTTTTTTATTTAATATCAGCAAAATTTCATCATGGAATACTTGTTTACAAAAAAACATAAAACGTAATATAATCATTAACTTTTTAGTAAGATGCAACAGACTTAATAAAGATATCGATATAATGGATAAACATATTATACTATACGTAAAACAGGCACTCAATAGTGGATTTTCACCTCGTTTTTTAATCAATATTTTAAAAAATTATTTCAAATTAACTACAACCGCATGCTACAAGAGGTTCTTTGCTGTACTGCTGTGTGGTATTTAAAGATGTGTTACAGCGTTTCAATTGCTCATTTTTGCTTTTTTCGTATTGTTTTATTGGATGTTTTTCTATTTGGTTAGTTCATTTTTATTGGTTTACTTTTAAGGATTTTGTGTGATGTTTCCGACGTCTGGGAGAGTTAATGCATTGTAAAAACTAGTTTTAACCATGGGGGTCTCAACTCCCCCCAGTCAATTCGAAACATCATATCACTGGTTATTTTTGGTCCATTAATGAGGTTCTTCTTATTTTTATTTTTCTATTTATCTATTTACAGTCATTTATATATATATATATATATATATATATATATATATATATATATATATATATATATATATATATATATATATATATATTGTGTGTGTGTGTGTGTAACATAGCATGGGCTGCTATGACACGAGGATGAAACAGAGTCGAAGGAATGTAGTCGTAAAAGAATACGATTTTTCAGGAGAACTTTTGTAGCGTCTTTATTAAGCAACGTACAGAGGAAAAATCTAACAAAGGATGGTCTCTCATTCTAATATAACCTTGGGGACGCCACCCGTGTGAGAAAGGAATTTGTTAACTCTGCAAATTAGAAGTGCTCTTAAGTATCAAAATAGGTTGGCGAGTTAAGCTCGCCAACAGGAAGAAAACAAAAGAGTTTTACGTCGAAACGCCACTAAAAGGTGATGAAATTGCGGATTTGGTGGTGTTTTAATAGAGATGTTAGTAATTTTAATTTAGAATTAAAGTATTAAATTTTACATTACAC
>CM063501.1:124955891-124958391 GCA_032207245.1 Pardosa pseudoannulata
CATATATAATATATACATATATATATATATATATATATATATATATATATATATATATATATATATATATATATATATATATATATATATATATATATATATTCAGATAATTGAGATATTTTAGTGTGGCATAAAAAAAGTTATGGAAAGTTGAAAATTAGTAACAAAACACACTTTAATACAATAAAGTTTCAAACCTACAAATACTACAATAAAAACGTTTCAGATTTTTGGTAGATTTCTTATGTATTTTTTTACTTATTTCTATTTTAGTGACTTATAGAAATAGAACAAAACAATCGTTTTCGCTACACCTACAGGTGGAGTCTCTTGTTTAGGCAGAACTACCAACTTTTAATATTCCTGCTTAAAGTAAACCAATAGTTTCACTTATATTAGATATGCGACTTCAATGTACATTTTAACCTCTTTGTTGCCACTCCAGCGCCGCTTAAATATGTTTTATCCCTAAGACGGGATTTTTTTGCTTGATGTTCCCTACCTCGGGAAAAAGATCTGTTGTTGAATTCCAGCTGCCATTTTGGTAGTCATAAGTGTTAATTTGTAGATATGTGGTCAATAAATGTCCGTAATCTAGTTGAATACAATTATTTATTGCAACACACTTAAAGTGCACGTTCGAGCACGCTAAACTGGCCAAACTATGCACACTCGAAATAAGTCGAGTGACGCTGTACTTTATGATGCTATAATTTTGCACACTCGAATGCAATCGAAAATTGAGGATGACAATGGGAAAGCAAAAAAAAGACAATCATTTTATTGATATTTATCATTTACATGGGATTGTAAGCTATAACACTTACTTATTCAAACATAAAATATATTTTATTTTTTTCTAAATTCAAAGTTCTAAATTGTGTTTTTGTATTAAAAAAATTGATTTTTTGGCTGGTCTTTTAAAAAAAACCCTGTGCATTAAGGGATTAAAGTCAACTGAATTCATACATTTCTGTAACTTAATTTATTGGCTTTCTGGTAAATTAAATTTCTTGTGCTTAGTAATAAGTGACATTTTGTTTCTATTATAAAAAAAAGATTCAACGCAAATAGAAAATTAAATAAAAAGATTATTGTTATGAAACCAACAGGTCATTATTAGCCCAATTAGTCAGGTATACCTACTTTTAATACAGTAAAATATTATACAGTATTATACAGTAAGTTTCAGTCGCACTTGATAAAATATGCAGATTCAAAGCATATATTTCCGTAACACAATTTACATTATTCTGCCTGATTATATTTCTTTTTCTAAGTAATATGGTGCTATTTTTTCCGATTTAAATGGAAGTTCTAACATTTGACGAAACTAGAAAATGAAATAAAAGGATTATGGTAATCTCTGATGACAGTTGCGGTAATTGAATTTCTAACGTTCCGTAAAATATTGGACTACACGTTGCTTATGTGATAATTATTTTTTTAAGAAAGAAATTACCAGTTAGTGTCACCACGTCAGCCTTAATTAACTTTCAGATCTTGGATCGCTTTCGGGTTGACTTTTATTAGCTTAGCGCAACCTACCTTCTCCTGTTTAAAAACAAGACATTGTCCAAAACTGGAGCCAAGAAAAGTGTCTCAACAAAACGTACCTGAGTGAAAATAATTAGCTTAATCTGCATTTCCGTGCACATTATGGAACTTAATCGCATTCTTCACACGAGGATTATTTCAGAGGTAAAATGCAATTAATTAGATCATATGAGCCCAGATATTGGGCTGCAATATATGTCTGGTGACAAATTGTGTTCTTCATTTTAATATTAGAGATATTTCGTAGTTAATAAGTGCCGAGTTTTAGTCAGTTTTGGCATTTAGTCAGATTGAAGGGAAATAAAGTAGTTTTATATTGTTTATTTAGACTTATAAATTGAGAATGACATTACGGGGACATGAAAGTGAAGATTAAAAAATAATTAATTTTGGTGTAGACTAATCGTCTTGAAAGTTTAATATGGTATTATATATATATATATATATATATATATATATATATATATATATATATATATATATATATATATATATATATATATATATATTATATATATATATATATATATATATATATATATATATGAATATATTTAATATATTATATATTTCATATATTTTTATATTATGTATTTCAACACTTTTAACCCTCTTAGCTTTTCGTACGTAAAATTCCGCCAAAGCGATGATGTCTTCAAAGCAGTTGTCACGTACAATTTTCGACCTCCAAAAACGTTCCGAAGATGGATGTAATGTACATTTCTGCCAGTGTTTTCCGCTATGGGTATTGAGGTAGGAGGGTCAGGTCGATTGTTTAAGAACTGCACACCTACTACCCGAGGCACAAAGACGCTGATAGCTTTTCCTGGCTTTGTCAAACTCTATTTCGAAGTATTTCGTTTGCGGTAACAGATGTATCTCTAATTGCAAAACTTAAATAGCTTGGATGACTTTCGTGAAGGAGATAGAAATCATTCTCTTA
>CM063501.1:124960891-124963391 GCA_032207245.1 Pardosa pseudoannulata
CGTACTTCAGCAATTTTCCCACACACGGGTTTTAGCCGTCTCTCGCAGAACGTTGGCATTACAATTACTTAGAGAGAGAGCGTTCTGACATCGTCAGGTTCAGACGTCTCTGGATTCTGTGCTATTTTATCGTATGAAATTAAAGTTAAGTTCGGCCACGACGAATGATGTGCTTCTTTCTAACGGACGGTTAGCGGGACACTTTTCAGCCCAGCATGCCCAGACTGAGGAAAATAATAGGGGCAATTTTAAAATGAGTTTTTAAGTGTAAAGTTCGGGGCTGGGTTGGTCCCTGGATATATTATATATATATATATACGATACGATTATATATATACATATATATATATATATATATATATATAATATATATATATATATATATATATATATATATATATATATTATATATATATACACATATATATTATATATATTATATATATACACATATATATTATATATATGTATATATGTATTGTACATTGTATATATTATAGTCATTATTATGAACGTTAAACGTATTTGTGTACTTAATAAAAATCTTGGTCTGTAAGTATGCCTCGGAAATTTTTTTTTGCAGCACACATAGAGCTGAAGACGTAATTATATGTATAAGCTATAGGATCAAATGCGCAAAACTATGGATGTGTCACATTAAAATAAATATATTAGAGGACGAGAGTAGTAGGTTTATCACAAAGATAGTTTTAATTGTTTTTCTGTAAGGGTAATTTTTTGGGTAAAATATTTTATATCTTTATAAATATGTATGTAAAAGCATTCACATTATTCTAGGAAATACCATTATTGAATATACCTTGTGGATATTTTAGATTAAATATTTTAAAAAACGAAGATGCCTGAAGTATATCTTTTACAACGATAACTTCAAGTTATTGCTGTAAAAATAATTTTTAAAGAAAATAGTTTAAGTTGTTTTTAAAGCATATGATCCTCTCACATATGATCAACATGTTGCTCAAATAAACTATGTATGTGTTTAATTAATTTTTTTATAAAAAGGTGAACTCAGATAAACATAACTTAAAAATTAAAAAATATATATTAAGATTTTATAACATTAATATGATTTTAAAATATACATTACGTTTTCGGGCATAATAATTTACAATATTCAAAAGTAATATGATCAAATACATAATCTTTTAAGCTGTGGATATGTTACATTTAAATACAAATTCAGGGGACAACAACAGTAAATTTATCACACAGATAGTTTTAAATATTTTATGCAAAATTAATATTTGTGGAATAAAATTTATATTATTAATTAAAAATTTGTATTTTTACATTGCAGAATATATACTTTTTGCCAAATTTTCTTTTACTTAATTTTATATTAAAACCTTTTAATAATATTTTTATCATCAGAAAAAATATTGGAATACCGAATTATAAAGATATTATAGAGTTGAGAAGTAAAGTCGACTAAAAATATTTAGGTATTATTTTATAATGTAAAAAAATATTACTTACATAATCGAAATTAAGATGTAGCCACAGAAAAAAAATAGTTCCTGCAATTACTCATTTAAAAAACACTGAAAGAAAATAAAAAAAAATCAGGCAAAAAAGTGTTGTTTTTTTTTTAAATTCTAATCCACTAACTGTCAAATATACGTTACGTAGTAACAAAGAATTTAAACCGAAATGTATCACATACCATTTTATAACGATAAAAATAGTCGTAATCGATATTCAACAGTTTGACACACTAGAGATTTAATGCCGGACTCCAATAATATAGAGACAATTGAAGTCTTATACAGGAGCAGAAATTGAAAAAAAGAAGAAACAAAAGTAGTAGAAATAAGTAGTAAAAAAATAAGTAAAATATATAGTAGAAATAAATAATCCAACTGAAAATAAAGAAATAAGCGTTGATTTTTTTTACTGTACAATTTCAGGAAAAAAAACGTTTTAATCTCGTAAACTGACAATGCTTTAATTTCATTTGAAAAAAAAATCGAGCTAATAAAGTTACTGTAACAAACTGTGTAAGAAAAATTGAAAAGACACTATTAATATTATTTTTTATTTGAAATTAAATTCAGAGGAAAACAGAAGTAAATTTATCACACAGATAGTTTTAACCTTTTTAAGCAAAAGAAAAAATATAAATAAAAGAAAAAATATAATTAAAAGGTTTACATTTAAAAATCAAGAAAAGTGTATATTCTGCATTGAAAACATACAAAATTTGTATTAAGGATATAAATTATATTCAGCAAACATTAAAAAATTAATGTTTGCTGAATATAATTTATATCCTTAATACAAATTTGGTATGTTTTCAATGCAGAATATACACTTTTCTTGATTTTTAAATGTAAACCTTTTAATTATATTTTTTTTTCACTTTGAATAAATGAATTGTATCATCAGTAAAAATATTGGAATAGAGGATTAATGAGATATCATAGGGTTGAGAAATAAAGTCGACCAATAATATTTAGAAATTATTTTATTGTGTAAA
>CM063501.1:124968391-124990891 GCA_032207245.1 Pardosa pseudoannulata
AGATACACATAACAGTGAAAATATCAAAATATTTAATTTTATTACTTTAGTTTATTTACTAGCTATCGCATGCCATGATAATCACATTTTAATAGTTTAAATGAAGTCTAAATTAAGAATAAAACGGATGTGAAGTATGAGTCACAAAAATATGAGTCACAAAAAAAATCTCCGAATATATGTTTCAAATATATTATCAGATTTAATGCAAAATAATCTAATGAAACTAATTTACAGGTATTTTGATAGCATAGCGTTATACAAACAGTTATTTAGATTCATACCTTGTCTTATAATTAAAAATTTTCTTTTACTCTTTCAAAACTTCTTTTATATGAATATTTCTAGAAAAATAATATAATTTATTATATTTATCTACAGTAAGTATTTAGGTGTGCAATATTTGCCTGAAAAATAAATATTGCTATCTTTATGAATCATGAAATATAAGGAAAATAAGAAAATGGTTTATAATTATTTTTCATCAATTTTAATTGATATAATTATTATTACAATTTTCAATTCAAGTGCAATTATCATAAAAGTATTTCAATGAAACTAAATACATATTAATAACTAGTAAATAAATAAAAATTAAATATAACAAATATAAATTAATATAAAAATTAAATGTAAATTTAATTTAATTTTTTAATTATATTATATTTTAAATGGAATAAATGATATGAATGACTGATTCAATGAATGATAAATTGATTTGAATGATTTTATTAATTATTGTTATTAATTAAATATTTTATAAATAACTAAAACTTAAATATAAATAATATTGTAAATTAATAACTAATATTTATTTTAAACAATTTCAAAAGTAAAAAATTCGAAAATTGTTTAAAGTATTCTAGGTGAAATTTATCGGGAAAAAAATCCTGTAGAATATAAAAAAAAATAATTTAATAAATGGGTTGCATTTCGAACAGTTGGACATGTTTCCATGCGAAATTAAAGTATAGTTAATCATGTTTTCTCAGAGAAAAATATATATTCAAAATACTGTATTATTTTTTATACCTGTATTTTCAGCGAAAATTTACAAAACAGTGTTATCACAAGGAGTAAAAGGTATTCTTCGTATAAAAGTTAGGAGTAGCTTTCCCTCAACTTTCTTGTATATTCATAAAAAAGTAGCTATTTTCACAAGTCATATTTTCTTCTTATTTTTATGGAGCATATTAACAAAACTACATAAATGACATCTGTCTATTTGCTACGCTAACACTTATTAAATGAATTTGAATAACATCATCGGAAACCTGAAAGTCGCTGTAATAGCACCACTGCTGTTCAATGCTAGCTTGTGACCTTCCCACTCCTAAACTGAGACAGGTATGCTTTATGTTCGTAGGTTGTCGCTGGGATGCATAAAATTACTTCCGAAACGAAATATAATTCAAGAAATATTTATTTATAATAGTATAAAACTAAAGATAGAACAAAATCATATTTCGTGTCCGTGAAAAGTGGGTAAAGGGTATATTTCGAAAGTTTTAAAGACGACAGTATTTTTCGGTGTGATATGAAGCATATTAATCCAGAATCGGATCGATAGTTTAGAAAAAGATAAACTTTATTCTCTTTGAATTTTGCTACTTTAACTCATAAAGAATCCAATAGGGATGCTTCTATGAATTCCGTTAATGAACGTTTCTGGTTTCTTAAGAAAATTAGTACCATTGTACTAACTTTGAAAACTACTGAATTCAGGAGATGTGTCAAAACAGGAGACTGTGGTACCCATGAACCATTGTTTTTAATTTTATTGTTAGAGTAAACATGAGAAATCCTGTGTATTTTAAAATAAATTTAAATTATATTGCTATATTTCTTAGTATAATAATAAATAATGGAATTATAATATTAAGATTCAGAAACTAATCAAATGAACGTTTCTGGTTTCTTAAGAAACTTAGTACCATTGTACCAACTTTGAAAACTACTGAATTCAGGAGATGTGTCAAAACAGGAGACTGTGGTACCCATGAACAATTGTTTTTAATTTTATTGTTAGAGTAAACATGAGAAATCCTATGTATTTTAAAATAAATTTAAATTATATTGCTATATTTCTTAGTATAATAATAAATAATGGAATTATAATATTAAGATTCAGAAACTAATCAAATGAACGTTTCTGGTTTCTTAAGAAACTTAGTACCATGGTACTAAGTTTGAAAACTACTGAATACAGGAAATGTGTGAAAACAGGAGACTGTGGTATCCATGAACCATTGTTTTTAATTTTATTATTAGGGTAAACATCAGAAATATGTAGTATTTTAGAATAAATTTAAATTGTAGTCGATACAATACAATCTGAGTAGCTTATTTATCTTTTTAGAACTTTTTAAAGATTTTAAAATCCTTATGACTTTTTGAAGTACTCATATATTTAGTTTAATTTGTAACTGTTTATACAAGGTAAATATATTAAGGAAAGGTTTCAATGCTGAAATTTCAAAAGGAATTATCATTTTAAACATGACTGAATCAAATTTGACAATTACCAAGTGTATATATGAGCACAAATAAATTCTAATTTTTTAATTTTAAATATCCATTTTGACCATTTCTGCACTTGTTTTTACTAGTTTTGCCTTGACGTTTGTATGTACGTACGAAGTACATATGTGCGCATGTACATATACGAATATTGTATAATACTAACACTAGACATCAAAATTGATTTTTTAGTCTCTAGGACTGTTGTGACATACTGTTGTGACAGAGCTGTGCAATTTCCCTTTCGATTACAATCTCCACCCTGAAATTTTGTGTTCTCCTCCAAATAACTTTTTTTGTTATGTTTATGAGGAATTTTTCATACGTCTATGTACCATTTGAAATGAATAATTACACTCATGTCCATAAATTAAGGATAATTCAGAATCACACAGAAATTGAGCTCTAAAATAAAAATTTCACCTGTAGAATTATCACACACATCTTGAAGAAGAATATGCAAATTGCAGGAAACCACCAGATGGCGCGGATAGTACGTCACAATGACGTGAGTGTATGAAAAGGGTATATAAGGAATAGTAGCAAAGAGGTAAAATTGTTCACAAGCGCTTTAAAAGCCTTTCAGTGCAATAACCGCATAGTTATGGCACAAAGGAAGCATTTGGATGATTTTTTACGTGGTAGAATTATCGGACGACTGGAATGTGGACGTACCCAGCTGGAAGTATCCGAGGAACTTGGAATCGCCCAGAGTTTCATCTCCAGGCTTTGGCAACGATTCAAACAGGATGGTAATGTGAGTAGATGTTTATTAATTATGTCAAACATTTAGCATCTTTTTTGCTCTTTACCTTTTGTTTAATAAATAGACTTTACAAATAAGTAAAATTTGTTTTGCTTTTGTCTCTTTCATTGCCTGAACTTCATTATCCTTAATTTATGGATATGAGTGTATTATATGCTTATTATAAGTGCTATAAAAGTGACATTAAATTTAAAAGTAATAATAGTTTGGGCATTGAGAAATGAGAGCCGTGACAAAATCGCAGAAAAACTCTCAAACTTAAAATTTTTTGAAGATTTTAATTCTATTAATACCTCTAGAAATATTAATATTTCTTGTTTAATTTTTTGCTTCCTTGTACAAATTGTGTTCTTTGTTGTCTTTTCCACCTCAAGTTTGTCTTAGTTTCCAATGATATCGACGACCTCTTCGTGCGTAATAGTTTTTAACGATGGAACAAGCTTTTTGATACGTCTTACTATAATATTATTTTAAAAAATAATACTCCCTTCCAAGGTCCTTCATCATATAATTTCATGTTCTGTACCAAATAACTTTTTTTTAAACTTATGATGAATGGTACCGTATGTGTATGTACTATTATAAATTACTGAATTGTAATGTATTTTAATTGCAGGAACTGTAAATGATATAAAATAATTATATTAAATTTAAAAAGATCAAGAGCTTTGACATCGAGGGATTAAAAAAATCCAAAGAAGACTTCCAGACATCGCCTGTTTACCTATAAGCCTAAATAACATCGATGACTTCTTCGTGAGTAACAGTCTACAACGGCGGACCAAGTTTTACTACATACAATAAATGAAATTTAATTATAAATAAAATACTTCTGTACACGATCTTGATTCATATAATTTTATGTTTTCTTCCAAACAGCTTTAATATATGTGTGATGAATTATTTTCTATGTCTATATAGTATTTTGAATAACACATGTTTAAATTGAAGGAACTGCAAATGCTATAAAATAATAATATTAATTTTCTTTTTAAATCAAGATCTTTGACATCGAGGGATGAAAGCCATGAAAAAGTCCAAGAATACTGCCACATCTCACCTTTTTCCCCACAAGTCCGTCTTAATTCTGAATAACATCGATGATTTCTTCGTGAGTAGCAGTCTACAAAACAGACAAAGTTTTTCGATATGGTGTAAAGGAAAATTATTTATAAATATAATACTTCTGTACACGATCTTGATTCATATAAATTTATGTCCTCTTCCAAACAGCTTTAATATATTTGTGATGAATTATTTTCTATGTCTATATAGTATTTTGAATAACACATGTTTAACTTGAAGGAACTGCAAATGCTATAAAATTATAATATTAATTTTCTTTTTAAATCAAGAGCTTTGACACCGAGGGATGAAAGCCATGAAAAAGTCCAGGAAGACTTCCACATCTCGCCTTTTTCCCCACAAGTCCGTCTTAATTCTGAATAACATCGATGATTTCTTCTTGAGTAGCAGTCTACAACAACAGACCAAGTTTTTCGATATGGTGTAAATGAAAATTATTTATAAATATAATATTTCTACCCACGAACTTGTTTTGTACAATTTTATGTCCTCTCCCAAATAGCTGTTTTATATTTATTATATTTAGGATGAATTTTTTCCTATGTTTATGTATTATTTTTAAGGAATTTCAATGACACATGTTTAATTTAAGGAACTAGAAATGCTATAAAATAATAATAATATTATTATTATTTTAAATTAAGAGTTTTGACACCTAGAGATGAGAGCCTTGAAAGAGTTGAAAGAAAGTTTTCAGACCTCGCCTTTTTAATTACAAGTCCACCTTTGTTGTCAATAACGCCGAGGATTTCTTCGTGAGTAACAATCTACAACGAGGGACAAAGTTTTCCGATATGATGTAAATGAATATTATTTATAAACACTTCTCTGCGCGGTCTTCTATCATATAATTTTAATGATAGTTTATATGGTTTTGTAAATTAAGTTCGAAGTATTTCGTTTGCGGTAACAGATGTATTCTAATTGCACCACATAAATAATTGATAACTTTCTTTAAAAATATAAATAATTCTCTTAAAGTATATTTTTATTTGTACTTTTAGAATACATTATTTCTTATGGGATGATCTTCCAGACTTGACGAGCTTTATGTGTATTAAAATTGACAATCTATAATATCTGTTTATATATCTATTTATAACCAGAAGTAAAGGGACAGTAAGGAGGGTGGGTTTCCCGTATTCCATTCTAGTCGACAAAGATTGAAGTAAAAAATCCTAGAACGCTTTGACCATTGACACAATAAACCTTTAGCGTATTTTTGGAGACATTTTTTAAGCGGTGTGTTCCACTCGGAGGGTTAAGTTAAAATTTAATTTTTTTCTGCGAGCGAGACTTCTAGTACTATATAATTCGGTCTATAACAAGGAAGTTTAATGTTTTCTTTAGTATGTTCAGAATTAATTAAGGAATAATAATTTTGTAATTAATTCTGATATAATAAAATAAATTCATTTCAAACCGTTCATTTTTTAAAAATATTTGAATGTTTGAATTATATGAAATATTTAAACAACCTCTGAAAATTCTTATACATCATAAATATTTTTTATGTGGACGTATATAAGATAAAAAAAAAAGTATAGATTCAAAACATTCTTCATGTTTTTTACCTACTATTAAATTTAAAAATAATATATTCTAAGGTAATATTGGTAAAAAATATGATTTACTAACAATAACAAATAGAGAACAAATAACAGTATTCTCTGAACATGAGACGCAATCAGTAGCTAGAATCAGCCACCAATAAATAATCATCCTCATTTGTATTCAGCGTTCAGCATGAAGATAAAAGATTTCTTCTGTCACAGTTACAATACATATACATGCTTTCACCACTCGTGTTTTCGAATGCGAGTGGTGACGTTCAGTTAATATGTTTCCATAAACAAAAATATTCACTTTTTCTTTTCGGGTTCTACCACATATAAATAATTCAGAACTATGTTACCTTGCTATATAGACGAAATTCGATCTGGTGAATCTATAGAAAGTGATATGAATTTTTTTTTTGTTTTATAGAGTACAGATTACAATAAAAAACAAGATGCAAATATAAATTTTGCAACAGTTCTGCATTTTAACAGAATAAAGTTCATAAAGTTTTTACGTTTCCGGATGCTTTTAATATACTTGGTTTAGATCAGTTCCAATTACTTCTCAGAAATGTTTCAAACAAGCAAATATGTGACATTTAGACATTTGATGTGAACATAATCAAAATGGAATGGATGGTTAATCTTGGCAGATTAACCCTGCCAAAGGCAAATATCTTTGTATAGCAGGTTGAGACTATTAAGGTGATTTGTGAAGGAATTACTTGATCCAGGGACTCCACAGAAAGGCTTTTGGCAATGGATGGGAACTAAGAAGTTGATGGCACATTAACCCTTTACAGATCACTAACATAAATTCTTAAGAATTTAATTAAATTAGTTTATAAATATTATCTATGAACTTTATGTAAAATATATAAAAACTTTTCTTTACCGTAGAGGAATCTTAAAAAAGGTTTGATGGGTACTTTAATTGATAAATCCTTCCCATGTGACATAATTGCAGTGTGAACATAATACTTTTTAAAAATTTGTATTATATATATATATATATATAAGAGCAATAAGTATCTTTAAAAGGGTACACGAAATAAATTAACAGTTTTTAAGCAATGTTTGGATAGATTTTTTTTTTCAGGAAGGTGGGGCACAATTGAGAAAAAAATGAATTACTGCCACTCTAGGTACAGCAAGTTTAAATGCATATATTTCAAAATGAAAAATAAATTTAGTGTAGTGCTACCATATGAAGTAAGTTTAAAATGCTAAAAACATTAAAAAAATTAGTAAAAATTCATCCATATGTCCCTAAAAAGCAGAGAAAAAATGTTTAATAGGTGGTTTTGCTGGAAAACCGCTGTTCGCTAAAGGGTTAAGATGAAGTAGTGGGCAGGGGTCACCTAAGGCCAAGATATCATAACCTGTTGCCACCTGCAAAGTGAAGAGTTTCCCAGGAGAAACTGATGTAGGAACCTGAAATTCATCTGTAGAAGGATCT
Organism: Pardosa pseudoannulata; assembly: GCA_032207245.1. NCBI lineage: Eukaryota > Metazoa > Arthropoda > Arachnida > Araneae > Lycosidae > Pardosa > Pardosa pseudoannulata. The sequence continues at coordinate 124,975,782 of CM063501.1, forward strand.
AAAATGCTCATATCAAAAAGAAAAAGGGTTACGCCCATTGTTTATAGCTATGGACATATCTTTTTGGAGTGTAAGAACGAATGGGCTTGAGAAAAAAATGAGAGGGAGTTGACGACGTGAGGGAGAAGGGGAAGAGACGAGAGTCATAGAATTAGGTCTTTGCTGATTCCCTGATCTGTGCCTCGACAGTCGCAGGTCAGTGTTATATTGTGTGCTTGTTCTCCTGCGACCAGGGCGTGAAGACCCAGCTCCGTTCCTGTCAAGAAAGCCCCAGCGTCAAGCCCAAACTGCTTGTTCATCGTATCCGGAACTCACTCTGAGCCTCTTGCTACAGATGCCCGTTGCTTGTATTAGTGGTGAGCCCATACTCCTGCTTCCCAAGTAAGTCACTGTCTTTCAGACTATAGTCACCACCTCATAGTTAAAGAGTATTTAGTAGAGGTTATTAGATTAAATAAATAGTTTAATTCTGTACACTTATACAGTCCTAATTGTATACCTATATGTGTAAATAATGTTTACAAATATTAAGTTTGGATAATTAAGTATTAAGTATTATTTTTGCCCAGCCTACAACCTTGTTTAGAGTAATAGGGAGCTCAACGTTATGAATACACATTAAATGATACGTACATTGTAATAGGGCTATTCTAATCTTGGTTTTGTTTGAAGCTCTACAATCTACTATTTTGCTTCACAAGGGCTAATGAGACCGGGACCTACTGCTTAAAACCAATTCCGAATAACTAGAGATATCCATACCAGCAGCGTAATTCGAACCCGCAAACCCGGCATGGCAGAGATTTATCATTAGGTCACCGCTCTGCTCTTTTAATCTCATTTGTCGGAATAAAAAGTAGACAGCTCAGTATTTACAAAGTATAGAACTGTTAAAGAAAATCAAACTATCCAATTGGAAATATCTAATCTTCGTTATCTAAACTCCCCAAACACATTTTCGGCAAATAAAAGCAAACCTAAGAAAAACAGCTTTAAACAGTAGAACGTATCTTTCCAAACCAAATGATAAATTTATTTATCTCCCGTTTAATAAAATAATAAAATGGAAATATTTCGAAGATCTAATACCTTATATTATCAATAAAATACATACTAGAGATATTATTAAACAAATTTTCAACATGTGTACGACACCTCTACTTCTTTTCTACATAGATACATTTGTTCATTCATTTGTTTTGTTATAATTGCTTTTTTGTTGGAAGCTTGGAAATACACTATTTTGCTCTGTAGTGATCAAGCGAAAATTATTACATGAAAAGATAACGTATGTGACCCATATTTATGACTTATTTTATTTTAAATATAAAATATTTGTTGTACCCAGAATTTTAATTTTCTTGCTATTTGGCAACAATGGGCAAAAAGTTCTACTAAAGTTGCTTAGAGAAGGATAAACAGAGTTGGTTCTATTTTCTTCTACTTTCGAGAGTAGCTTAATTTTGTAGTAGTTTATAATTGTAGTTTGTTTTTTTTAATGTGTATGTCGTAAACTTTATGACCTCCTGATAGGTTGTGACAAAGGCTTTTGCGTACACTAGTAGTTTATTTTTGTAGTAGTTTATAATTGTATTTCATTATTTTGAATGTATATGTAGTCCAATTTATGACATTCTCAAAGGTTTTGACAAAGACCTGAGGTTAATTTGTATTCATATTTTCAAGTATCATAAAGTAAACAATTTGTTTTCTATTCCCCTTTGTTTTTTTTTAATGTTTGGCAATAAAACTTGTATTTGTAATAAGAATTAATTATTTTTAAAAATACCTTAGATAACTACCTTATCATAGTTATTAAAATTCATAAGGGTTTAATAGTGTTTAATAATACGTGTTTATAAAAGTTTATCAAGAAAATTTTTTCAAGTAAAGCCGAGTGTTGCGAGCCGAACGATGGCCGACTGGTTAAGGTGCTGGCCTTCGTGAGTTCAAATACCACTGTGGCATGGATGTTCGTAGCCGTTCGGAATCGGCTTTAAGCTGTTGGTCCCGGTCTCATTAGCTCTCGTGTTGCAAAATGTAGGCCGCAGTGCTCCAAACCAAAACCAAAACCCAGTGTTGAGATTGACAACAAGCCATTTTCCAAACCATAAACTAAACACAAAATTTGATTTTTTAATATATTTTTTCCATCCTTTATATAAGAAAGGAAAGTCAAAAAATTTGGGCATTTAAAGGGTAATCTATTTACAACACTTTAACTGAAATGGAATTCAAATATTTAACGTTAAATCATAGTAAATTAACTTCAAATATGTTATGTTTATTTTTAATAAATATTTACTTTGCAATCTCGAAGTACACAGATTAAAAATCACTTAGTAAATTACTTAACTAAAGACTGTCACAGTACGAAACATTTACCGTCCATTTAAGGAAATAAGACTTTTGAATGATTTAATGGGTTCTACTAACTACGTAAACATATTAATTGAAAATATTAATTAGCTTTAAGTAGTCATGGCAAACAATAAGCTAGATAAATAACATGAGTCTGCAAACATTTACACAATTTTCTGCAAATATAAATGTGTTTGCATAACATCTGACTGTAGAAATGTAATAATATTTAAACCCCTGTTTAAAAATTATCCTTATTACGAACAAGTCTTCATAGAAAAAGCTGTAAAATTGTTGCTGATAAGTTAACTACCTATAAATCATAATTATTGGCATGCATATTCTTCCATGAAACTTTAACGAGAAAGAAGTTTTCGTATTACTAGCTCTTTGTGTTGATATAATTACCTGTAACACGATAACGATAATAAGGTAAACTTAAGTGGCTTAAAAGTTCGTCATATTTGCTTCATTAAAATTACAAGGTAAGAATATCGCCGTGAGTTAAGATTTTGCTTTATGATTTAAACTCTGTCAATAGAAATTTCTGTTAAATTTTATAATTCATAGTTTCAACTATGAAGTATTAAAAAGTGTTTTCACAACTTAATGGTGTGTTCTAAGAAATTCTGTCTAGACAAATTTAAAGTATGTTTGCTGATGTGCAAAGAATTAATTATCAACTTCAGTATAGTAATTGAATATTAACAAGAAATGTGTATATATTTATGACTTTCAAAATACCACTAAATAATCTATGTTAGAAAGGACTTCTTATTTCCCATGTATGCTAATGTAATAAATTAGAAAATATTCTCGTTATTAAGATTTTCATAAAATTAATTTAAATTGTTTACACTCTGTTACTTAAAACACATTGTTACCAGAAATTTTGCATTTTTTTTAATCGAAATTATGTTCTTTTATAAGCTCCTCATACACACATATGTGTGTGTGAATAACTAATAATAAAATTTTAATAAGACTATCTGTGTCACCATCCTCAAAGCTGTAGTGATTTAAAAACCCTGTCAGTGTGGGCCTAGGTTTGTTATATGATTTGTTTTTAGGGAATAACTTCTTTCATCCCAATATTTTTAACTTTATATTTTACCATACCTATAAAATAAAATATCATTGTAAAATATCCACTTTACCATTTAACTCTAACTCCATATAAACATGTTAAAATTCTTCCAATCTGTGCAAGATTTAATTAATCATTTGTTTTAAATTGTTTAAAATATAGCAACACATGGATGAATGGAACACATGATGATGGAAGATGATGTAAGAAATGAACAGTGAAAGACTCCAGAATTTTTCCTGTTTGCTTTTTTTAGGTATAAAAATATGTTGAAAATTAATAATCTTACCGTTTAGATAACCTGTTGTTAGCTGTTTCCATTGTTTACAGAATAAACCTATTTTATTTCGAATGCAGCTGGCAATACAGACATACATATTTATGTCATGCAAATGTAAAAATTAACCTATAGAAAAACAATAGTAATGATAATGTCCTAGAATGCAAGTAAAATAAAATTACACAAGAATAGTATAGATAAATAAAAGTTAGAACCTTAAAAAGTAAAATAGTATCACGTCTGCAGATTGTTTAATAGGGTTCTAGTCTATAAGTATATGAAAAAAATACTAGTCTCGCAGACCGCTGAGAACGAGTTGTTCAGAATTTATAACTGAAACATTGCAGTAAAGAGAACAGGCAGAATTATCAACAATTTGGAACCTGTGAAGGTGTGCACACAGGCAGTATTAATTTCTAGGTAGAAGAAAGCATTTCTGTAAGATGATATAATAAATGAACAGTGAAAGTCTCCAAAATTTTTCCTATTTACCTTTTTTAAATATAAAAATATATTAAAAATTTAATAATCCTACAGTTTAGATAAGCTCTTGTTAGCTGTTTACAGTTTTTAGGGGAAAAGCCTATTTTATTTCCAATGCAACTGGCAATACAGACATACATATTTATGTCATGCAGAAATAAAAATAAACCTATAGAAATACAATAATAATGATAATGTCCTAGAATGCAACTAAACTAAAATTACACAAAATTAATATAGATAACTAAAAGTTGGAACCTTAAAAAGTAAAATAGTATCACGTCTGCAGATTGTTTAAAAGGGTTCTAGTCTATAAGTATATGAGACAAATACTAGTCTCGTAGACCGCTGAGAACTAGTGGTTCAGAATTTATAACTGAAACATTGCAGTAAAGAGAACAGGCAGGATTATCAACAATTTGGAACCTGTGAAGGTGTGCACATAGGCAGTCTTACTTTCTAAGTAGAAGAAAGCATTGCAGTAAGATGATGAAAGAGGATGTAATAAATGAACAGTGAAAGCCTTCAGAATTTTTTCTATTTACTTTTTTTAAATATAAAAATATATTAAAAAATTAATAATCCTACAGTTTATATAAGCTGTCATTAGCTATTTCCGGTTTTTAGGGGAAAAGCCTATTTTATTTCCAATGCAACTGGCAATACAGACATACATATTTATGTCATGCAGAAATAAAAATAAACCTATAGAAATACAATAACAATGATAATGTCCTAGAATGCAACTAAAATAAAATTACACAAGAATAATGTAGATAGATAAACATTAGAACCTTAAAAAGTAAAATAGTATCAAGTCTGCAGATTGTTTAAAAGGGTTCTAGTCTATAAGTATCGGGAAAAATACTAGTCTCACTGACCGCTGAGTTAACGAGTTGTTCAGAATTTATAAATAAAACAGTACAGCAAAGAGAGTCAGCAGGACTATCGACAATTTTGAAAATGTGAAGGTGTACCCATAGGCAGTCTTACATTGTAGCTAAAAGAAAGCATTGCTGTAAGATGATGAAAGATGATGTAATAAATGAACAGTGAAAGCCTTCAGAATTTTTTCTATTTACCTTTTTTAGGTATAAAAATATATTCAAAAATTAATAATCTCACAGTTTAGATAAGCTGTTGTTAGCTGTTTCCGTTGTTTAGGGAAAAAAAAACAACTTTATTTCCAACGCAGATGGCAATACAGGCATACATATTTATGTCATGCAAAAATTAAAATAAACCTATAGAAATACAAAAAAAATTAATAAATAACTACTAAATGATAATAATGATAATAATGATGATAATGATAATATTGATAATAAATAACTACTAAATGATAATAATGATAAAAATGATGATAATGATAATAATGATAATAAATAACTACTAAATGATAATAATGATAATAATGATGATAATGATAATAATGATAATAAATGACTACAATAAAATTACACAAGAATAATCTAGATAGATAAAAATTAGACCCTTAAAAAGTAAAATAGTATCAAGTCTGCAGATTGTTTAAAAGGGTTCTAGTCTATAAATACCGGAAAAAATACTAATCTCACAGACCGCTGAGAAAACGAGTTGTTCCAAATTTATAAATAAAACATTGCAGCAAAAAGAGCCAGCAGGACTATCGACAATTGGGAAAATGTGAAGATGTGCACATAGGCAGTCTTACTTTGTAGCTAGAAGAAAGCATTGTTGTAAGATGATCAAAGATAATGTAATAAATGAACAGTGAAAGTCTACATAATTTTTTCTATTTACCTTTCTTAGGTATAAAAATATATTAAAAAAATTAATAATCCTACAGTTTAGATAAGCAGTTGTTAGCTATTTCCGGTTTTTAGGGGTAAAGCCTAATTTATTTCCAATGCAGCTGGCAATAAAGACATACATATTTATGTCATGCAGATATAAAAATAAACCTATAGAAATACAATAATAATGATAATGTCCTAGAATGCAACTACAATAAAATTGCAGAGGAATAATCAAGATAGATAAAAATTAGAACCTTAAAAAGTAAAATACTATCAAGTCTGCAGATTGTTTAAAGGGATTCTAGTCTATAAGTATCAGGAAAAATACTAGACTCACAGACCGCTGAGAAAACGAGTTTTTCAGAATAATTAAAACATTGCAGTAAAGAGAACAGGTAGGTCTATCGACAATTTGGAACCTATGAATGTGTTCACATAGGCAGTCCTGCATTGCAACCAGTTTTTTGGTTTGGTTTTGGAGCGCTACGGTCTACTTTCTGAAACACGAGGGTTAATGAGACCGGAACCTACTGCTTAAAGCCGATTTCGAACGGCTACGAACATCCATGCCATAGTGGGATTCGAACCCACCAACTCCGGTTTCGAAGGTCAGCACCCTAACCATTCGGCCATCGTTCGGCGCATTGTAGCCAGAAAAAAAGCAGCTACAGAGCTACATCTGGGGTAACCGTTTAGATTAGAGATATTAATTTTGCATAATTTATTATTTTCTGTTAATTCCAACAGTTTCTTGACCTTGGAAGTAAAATGATTTTTGACGACGCAGACTTGTATCCTAATTTGCCATTTAAAACTTAAATAATACGCCATTCCATTTTCTCTACTGGTCTGCGACATTCCAGGGATGCCACAGTGAGAAAGAATCTACTGGAAGATGATCATTTTATGTTTTTGGCTCAATTGTCGTATTAAAGACTTGCACTGCAATACAGATAATGATATTGAACCCTGGAAGCCATTAATGATTTCTTTTACTGTCTGTTGAGAGTCTGAGAAAAAAAAAATGGTTCAGAATGAAAGGGATGAGGTTTTAGATCGATCAAAGTAACTAATCGCCGTAACCTTACCTTTGAAAGCAGTTTTGTCTGTTCCCATAGGGTGTGAAATACAGAAAATTCCTGTTTCTTGCACAAGATATGTATCAAATTTTGAGCCATCGGTGTACACATGTACCTAAACTTAAAAAGCATAAATGACTGTATTTTGAACAAATTACATGGTTAGTTTGTTAAAGTAAAATAGCCTTTGTAGAAATTCTTTTAACATCTATATGATTCATAAAAATTGCAGTTATATATAATTTTCTGTACTATAAATGGAAATTACAGTGATTTATAATATCAAAAGTTAAAATTAATAAATCCATACCTACAGGGAAATGTTATAATAATGAATTTATAAAGAAGTCAAACAAAAGCCAAGATCAATTTAACACATAGGCAGTTTTGCATTGTATCTAGAACAAAGGAAGCTACAACGCTACTTCTGGGGTAGTCTTTTAGATTAGATATATACATTTTGCAGAATTTATCTGTTATTTTTCTCTATATTCTAACAGTTGCTTGACCGTGGAGGTGCAATTGATTTTTGACTATGCAGACTTATGTCAAACCCTGCCATTTAAAACTTAAATAATACTTTTACACCTACTGATGTGCGATATTCCTGGAATGCCACAATGAGAAAAAATCTACTGCAAGACGATCATTTTATGTTTTAGTGCAGTTGTCGTAGTAAATACCTGCACTGTAATACACATAACGATGTTGAACCTTGGCAGCCATTGACCATTTCCTTTTTTGTCACATGAGAGTCTGAGAAAAAAACAGTTCAGTAAGGAAGGGATCAGCTTTTAGATTGATCAAAGCAACTTTAATTACAATAACCTTAACATTGAATGCAGTTTCGTCTGTTCACAAAGGAAGATAGTGTGTGAAATGCTTACAGAAATTTCCGGCTCCTGCACTCCATTTGTATTAAGTTTTAAGCCACCAGTGTTCTCCTGTATTAAAAGTAAGCTTAAAAACATAAATAACTGTATTTTGAACAGATTACATGGCTGCTTTTTAACCCTTAGCGCTCCGTTGGCTCTGCTACGGGACCATCCGGCATTTATTCTGCACCTCCGTAGAATCCGCTGTTTTTAGCATGATTACGCTTAAGATACTGCTTTATAGTCGGCTTTGGCATTTAATATCTGTTGTTAAAACATGCTCAGTCTCTGTACAGTCACGATTAAACCAATTTTTTGACCTTCTTCATGGTTAGCAGCATGGAGAAAAATAATTAATATGACAATTTCGAGTTGAGTGGTAGTGAAGAATTAAAAGGTATTGCAAAAGACAAATGTTGATTATAATTCGGATACTTTAAGTAGTGTTTCCGAAATTACACTACCCAAGTAAACTCAGAAGGCGTATGCGAGGTTGTTTCCAAAGATTTCACACCATGATGAAGTTCAAAATTTAAAATTTATCTTTCATTTGCAAGAAGAAAGTGCATATGTATAAAATAAACAAAATTAAAAACATTCCCAAGCTCGTGTGATTCTTCTCACTTAAAATAAGAATCCATTTCACAAGTTCCCCTGCGAAAATGCGTCGAGTTGCTGGTAGGCAGTGGTACAAAAATGTGCTGAGATCTAAGGTGTTGTGTAGTCCTCGTTTTTATTTGAGTATTAATCTGTGATCAAATGTATAGTGGGATTTTATTTTGATTGCGTTGTGTAAAAGTATTTTAGTTCTAAATTTAACCACAGGTTCTGAGAAACTACAGACATAACATATGACAATAAACTAAAAGCTAAATTAAAAGCATCTGAAACTAGCTTAATATAAAAAAGTAAATTTATTATAATATATAAACATCTATGTACACACAAACTTATTCTAATTTTCATAAATATGCTTTGTCAATACCTTCTAAATTAGTTCTGACAATAATTTTTCAATACTTAAGTTATTATGTAAATATAAGAGAGAGGACCTAATCTCAATTTCAAAATGTATGTAAAAGAGGGTACCTTTGGGGAGTTAAAATGGTGTGCCCTGAACACTGCTGGTTGATGGTTGATGGTTGATCAGGATTGGGTATGTATGGATCTTCCGTCCGTCTGGTCAGGGGCTTCCTTCTGAGTGTTTGGGGTACGGCCGTAATATTTGATACAGGAACACATCCCGTCGGACTTGACTCTCGAACACGTTCCGTCTGACGTCTCTCCTCGTCTGGACAACCGATCACCTTCCCTCGGACTTTCGAACACCTTCCTTCGGACTTGTCTAGTCTACTCGACTCCCGAACCTCTTCTGTCGGACTTCCGAACGACTTCCATCGGATTTTCTCCTCGTCTCGACTACCGAACACCTTCTAAATTTTAGATTTTTCTTATTTTATTAACTTCATCCTTGTCCCCTCTTACTTCTTATCGTCCAATCGGAATAATTGTAAGAATCTAATTGGTCTGCTTAAACCCCGCCTTGAGACCGCCAACGTGGAAAATCTTATCCCTTTTAATTGCGCACTGTCCTTTAGGGACTCATAAATAACTCCACAAAGGTACATTCTTATTTAATGTCAGGTACGGAGACGGGATTCTAATCTGGGACTGGGATCAGAACCCCGCCCGAGACCACCGTACAAGACAACAATTATCCGTAGAATATAATTTTATGGTTCTCTGTCTTTTTACAAAGATGTGATGAGGTCAGATTTAGATTACGAGCATTTTACTTCTTGTATGAATGAATAAATTATATAACCGATCTAATTTGCCTCATCACATAAGGGTTAATATTAGACATTTGTAGACAATTTTTTTAACTTTTATGTGATTCATAAAAAATGTAGTTATATATAATTATTTCTACGATAAATGAAAATTACAATAATTTACAATATTAAAATTGCAAATTCATAAATTCATACCAACAGGGAAATTTTATGATAGTGAATTTATAAAAAAGTCAGACAACAAAAGGCCAGATAAATTTTGGAAAAATATACAAGTTTTCTTTTTTGCAGCATCTATTTTCATTAAGTATGGTAACACTTTTAGTTTATGTAAGAATCTGAAAATAACTTTCCTAAACAAGTAATTACTGTAATTATGTTTCCCTTCTTTTCAACCCTCGGCGGTAATTAAAAATTTAACTAAGTAACAGAGACAAATTATTTTGTTATTTATTCTTACTACCAAATTAAGAAAAAACTAGTATGCTAAGAGCACTAAGCTCTATTGTTTGCAACAAAAGTGAGAGTAATTAATGTCTATTATTGACAAAATCTTTGCTGGGTTTTTTTTATTTTTAATAATTAAGGGGTATTACATAAAATTTATCTGAAGATAAAAAACAAGGATATAAATAAAAAAACTGTTATAATCATTAGTTAAATTAAAATTAAATAAAATGGAATATTTTCAGAAGAAATATGCAGTTTTTTAACATGTCTAATAACCCCATCCGCTTGAAAAAAATTTGTGGGACGATTTGGAATTTTAATTTACATGGACGGCTGCATTGAATTTATATATATATATATATATATATATATATATATATATATATATATATATATATATATATATAATGCTAGAAAACAATGTCATATATATTATTTAAAATCCCAAAATTATCTTTTCCTGGTCGAAAGATTAAATTAATTCATGATCTAAATATAGCGTGAAGACGTAGGAGTCAGTAATTTTCCCAATGAATTTTGACACGTGTGCTATTTTAGATATGTAAAAAGAGGTTAAATCATCAGTGTTAAATAACAATATTAAAAACAGCTTTGGGAATCTCGTTTATTTTGATCTTAAAAATTATTTTAAAGAAAAATAAAAGACATCCAGATTATTCTGTGTTTAACTTCTGTCAAGCAATAACATGAATATTAACCTAATTAAAGTAACTGACCATTAATAAATTATATAGATTTTACGTTACAGCTAAATTATAATCCAGATCGAAGTTGTAGTCATTAACCCCTACTGCAAAAGTTCATGAAGTGCTTGGTTCATACAGGGTTGATTGGTTTGGGGTGTTATGTTCTATTTTCGCAATATGAGGGCTAATGAGACAGGGACCTACAGCTTAAAGCTGACTCCGAACGGCTACTAACATCTATGCCACTGTGGGATTCGGATCCACGAACTCTGGTATCGAAGGTCAGCACGATAACCAATCGGCCATCCTTTAGCGTGGTTCATACAGAGGAGGAGCAATATATCTGCAAAAAAAGTAGGTTTCGCCTCGCCAATAAAATAAAATCGAAAAGAAAAGAATAAAGATACAGGACAAAGAAAAGAAACAATTAAGTAACAACATACAAGGACGGAGAACTACAACAAACATCAAATTGACTTCAAAACTCTTAATCAAGGAAAAAAGTGTGATACATTAGAGGAATTAAATAAGAATGAGTCATAGAGTAAGGTAGTTAGCAACTTGTTAACGTTTCTGGAAGCCATGACAAGAATCTACGATATTTGTGCCTGGTAGAGACTCATGGTAGAGCCAGGATCCTGTTGGAATATCAATTTCTATAAAAAATAATCATCCCCCTTTATCTCACATTTATATTTCGGTAAGATGATATTTTTAATGTTTAATGTATAAGACCATACTACCTTAGGTGGCAAAATTATGACTTGAAATAAAATAATGATTATATATTTTTCAATGAAGACTTTATTTCTTATCTCATGCTCATTTTCTTCCAATTCTTCAATAGTTTATTGCAAGTGGTGTTTCAATAGTTTGCTGCATTATAAAAACTAAATATTTCTTGACTCTTTACTATAAAGGTTATTTCTAGATGCCATAACAACGATATCAGTTTTTGACACCATATAGCTTTATGCATATTATTCATTACTTTCTTGTTAATTCTGTAACTTCATTACTTTTAAGCCCGTCGTCTACCAAACATTATCTTGAAATGAAAGTAGTTAGTGATAAACGGGTTGTCTTTTCCTCACCACCTTATTTTTGTGACAACAAACCGTATGATTAGTATAAATAGTAATTAGTGGTAAACGGGTTGTCTTTTCCTCACCACCTTGTTTTTGTGAAAGCAAACCGTATGGATAGTATGAATAGTAATTAGTGGTAAAAAGGATGTCTTTTCTTCACCACCTTACTTTTGGAACAACAAAACGTATGAATAGTATAATTAGTAATTGGTGGTAAACGGGTTATCTTTTCCTCACCAGCTTGTTTTTGTGACAGCAAGCCGTGTGAATAGCACGAATAATAATTAGTGGTAAACAGGTTGCCTTTTCCTCACCACCTTGTTTTTATGACAACAAACCGTATGAATAGTAATTAGGGGTAAACGGGTTGTCTTTTCCTCACCTTGTTTTTGTGAAAACAAACCGTATGGATAGTATGAATAGTAATTAGTGGTAAACAGCATGTCTTTTATTCACCACCTTATTTTTGGGGAAACAAACCGTATGAATAGTATAAATAGTAATTAGTGGTAAACAGGTTGCATTTTCCTCACCACCTTGTTTTTATGATAACAAGCAGCATCAATAGTAATTAGGAACAAACGGGTTGTCTTTTCCTCACCACCTTATTTTTGTGACAAAAAAAAACCGTATGAATATTAAGATCAATGGGCATTCACTAATGCTTTTCAATATATAAAGCACATGTAACTTTTGTTTGCAGCAATGAATTACTTAGTATAAGTGTTAACAGTAGAAAGAAGGGAGAAAACTGCAACTAATTTGATGGAGTTCCAGGTAATATGCCATACACATCAACTTATACGCGTTAAAAAAGGCACGGATTTAGTTGACAATTTTTTTCTGAGGAAGAATAAGTAAAATTCTAGTGTGCTACATTTTTTTTAGTTTAACATAATGTGTGATTAGCTTGAATATTTTTAACTATCATAAGAGAAATACCCACATTCTTTATCGGCTAAAAAGTTATAAACTGGATTCGTTTTTCGCAATCAATGTTCATTCAGAATTTGCAATTACATCGTCCACTTTCGAGGAGCAAGTATCTGTGGTGAGATTTATTTCAGTAAACCCAAAGAAACTTGGAGAAAAACCGTTTCAGAATAGACTGTATTTACCTTATCAATGTCAGAATATTGTACAAACTGTTCAAAGATTGACTAACTTCCAATGAACTGAGAATTTTGAAAATACTCTAGCACCGTAAAAATGCCCCAACATGTCTATATTTATGTCCTATAGTAATAAATTTGTAATAAAATTTCATTTCAAGTTCTCATTTCATTACTTACATTCGTGTTAAAATTTACATGGGTTACTTATTCATACCTCCTCGTACCTATGTAAGCAAATTTTAACAATAAATTTTATTGGAATATGTCTTATATTGGAAGATGTCTTATAAAATTATTTCCCTAAAAATAGAAGAATATTTCTGATGCATAAAATAACCATATTATAGTGTACGAATCGTTTTTGAACCAAAAATAGCATGACTTTTATAAAAAAAATTATTTTTAATTAAAAAAAGAATTAGTAACTTTTTTAGCAATTGTATTTAATTAACAATGTGTATTTTTTATTTTAAAACGGTAGTTATTTTACAGTAAAAAGAGTAGCATATGATTCGCTAATTTTATCCTCTATAGGTTATTCGATGCTTGGAAATATGAGAATACCAATCATCGATATATCAATCAATTATTATTAGCTGTGAGAATGTATGTGTGCTTTTCATCCTCCAAATTACATGCTATTTGTTTTCTGTTGATGCAAGACATACTGAAAACATTCTTGTGTACTTCTCATCTGTCGTTAGCTTATGTGACTGCTATTGACTTACTGTATTTTTTGCATTTTTTCCGAAGAGTGTGTAAATAGACGTTTATCTTTCCCAGTCGATGTGTTTACGTGTTTGATAAATGAAACATCCAAAATTGTATTCTTGTATATAAGGTAAACATCTCATATATATATATAATATATATATATATATATATATATATATATATATATATATATATATATATATATATATATATATATATATATATATATATATATATATATATATATATATATATATATATATATATATATATATATATATATATATATATATATATATATATATATAATATATATATATATATATATATATATATATATATATATATATATATATATATATATATATTTATATATATATATATATATATATATAATATATATCTATATATATATATATATATATATATACATATATATATATATATATATATATATAATATATATATATATATATATATATATATATATATATATATATGTATATATATATATATATATGTATATATATATATATATATATATATGTATATATATATATATATATATATACATATATATACATATATATATATATATATATATATATATATATACTTGTACATATGTGTATGTATATAGAGTAATTTTACTTAATGATGAATAAATGAATATATAATATAAATAAATACAAATTCATTTTTATGTATCAAACAAATGAAAAAATCCCAAAATTAGCTCAAAAAATCAAAAATGTGTAGTGAATTCCTCAAGTGAATTGTTGAACTACAGCAGATTTACTACTTGATTAAGTAGTAACTAAGAAAAATCATAATTCTTTAAAGGTTATAAAAATTTACCTGAAATATAATGATATAAAAACACAAAAAGGTTATATAAATAGGTCAATAAATATTTACTTCATTAATGTTCATTAAAAATAAAACATGAATAAAAATGAATACAAAATCAGAAAATCACTTCAATAAATTGCAAATTAAAATCAATTATCTGAAGTAAATAGTTAAACAACAGAAATTTTATTTCGTATCTACATTGTATACAATGATAATTCCTTATTGTTATAAATATTTAATGAAAGACGGCCTTAAAAGATATGGTAATAGAGAACATTGTATATAAAATTATAAAGTAAATAATTACATCCCTGACATTCATAAAATGATATCAATATTCAATAAAAATGAAAAAAACGCCATGGGCCCTTTGTGACGTTGTAACAACGTAATTGATATTGTAACAACGTAAATTAAATACCAAAATGTATCTGTACACAAA
>CM063501.1:124998391-125000891 GCA_032207245.1 Pardosa pseudoannulata
GTATTGAGCCGAAGATGCTCATTCAGTTATGGCAGTGATCTCATAACATTTAGGTAACGGTATTGAGGTTCGAGCCGGCTTAGTATCCTCCGTGTATATAAATGGAGACTGGGGCAAGTAAAAAATGTTCTCGGGGACAACGTCTTTCAAATTATCGGATGATACCCCTGGAAGTAGATACCTTTATACGATGTTTGCAGGTATGTGTAAATAATTTCTGAACAGAGCTTCAAGAAGGAAATGGTCGGCCTAAAGAAACGACAGAACGTGAGGACCGAGCAATCGTCAAAGCCGGACACACATCATCAAATGCATTATTATTATCGAATGTGCGTGCAACTACTGCTTCGGTAACCGCAAAGACAATTCATTCGTGGCTCACAGAGAGGAGGATGAGGTCACTCTCCCCTTGCGCAGACTACCTTTTACGTAACGAAAACCTTTCTTGCAATGGCGTCGGATTCCTTTCAAACTTGAATGTTACTGACAGGAGTAGAAAAGTCTTCAGTTATCAGTCCCACTTTGAACTGAGCCCGATGACCAGCGAAGACGTGTCTGGAGACGCCCCGGACAGCGTTGGGATACCAACCTGTCTTCCAGCATACAAGCCGACAACCAGGAGTGATGGTCTGGGGTGATATTTCATTTCATAGTTGGTTTCTTTTGCTGTCATCTGTGGTACCCTTACAATACAGCAGTACATCGATGAATTTCTCTTCCCCTTTTGTGTTCACTTTCATGTCATTCCATTATGGGCTTACATTTCAGCAAGATAATGCCCAGCCCCACACTGCACGTGTTTCTACAGAATGCATTCGAGCTCGCCTAACGCTATCTTTACCATCACCGGATCTCTCTCTTATTGAACACGCTTAGAGTATTATGGGCAGGGCCATTCAATCAGCTCAGGATTTTGAAGACGTAAGTGCCAGTTGGACAGAATTTGGCACGATATCTTGCAAGAGGACATCCACCTCATCTATCAATCAGTACCAAGTCTAATAACTGTTTGCCCAAGGACCACAAGTGGACAAACCCATTACTGATTTTTTCACTTTGTGAATCCCTATTACTTAAAAATATCATCCACATTTTCTCAAATTGTAAACACTATTTTTTGTACAAGTACGTCACATCTACGGATTTTCTTCCCATTTGGACAACTCCTTCTTGGAGAGTCGTTTTTTCTCATTTTTGTCTAAGAATGTATTACAGAGATTTCAAAACTTTGTTATCTCAATTTGCCCTGTATGTAAATTACGTAACTGTCGTAATTCAGTCTTAACTGTAAAGCGTAAATTTACCAATAACCTTGTTTTTATATATAAATTAATGAAATTAGTAGAATAGATGTTAATTGTAGAAAATTTCCAATATCATATAATGAACAACATTAAACTTGCTTACCATTCTCCAATCTTTAATTTTCATAAACATAAAATACTTTAAGATACAGATGATTTGATACATATGCTTATTTTTCTTTCAATTTTCGTACAAGTAAATACTATCAAAGTAATTTATCTATGAGAAATATAAATATTTAATGACCTTTAAATGGTTTCATTTTCGGAGATATTTAAAAATTTTAAATGTAAATAATAAAAGGCAATTACTTTTGTACAGAAAGACACAAGATAAATATTCCTATGTAGAGTTATTTATCATACAAAAGATTTAAATAAAAGGAAGATTTTTAAGGAAAATTTAAGACATTAAATTAGTACCACAAGGAAGAATCAAAGTATCATATTGCAGTTTCTAAGCTGTAAATCCAGTTCGAACCCTGGTCGCATTTCCAGCATTCAAATTTAAAAGAGTGGGGGAAAAAACGGTAAAAGGCTAAAGTACTTTTTTAGTGTGAACTTTCTACGTAGTGAACTTTGGAGCTGACTAGGTACAATTTTACTCGAGTGTATGCAGCAATGACGGAAATCCTGGTGAATTGCAAAAATAATTTATATTCTTAGCCATCTCCAATGCTTTGAATGGTTTAATAGAATTTTAGAAATTTGGAGGGTAACATTTCACCACTTATATTGCTAAGCTTGTGCGATATTCAGTATATTCTATTTACCATTTAAGTGTCACGTTTCATCATAAAGGGTTATAAATTATATTTTTTATGTTTCTGTGTTAAGATTAATGTGCTGCTGAGTTAAGGTTTTTTTTCAACATTATCTTTCTATGAATATAATATCTAAGATCTTTCTGTACATAAAATTCCCCCGTAAGGAATAAGTTTTTTACAGTGATTTGTCTTTTTTGTCATCATATATTTATAATGGAGGGATAAATTTACACAACACAGTACTTGCCGTCCGATTTTACTTACAATATTTTTAGGTACAACAGCGATTTTTATAGGATATCATAAATTTAATAGACGTGAAAGCACGCATATTTATCCAAAGTTCATTTTTCCAATAATGGTGTAATCGCCTTTTACATCATTGTTTACTCTGAACTGAAAATCATGAGCCTTAAATATTCTGTAAGA
>CM063501.1:125013940-125038940 GCA_032207245.1 Pardosa pseudoannulata
CGTATATATATATATATATATATATATATATTATATATATATATATATATATATATATATATATATATATATATATATATATATATATATATATATATTATATATATATATATATATATATATATATATATATATATATATATATATATATATGTATATATATATATGTATATATATATATATATGTATATATATATATATATATATATATATATATATATATATATATATATATATATATATATATATATATTTATTTATTTATTTATACAGGATATTATCATAAAAATAAAGTTTCCAGAATAATGATAAAAACCTAATGTGAAAATAAATTTTTCCCTCCAAACCTTCAAGATTTAATCGTTGGAATGGGCTATATATATTAATTTTATTAATAATCTGAAAAATGAGTTTCTAAGCTAATTGTTTTAAATCAATAATAGGAAATTATAGCAGTGAAAATTAAATTATAATTTCATTTTATAAACTTTAATTTATTCGCCAATGCATTCACTAATGTCGACGCAAATATACTTTAGCATTATTTTCAAATATATTCTAAGCATAATTTTAAGTCTCCATCAAAATTAAATTACCCTGATTGACATAAAGTAATTCTAGATCAAGTATATTTCAAAGAAATAATTTCTTAATCTAATAGGCACTTTATTTCGATAAATAAAATAATTTATACTAATTTTTATATTTATTAACTACATTTAAATTTCGGTTAAGTATATTTAATACCTCTAGCGAAGTTTAAAATAATATTAATTATTTGTTCATAGAATAAATAAAGATATGTTATTAAGAACAAATAATATATCAGAAACGCTTTGATTTCTAAATCTATTTATTCGGAAAGTAAGTTATGAGAAAAATATTTATTTTATTTGTAATCTTGAAAAATAGATTCTGACTTATTTGATTTAATACCACACTAAGAAATCGTAATAGTGTAAAATAAAATGTGCCTGAATAAAGATGAAAATTAACGTATACAGGTTTTATAAATTTTAACTTGTTAACCAAAGTGTGATTTTATACAGAAACAAATATAAACACTTTATAATTATATACATATATTTACCATTAATATTAGTTAACTTTTATGTTTAAATCAAAAGTAAATTGAATTGATCCAAACTTAAATGTGACAAGGACATATATATTTTAAACAGAAATTGTAAAATATGGATAGATTTTTTTTTCCGAGAAAAGAAATATTTTTCTCCATTTTATTTTAAAACGTTGTAATTAAATTTCAGTACAATTAATTTAATGTCTCTGACAAAATTTGAAGAAGATTAATTTTGCTCGTAGTAAAAACAGAATTATATAATTAACAGCAAAATTAGTCTAATTTTTTATACCTTTTTTGGGGGAAAATTATTGTTTATTATTCTAACGCTGTAATCTGCCTCATGGAAAAGAATATTAATTTCATTTGTAATCTTGAAGAATAGATTCTAACTTGTTTGATTTAATACCACACTAAGAAATCGTAATAGTCAGAAATAAAATGTCACTAAATAAAGATGAAAATTAATGTATAACGAATTTATAAACTGTAACTTGTTAGCCAAATTGTAATCTTATTCAAAAACAAATATAACAACTTTATCATTATATACAATTAGTTAGCATTAATATCAGTTAAAGTTTAAGCCTAAATCAAAAGTAAATTGAATTGTTTCAAACTTAAATATTTTAAGGACAGTTATATTTTAAAAGAAAATTCTAAAATGTGGTTTGATTTTATATTATATAAATATAGAATATAATATAAAAAATTAAATATAAAAGAAATTTAAATATAAAATAAAAAATATAGTATAAATTATTTTATTCATCGAAATAAAGTGCCTATTAGATTAAGAAATTATTTGTTCAAAATATACTTTCTCTAGAATTACTTTATGTCAATCAGGGCAATTTAATTTTAATAGAGACTTAAAATTATGCTTTGTATATATTTGAAAATAAAATGTGGGTGGAAAGAAATATTTTCCCCCATTTTATTTTTAAAAAATGTAATTAAATTTTAGTACAATTAATTTAAGACCTCTGACAAAATTTGGAATAAGATTAATTTTTCTCGTAGTAAAAACAGAATTATTTAATTAAGAGCAAAAATAGTCTAATTTTTTATATGTTTTTTTTTTTGGGGGGGGGAGCAATTATTGTTTATTATTCCAACGCTGTAATCTGCCTCATGGAAAAAAATATTAATTTCATTTGTAATCTAGAAATATATTTTCTCAGCTATTTAATTTAGAACTACGCAAAGTAGTTTTAATAGTGGATATCGTATTAATAAAAGTGAAAATGCATTAATAAAAGGGAAAATTAAAATATAATGATTGTGGAAAATTTACTTTTTTATGCTGTAATTAAATTTCAGTATAATTAATTTAATACCTCTGACAATTTTTGGAAAATGGTTAATTTTACTCGCAGTACAAATAGAATTGTCTAATTAACAGCAAAAATAGTCTAATTTTTTATAACTTTTTAGGGGGGGAGAGGCAATTATTGTTTATTAATCCAATGTTGTAATCTACCTCATAGAAAAATATATTAATTTCATTTGTAATCTAGAAAAATAATTTCTAAACTCATTAATCTACAACTACGCAAAGAGCTTTTAACAGTGGACATTGAATTAATGAGAATGAAAATATATTAATAAAAGTGTAAATTAAAATATAATGATTGTGTAAAATTTATTTTTTTATTGTAATTAAATTTCAGTATAATTAGTTTAATACCTCTGACAAAATTTGGAATAAGATTAATTTAGCTCGTAGTGAAAACAGACTTTTCCAATTAACAGCAAAAGTAGACTAATTTTTATTTCTTTCTTTGGGGGGAGTAATTATTTTCTATTATTCCAACGCTGTAATCTGCCTCATGGAAAAAATATTACTTTCATTTGTAATCTAAAAATTAATTTCTAAAGTCATTAATTTAGAACTACGCAAAGAGGTTGTAATAGTGGATATCGTATTAATAAAAGTGAAAAAGTATTAATAAAAGTGTAAATTAAAATGTAATAATTGTGTAAAATTTACTTTTTTTATATTGTAATAAAATTTGAGTATAATTAATTGAATACTTCTGATAAAATTTGGAAAAGGATTAATTTTACTCGTAGTAAAAGGAGAATTATCTAATTAAAAGCAAAATTAGTCTAATTTTTATACCTCTTTTATTTTGGGAGGGACAATTATTGTTTATTATTCCAACGCTGTAATCTGCGTCATGAGAAAAATATTAATTTCATTTGTAATCTAGAAAAATAGTTTCTAAATTCATTAATCTAGAACTACGCAAAGAGGTTTTAACAATGGACATTGTAGTAATAAGAGTGAAAATGTATTAATAAAAGTGAAAATTAAAATATTATGATTGTGTAAAATTTTTTTTATTTGTAATTAAATTTCAGTATAATTAATTTAATACCTCTGACAAAATTTAGAATAAGATTAATTTTTCTAGTTGTAAAAACAGAATTATTTAATTAAGAGCAAAATTAGTCTTATTTTTTATATGTTTTTTTTGGGGGGTGGCAATATTGTTTATTATTCCAATGCTAACATATTCCTCATTGAAAAAAATATTAATTTCATTTGTAATCTAGAAAAATAGTTTCTAAACTAATTAATTTAGAACTACGCTAAGAGATTTTAATAGTGGATATTATATTAATAAAAGTGAAAATGTATTAATAAAATTGAAAATTAAAATATAACAATTGTATAAAATTTATTTTGATTGTCAAATCATACAGTAAGGAAAAGTTTTGAATATTTTGACAGTATATGCAAATATTTATTGTTACGGTAAGCTATTTTTAAAATTATTTATAAAAAACTATAATATTAATTTAAAATTTAAATATATTTAATACATTTAAGCCTAAGGTTGAAAATTTTCTATTACTGCGGAAAATATATGACAAATTTGTAAGAAAATGTTTAAAAAATTATTTCACTTTACAAAAAATATTTCACCCTCATTTAAATCAGTTATCACTTCCAAATTGAAAAAAGAAATTTACCAATACATAGCTGAATTGCTTGTTCATAGTTTATAAAATCTTTGTGTTTGTCTTCAGAACGTGATTGTAATTACTATTAAATGGGATAATTTCACAAACATTCCACATGTAAGGTCACATTTTCTCATTAAAATAGAATGCCGTCACATCAGTGCTCTTAAACCTCAGATTTTGTTTTCTTATTCAAATGCATGATATAGACGGTTTCATGGAAACACGACAAGAAGCACCATAAGATTTCCTATTATTAATTTCATATTTATGCTTTCCATTATCATACAATACGCCAATCTCATCAGAAAAACTTATTATTCTTTCTTTTCAAAAGATGTTACGCAACAAAAGAAAAATTAAAATAAATCTAATGACAAACGATAATATTTTTAAAACAAATATTAATACCATTGGTGTACGCAAACTCAGGTTTGATGTAACTTCTACAGAATTTCTGTTCCGATGATGGAACACTAAACATAAATGGGTTAAGAGCAAGCATATTCTAAAAACCCCTTTCTTAATATTGATGGCATTGCTTTTTAAAAAAAGAATAGATTAATATTCTTTTAAAATAAACTATATATAAACAATTTTCTTTTAATTTTCTTTTAAAATATTTTATTTACTTTTCGGCACAAGTCCATTAATTCCAGATTTGTAATAAAAATAGTTTGAATTCTAAATCGGTTTATTTCCTGCAAATGTCAATTATTGTAACCTCGTTGACTACCTAGTGAACAATATATGCGCTTTATTTCTAAGAAAAAACTTTTAAATTTATTAATCTAATCCCACAAGCTAAGGCGCTACAACAGAGGAAGCTAAAATGCAACTACATTGAAGAGCCAAAGAGACTGGTACACCTACCTAATATCGTGCAACGTTCCCGAAAGCAAGCAGGTGCCGTAGCACGAATGGCATGGACTCGACTAATGTCTGAATTAGTCCTAGAGATAATTGACCCCAATATTCACAGTTGTAGTTGTTGTTGTTTCTTATGCCACGTGGACAAACTAAGCACGATTGGGCCTGGCTCTCATATTAAGGCCAAGGGGGTCGCCTTTCGTTTTAGTTACCACCATTAAGGTGAATGAACAACTCTGTTCAAGTGGGTCCTCGTAATTTTGAAGCAGTGACCAAGCAGAAGACCCATAGACTTGGCCTGCCACCCCCAGAGGTATTAATTAAAACTTGGAGGACATTGTAGCCACAAACATATTTTACGTGCTCCTGTCACCCTTAACGAACACGGCGGATCTTAGGTCGACTCGGGTTCCGAACCCGCAACCTCTCAGTTAAGAGATCATTGCCTTTATCGACTGAGCTACCGCGGCTCGATATTCAAGGTACGTACGTGAAATGGTCGTGAAGAAAAACCCAAATTTCATCGTTTCCTCGGAGATGCTATATCCCATCTCTGGTACGAAAAAAAACTATAACACCACGTTCAAACTCATTTAAATCCTTATAACTTTCCATTGCACCAGCAGTCACTGACCAACTAACAAATGTACCAGATACTTTTTGTCTTATATAGACAATGCCGATCTAGCGCCACATTCTAATTGGTTATCTCTTTATTTGCAAACTCATGCTATACCGGTGTTTTTGGCTCTACTGTGCATAAAAGTCATAATTAAAGGTTAGAGATTTTTATAACTTTTAATTTGTTTACCAAAACATTCACTAAGTAATAAAACAAAGATACATTAACATTACATTCAAAACCTATACTATTAATATTAGATAATTTTATAAAACTTTATGGGTGGTATATAATAAATTTAAATATTTTAAATGCAAGTATATTCTAAAAATACCTTTCTCAACATGGGTAGCATAGATTTTAGGGAAAGAATCATCTGCTCCTCCTCCATAATAAAAATTCTCCATTTTAAAATGTTGTATTTATTTTTTAATACAAGACATTCGCATAACAGTTACATTAATAACACTGACCATTTAATTCACACAATAAATAGATATATCTCATTACCAAAAGAAAATTTGATTGTTAAATTAGTTTATTTAAGACAAATATTCAGTACTGCTGTGATATAATATAATGAGTAAAATATTTTTGTGAGGAAGAAATTTTTTTCTAAAATCAGTAGTCTAAATCATATAATAAAAATTATAACGATGGAGATTCAAATTTACTAGTTATAGTAAACGTTAAGTTCAATTAAATAGTTATTTATGTTAATTATTTTTTTAACATTTTATTTTAACTAAATTTAAATTATTCGCAAAAGTATGCATTAAAGAAGAAGCAGAAATATTTTAGTATTATTTAGAAATATTCTAAACTCATACCGTATTAGATCTAAAATCATTAATTTAATTGCATGGTAAGTAACTATAAAAGAGTAAATTGAAGTTCATTAATAGCAGTGAAAACATATATCGCGATAGCTCATAAGCTTTAATTTATTGATCAAAGCATATGCTAATGAAAAATAAAAATACTTTAAGAGTATGTGCAAGTATTTACAGTGAATATTAGTTCACTTTTTAATTGTTTACTCAATAAAACAATATTAATAGAACATTAAAAGTTGCATGGGAAAGTATAATTTTAAAAAAATATTTCATTTTGAATTATATATTTTTCCTGTTCAATGAAAGATTTCCTTTTTTTGGCATTTTCTTTTGAAATATTGGTCTTATTTTTTAGTACCAATCATTTAATACTTCAGAGTATATATCGACCATTTTTTTCATAGAATAAATAGAAATATCATATTATCAACAAGAACAGTCAGATTTCTAAATCAATTTATTTGCAGGAAAGTATCGTTATCGGAAAACTGAGATCTGCCCCATGGGCAAAATATTCATTTCATTTGTAAGCTGGAAAAATAGCTTCTAAACTCATTACCTCGCGTCGCCAAATAGACTGGGATCTGCGGGCAAGTAGATATACTCAGCGGGATTTCAAGTGAAAGATCTTCTCGATAAATATATATGACACATGTCTTCATGAAATATGTTCCCATTTCCTTGGCGGAAAATGTTATTTAATAACTTATATTAATAGCGTTTATTCTTCTAGGGGAAAAAGGATTATTTTAGTCTCTTAATCCACTCACACAAACAATTAAATTTTGCATTAAAATTATATCTTTAATTAGTAATATAGTTTCTAATTTTGATATTTTTTATTTGGAAGGGTACATAATTTGTTAGCAACTTTTATCCCGATTACGTGAAGGTATAAACTTGAGCTATAGCATTTGTCGCCAAATAATTCAAACTTATCAAACTTCTCAGAAACTGTACCGGTTTTAAATACTACTATGAGCTATGGAAAAAACTAAAACAGAGTTATTTTGTACCGCATATATATGTAAATATTCGATATAATGAAGTATGGGGCTTTAAAGCTATCGTTCTTACTAATCCTCCACAAACACAGAGGTGTATGCATTTTGCGACAGTACATCATATATTTCTATATGGTGGCAGCGGTGTGATATGTAAAACTGTATAATGTAATGTCGTAACATACATACATACATACACCTCTGTGTTTGTAGGGGTTTAGCAAATTTTGGTTTAGTTGTGGGGCACTACGGTCTACTTTTTGCAACACGAGGGCTAATGAGACTGGGACCTACTGCTTAAAGCCGATTCCGAACAGCTACGAACATCCATGCCATAGTAGATTTCGAACCCATGAACTCCGGTTCCGAAGGCCAGCACCTTAAACATTCGGACATAGTTCAGATAGGGGGTTTTAGTAAGGACAATAATTTTAAATTTCTGAAATTAGCAGTAATAGAATAGAGAAAAACAGCATTCTCTTCCTTCCAGTCAGCAACAACTAACTACCTTCTTCTTTAAAGACATCTTGCAAGCGGGAGGGGTGGAAGAGATTAGAGTACAGAAATGGTCAGCGGACCGGACTCCTTAATGATAGCTGGCATTCCACACTGATGTCTACAGGGACATAAATCCTATTCCTCCTGGATCAGGAACTTCTGCTTCTTACAGGGGAATAAAATTCCCACGGGTCCTAAGAATGATCGACCTTTTTTCTGGTCCCCTTGTGACCATCTGCCACATCCAGCCCCTCCCCAGTTACATTTTTTCTTAGGGGTGACGAAGAGATCATTATTTCATTTCAACACACAGCTAATACCATAATTCACCTATGAGAGAGTTTCCCTCATTAACTTTCCTGAGGCACGATCTACTTAACCCATGTACAAGAAACACAATGCATACTTTTTTTTTTAATTCTTCCGTGTATACTACATATAATGTGCATTCCTAGCCATTTTGAAATAAATTTTACCAACAGTGTATTTTGAGAAAGAAATGAAAACTTGATTATGCGTAAAAATGAAATTGTAGTTGCGGCAGCAATAAATCAAAAATATAAGAATTTTTTTCCTCCTACATATTCGATACCATCATACCGTCCTACATAATGAATTCGTCCTACATATTCAATCTCAGTTTGAAGAACATCTCTCTTTTTAGTCATTAGGAAATTTTCTAAATTTTTGAGAGTAGATAGTGGTTAAAATTTGAATACAGTTATCCAGATGGTTGTCAGTCAATAAATTTCTACACTTTTTTTTAAAGTATCATAATGTAAAAAGAGCCTTCACTAATGTATGCAGAAGAGAAAATTACATTCAATTTTAACCTGAATCGGGCATTTTGTATTTATGAACAAGACACTAAATAATTTCAGAGCTTAACCCCTTGTCTGTCACGCCCGAATGGAGTTCAGGCTAACCCAATGTAAAAATTCTGGAATGCCCAACCTGCGTTCGGGCAAGAGAAAAATTCCATGCAGCTCGAAATCAGTTCGTCCAATGCATAATATTCAATTTGCCATTTTCTCAATAGATAGACAGACTTTCTGCAAAAAATTTCGGTAG
The DNA here is from genome assembly GCA_032207245.1 of Pardosa pseudoannulata. NCBI lineage: Eukaryota > Metazoa > Arthropoda > Arachnida > Araneae > Lycosidae > Pardosa > Pardosa pseudoannulata. The sequence continues at coordinate 125,022,896 of CM063501.1, forward strand.
TTTCGTGCCATTTGTCGCTATTTGTAGGATACTGTATAGGATTTGTGAAATTCAAAGGAATCTGAGGAACGTGGAATTCATGACAGTTGGTATAGAAAATAATATTGTTGTATTAATTTATTATATTTGTCTAGACAATTATATCATTATATTTATTTTGTTATGATTTGGGCAATAATTGGTGTAATTCATTAATATTTTTCATATGTGAAAATATAGAAAATAGTAGTTATTTAGTTTAAAGATTTTTTTTCAATGATCTATTTCTAGCATTTTGATGATAATAACGAACAAACTTAGAGAGAAAATAATTTTCTTCTTTGGCACGTTTTCTTCAAATATATTCTATAAGCAAGGGGTTAAAGAAGATTCAGTTTTCAGATTCATTCCAGGTAAGATTCAAGATCTTACCTGGAACATACCCATAGTTAATGGGGAGATAATACAATTTTTTTTATAATTGCTGATTCTCAATGGAATATTTTTGTCCTGCCTGTGCAAACAATGCTACCTAAATTTTGAAACAATTTCTGTTCCATGTACAGATTGTTAAAATGAATATTTTCATGAAATTTTGGTAGTGGTACGATTATGATAAGTTCGTGCAATCATGTCCTCCTGTGTGTACTTTTTGCATCTAACTCAATTGAGGCTAACTGAATAGGAATGCACCTCAGATATTATAAACTAAGTGATTTCAATTCTTCTCTACGCTACATACCTTTCCTACTCTACCTTAAAAATTGTCTTCGTGCAATCATGTCCTCATGTGTTCACTCTTTGCACCTTAAAGGCTAACTAAGTAAGAAGGTACCAAATACATTGCAAAACTAAGTGATTTCAATTCTTCTTAATGCTACATACCTTTCCTACTCTTCCTTAAATATTGTCTTCGTGCAAGCATGTCCTCCTGTGTTTACTCTTTGCATCTTAGAGGCTAACTGAATAAGAATGTACCACAGACATTGCAAAACTAAGTGATTTCAATTATTTTCTATGCTACATACCTATCCTACTCTTCCTTAAATATTGTCTTCGTACAATCATGTCCTCCTGTGTTTACTCTTTGCATCTTAGAGGCTAACTGAATAAGAATGTACCACATACATTGCAAAACTAAGTGATTTCAATTCTTCTCTCTGCTACAATCCTTTCCTACTCTTCCTTAAAAATTGTCTTCGTACAATCATGTCCTCCTGTGTTTACTCTTTGTATCTTAGAGACTAACTGAATAGGAATGTACAACAGACATTGTAAAACTAAGTGATTTCAATTTTTTTCTATGCTACATACCTTTCCAACTCTTCCTTAAAAATTGTCAGAATAGTAATCAGTAACCCTGTATAAAAACAATAAGAAAGGTTTAATAAGGAAAAATCAGCATTGAACAAAACAGAATTCTATTAACTATTTAACAGAATTCAGATAAATACTTCACTTAGATGTCATCTAATTCTGACTACGTTTTTTTCAATAATAAAAAATGCATAATTTACATATTTTATTTTAAATGAATCGTAAAAATATGAAAAATAAGAGAAATATAAAGCATATCATTTATTTTATTTTCACATAATTTGTGATCCTTTAAATGATTTATTGTCACTTTCAATAAACATAAATTTTCTATTTGTCATCTGTTTTAAGTTGATATTTGAAAAATGTATTCTCATTAATGACTTAAAGTTATGATAAATGGGAAAAATGATTCAGATTTTGAAAAAAAAACCATTGTTTATCTACAGTTCAGAATATTTCAAAATAATTTTAATTGCTTTTACTGCGGGAGGCAATAATTATTAATGGACTTGAAAAAAGTAAAACTTTTCTATGATACAACCAGTTCTGACAAAACTTGAAATAATTTTCCATTGCAAAATTAGTTTTTAAATAAAGCATTTCAGTTTTTTCACACAGTTCAAGAATGTGAAAATCGATCTAATTTCTGTTTTTAAATAGCTTCAGGACAAGTTAAATAGCTTTAGGTTATCGTCCATGTTCACAGATGAATACAGAACATTATATGAATTTTTTATACTGTTAAAATGTAAAATTATAACTTCTTAAGATACGAAAGTTAATATTTATTCCCGGATTTATCTTATTAAATTTGGAATTTTTTATAATAATATTTTTACTACAATGTATAATACTATCATCATATGTCATCATCTCAAGAACTGAATGTTTACTGCCTGCTCAAGTAGTGAAGTACAGATTGTTAGTCAAAATTACAGTCCTTAGTAATTAAATTTTTATCAGATTTTTATCATGGATTTTGGACCGCGATTTCAAGTTGAACTTATTGTCTCGCTACTAATTTCAGGAGATGTCTCGTGTATTCTGATAGCTCTGTATTTTGAAATAAACAGTTTAAGTGTAAATTTCATATATTGACGGGTATATTTGATTCTTCCTTCTGGTTTTATAATTTATTTTCTGTTTGAAAATTATGGTAGATAATTAACAATTACCAGATATATTAAGAATATACGTTGAACACTGTTTCTTACTTGTCTTATGCGCTTAATTGTTTTCTTTACTCTACCTGTCTAGGCTTCTTTTATTACAAATATTTTTATCATTTAAAACAAACCATTATTACGTTTATTAAAAGTTGAAAAATGTAGAGATGAACCCTTGATTGTTGGCTTCCGCCCTTAAATCATTTTCTTAACTGCACCTGTATAGGCTTAATTTGTAAAAATAATTTCATCATTTAAAACAAATTCTTATTACGTTTATTAAAAGTTGAAAAATATAGAGAGGAATGCTTAATTGTTGGCTTCCGCCCTTAAATGATTTTCTTAACTGCACCTGTATAGGCTTTTTTGTAACAAATAATTTTATCATTTAAAATAAACCATTATTATGTTTATTAAAAGTTAAAAAAGTAGAGAGGAACCCTTGATTGTTGGTTTCCGCCCTTAACTCCTTCGCTTAACTGTACCTGTCTAGGCTTCTTTTGTATACAATAATTTTATCATTTAAAACAAATTATTATTATGTTTATTAAAAGTTGAAAAATATAGAGAGGAACTCTTAATTATTGGCTTCCGCCCTTAAATGATTTTCTTAACTGCACTTGTATCGGCTTATTTAGTAATAATAATTTTATCATTTTAAATAAATAATTATTACATTCAGTAAAAGTTGAAAATTATAAAGAGGAACCCTTAATTATTGGCTTTTGCTTTTAAATGTTCTCTTGATTATACCTATCTAGGCTTCTTTTAAAACAAACACTTTTATCATTAAAAATAACTATTATAGCGTTTATTAAAAGTTGAAAAATATAGAGAGGAAAACATTATTTTGGGGAAGGTTTAATAGCAGAAAAGTTTTAAAACACTGTCTCTTCTGAACACCTCAAAAGAACATTTGAAAATTCGGTCACACTTAGACTATTTTTTCTGTAAACACACTTACAAACTTTTCTATCGGCATAGAAAGATTCTGGCAGCTCCATAAATTGCCTAATCTGATACATCATTTTGACATACAATAGTGACTGAAGTCATAATTCATTTCATATGCTATTGTAGAATAATTCTAAGGGAATTTGGCTTTACGGTGACAAAGCAACATGTTACTGATTCCAGTGATCACAACAACTACCCATAACGGCTACCAAGCTGTTGTTCTATGAGATGTCCATCGTGGTTCAAATATTAATATTGCGGAGTGCTAGACTCATGCATCGAAGTACAATGGCCAACGTGTTACCGGCGAATAAAACAGCTGATGTCCTGTATTTATTCTATGGCAGGTGGAACCTCGGTAACAATGGAGAGGAACCCTAAAGTCTGGGGTTGTGGCACTATAACATAATTGCTATCACGGCCCATGGCTGTCCGATAAAAATTAATATCGAGGTATATCGATAGCCCTCCGAACATTCCCAGCCTATGAGGGCCCAGGAAAATGAGTGATGTCACGCTGTATAGAATTCACTTCAAGGGCTTTTAAAAGCAGGAGCTATCCTGCTCTCGGGACTTCTTGGGTTTTTTTTTTTTCGAAAACGTCAGCCGCTTGCAGAGTTACGTGTCCACCTCTCTAGAAAGAGGTAAGCCTTGGTGAGTCGCGGGGCGACTTTATCTTCTTTTTTGTGTACTTGGTCGGTGAGCCAAGTCTTGGTTATAGGTATATTACAGGCTAAGGAGAGAAGGTTTCTCTTCTTTTGCGGCCAAGTTGCCTGATCAACAATAGACTTATTTTCTTTGTTGCGGACCCGAGAAGCAGTGAAGCAGTCTACACAGGTATTTGACATCCGAGAATTACCTTATGGTGAAACTTTGAATATAACTTGTAAATATACCCACTTAGTAAGATCTCACAATAAATGGAATTTAATTATCTGGTTGTCTGAGTGGTCTCCCTGATCACAGGTGCACTTCGATCTAGGTGATGCTTAGAAAGCGGTACAATATGGTCCAACCCAGTAAGGAGAAAACCCTACAAAGGTAAGCTCAATAGTATATGCTAGAGAAATATCAATCAGGTAACCCGGGTGCGTGAACCCGTAAACATCTAAAGGAGATGTGCCACCGGGGGATAAAATAATTATAAATTGTTTAAAACGCAAATTGTAAGCTTTAAATTCTTTTATATGCAGTTTGATGAAACTAACTCGTCAAGAGCTGTTAAACCATGCTCTATTTTACTAGACTGCTCAATTGTTGCACTCCTATGTGGCGGTCTACCATCACATGGTGCTAACTCTCTGGCTGTCCTGAAGCAGTGTTCCGGGGAAGAAGCTTACCACCATATGCAGTTCTCAGCTGTGCGTGATCCACCTCGTTTGCTCTTCATGAGGGATAAGAGCGGCTGACCTTTTTCTCTCTCGTATGCTTCGACTCCAGCCACTATCTGTTGCCGGTGGAACTCAGGAGTTTCGGCCATTGTACCAGGAAGGAATGAAGGAAGTTTTATGCATCATGTATTATGCTCTGGTTCTTGTTTTTAGTCTTTATTTGACTAAATAAATATTCAATTCTCAATATGGAGTATTCACTGAAACCTGAATCGCTTAACTTACATTGGTTCTTGTTTGTACACAATGTTGAAGATACCCATCTTTGCGATGCACCACAAATTTCATGCAAAACTAGTAAATCATTTAGAACGACACTGAAAGCAGTATTCAGTGCATCAGTAATCTACCACGGCTAAAGTCCTGTTAGGCAATATTCGGGACAGAGTCAAATATTATGTCAAATCACAGAAATTACAATGTTGGAGTGAAATTAATATTTATAATTATCCAGATTTATAAATAAAATATCCTTAACCTCAATATGATCTTAACTGTTCTTTTGAACCAAATTAGTGAATTTCGTAAACATTAAATTCCGTTTTATTTCTATCTCATGGGGTTACAAAGATCTAAACTTCTGTTTACTATTCAACTATAGTGATTGATATTCCTACAAACACATAATTTCCTGACTAGTACACAGGAGTTTACATTTTTCCTGTTCATTGTTCAATATAGATTGAAAGTGAATAATAATGATAATGATAAAGATCAGACTGAAAAGATTTACCAAGGCCAGAAATAAATAATAGGGAAAAAATTGTAAAAAAATGGCACAAGTATAGTGGAATTTTTTTAGCGTACGTCGTTTTGTAAGATAATGAAAGCTCATCTTTCAGAAGAATTCGACGCTTTTCCTTGTTTACAAAAGAAACCTACATTCTTTTATCCACACTAAAGAATTCATCAACAGAAATATGCAAAAAGGAATTGTGGGAAAAACCTAGCTTAATTTGTCTTTGTTGTTTTTAAAATAAATTTAAATTAGATATTTCCCTTTATTGTATATTAAATTCTTACTTTAATGAGTATAAATTCTTTATATTCTGAAAGAACTATTTAATAATTCATAAGAAGGAAAATAGAATTTATATAAATATATCTAGTTTATGCATAGAAAATTACAATTTTATTTTCTAGCCTTTTTTCTTATAAAAATTAATGAATCAAATTATAGTAATATAAAATTGGAGCATTATTGAAAAAAATTAGCAAAAGAAACAGAAAAATTGTTTATATTAATTTATAAGAAATAATTTTTAAAGTAATGTAAATGATTCAATTATATTTTAAATATCTACGTACGTTAGTAATTTGATGTTAATTGTTTACAAAACACTGTATAACTTTCTTAACGCAGTATACAAAATAAATGGAAATCGACTATGGTCTGCTGCTAACCATTATTCCTCGACATATCTCCAAAGTACAGCTCTTTTCACGATTTCAAAAAGGCTTTGGAGATTTGAGGTAGATGATTTTGACATAAAGAAAAGAATATAAAGTGTAATTTGCCAGAATTTTTTTTAGTAATTTAATTACCTGAATTCCGGTAGCATAAAATAACAGGAATTAGAAAATTAGAATACTAGAAAATCCTGATAACTATTTATCTATTTTGAGAAGGGGCTTCACATTAAGGCGTCAAAGAATGCTCAAAAGCTGTATAAAAGCTGTTTTTCCGGATCTTACAAATGAAATGAACATTTTATCTCTCGAGGGAGAAATTGTTTATTTACATTTCTTAATTTACAAGATTAGCTGTTAATAGCGAAGATATAGTCCAATTAAAACATTTCTATGAATACTGTTACCAATTTATGTAGCGTAGCGTTCGTGGATTCAGTAGACTTTGAATTAAAACAGCAAAAATAACAGCACTTTATTCGTAATGCAGGGAAAACACGAATACAGCAGCCAACACCGCGAGAACTGGCTAGCACAATCGATAGTTCACCTCAAACTCTTAGCGCCAAACAACGTAGGTCTTTTCCTCTACAAATTTCTCAGCTAACTGAACCTCGATCAGGATCGGCCCCCAGTATTTATATCCTCGGGAGAAACTGGAATATTCTAGAAAGTACTAGGTACAAACGGTCGCCAAGAAAGTCGCCAAATTTGGCGATAAATCTCGCCAAATACATGATTTACCCATTATAATACACAGTATACGGCATAAATACATGCCAACTTGCGAATTTCGTAACAATACACAACAATTAGGGTAACATTAATAAAACGAAATTTAACTGTACCAGATCGGAAAAAAAGCAAAATTCTAACTTATCTATACGAGAAGTGGACAGCCTAAGTTCAGCGCCTTATATGTAATCAAAATATTTTTTCATCTACTCCTCACACGAACTCATTTTTAAAGACCGTAGTAACATCCAAAAAGTCTAATTGCCTTATCACATGTTAACCTGTACAATTGTAAACATAACAGATTCATTTTAGAATTCCATATTACCACTGAAAAATGCGTTGTTGTTGTTGTTGTCCTGTTTCTGATGCCACTTGGTCAAACCAAGTACGATTGAGCCATACACTACACGCATTAATGCAAAGGGGATTTGCCTTTCGTTTTTACGAGCACCTCAATGGTAAAATTACTACTTTCGCTGCAGTGTATCCTCGAAATTTTGAATCAGGAACCAAGTAGAAGACCTATAGTCTTGGCCTTTCACCCCAAGAGGTATTAATTGAGAACTTTATTTTACGTACCTCAGTCGCCTTAACAGACGGCCGGTTCGGGCTCCTAACCAGCAATTCTCCAGTTAAGAAAGTGCTGCCTTTGGAGATTAAGCCACCACGGGTCTGAAAAATGCATGGATAACTCGTGTAACAGCCAAACGTTTCTCACAATTTAAGGCTTTATAACTCTCTAATCTGAAATAAAATTAATCGGGTGATGATATTTCGCTATCACACTAGATATTCAAGTATTCTTCATTTGAAAAAAATATCCCTAAACAAATACGTAGCTTTTCAAATATCGCCTACGTTGCTAATTCTGATATAAAATTAATCGGGTGAAGATATTTCATTATCACCCGAAATACTGACGTATTTTTCAATGGAAAAAGTAACTCTAAACTAAATACGGAGCTTTTCAAAGGCGCATAAGTTGTCGAATTATGATAAAGCCTTTACACAACCAAACTACTTTCCTGGCTCAACACAATTTTCCATTTGTAGAAGAAGAGTCTTTTTCCCTCTTAAAGCCCCTAATCTGACTTAAAGAAAACTAAACCTTTCTTAACTATTCGTATAATACAGGGAATATCTCTGCAAATACTTCGTTTCCTGACTAATACACAGGAATTTTTTTTTCTGTACATTTTTTCTGCTTGTTTCTAGAGACAGAGTCAAAGTGAATGGTAATCAGAACACAAAAGACCGGACGGAAAAGAAATCAAATGAGAAAAAAAGTATCTGGAAAAACAACTTTGCAAAATATGTCACAAGAGTAGAGGAATATTTTCATGGCATATTTTATTTCGTAAGATAATGAAATTTCAAGTTTCAGAAGAATTCAAAGAATTTTTCTATTTACAAAGAGAAACTAAATCCTTTATTCTGGTTTAAGAAATCATCTGTAGAAATATACCAATAGGAAGTGATGAAAAAAATCATAAATTTCACTAAAAAAACAGAAATTTGCATATGATGTTAACAAGTTTAAATTAATATAAATAATTTCACTTATTATACCTTAAATTAATATTATGGAATTAAATAAATTACGACTTTGTAACTAGGAGACTGCTATTTACTAAAACAACTTTTTAATATAATTCAAATATATAGGTTTAAAACATTTATAATACATAAATTGTATTTTGTAAAAAAAATTTACTAATTTAATTACCCGAATTCCAGTAGCACAAAATTAGAGGAATTAGAAAATTATAATAATAGGAAAATCTTTACAATAAATTATCTAAAGATAGTCTGAGCTTCACTTGATATTGGGAGCCAAAGAAAATTCGTATATGATTTCAAACGAGTTTAAATTAATGTAAATATTTTCACTTATTATACTTTAAATTACTATTATGTAATCAATTAAACTACGAATTCGTAACCAGGAGACTGTTATTTAATAAAACAACTTTTTAATATAATTGAAATATAGTTTTAAAAGATTTATAATACATAATGAGTATTTTGCAAAAATTTTTATACTAATATCATTACCTGAATTCCAGTAGCACAAAATTAGAGGAAGTAGAAAATTAGGATAATAGGAAAATCCTTACAAAAATTTATCTAAAAACAGTCTGAACTTCACTTGATCTTGGGGGTCAAAGAAAATTCGTTTAGAATTTGCATATAATTTGAAACAAGTTTAAATTAATATAAATATTTTTACTTATACTTTAAATTACTATTATAGTATGGACTAAATTACGAATTCGTAACCAGGAGATTGCAATTAACTAAAACAACTTTTTAATATAATTGAAATATAGGTTTAAAAGGCTCATAATACATAAAATATATTTTGCAAAATTTTTATACTAATTTAATTATCCGAATTCAATTAGCACAAAATTAGAGGGATTAGAAAATTAGAATAATAGGAAAATATTAAAATAATTTATCTAAAGACAGTCTGAGCTTCACTTGATCTTGGGAGTCAAAGAAAATTTACATAGAATTCGCATATGATTTCAAATTAATTTAAAGTAATATAAATATTTTCAGTTATTTTACTTTAAATTACTATTATGGAATCAAATAAATTACGAATTCGTAACCAGGAGACTGCAATTTACTAAAACAACTTTTTAATAATTGAATTATAGGTTTAAAACATTTACAATACATAAACTGTATTTTGCCAAAATTTATACACTAATTTAATTACCTGAATTCAATTAGCACAAAATTAGAGGGATTAGAAAATTAGAATAATAAGAAAATCCTTAAAATAATTTATCTAAAGACAGTCTGAGCTTCACTTGAGATTGGGAGTCAAAGAATGATGATTACAAAAGCGTTTTTTCCGGATCCTGCAAACGAAATGAACATTTAAACTCCCGAGGGAGAAATTGTTCGCTTTTTGGTAATGATGCTGCCCCTGGGCAAATACGCCTCATAAATTGATTCCGAATTCAGCCAATTTTTCTTTTTAACCTTTGTTGCATTGTCTTAAGTGCCATTTTTGTTCTAATTTGTCAAGAAAGCAAATATCATTTATATTGGCTTGCTACACCATTTAAAAGCATTTTGATGGTGTAAATTGTATGGTGGATGTTTCTTGTGCCGTCGGTAAAAGGATGTTGTAGGTTAAAGAATGAAAGTGTTAGCCAGAGCAATTTTTCCGACTAATAACTGAGTACGTAAGTTTTTCAGTACCCGAAGATATGTATATTAAGCTTATCAGACAAATATTTCTTGCTGATTTTCCTATTTTATGATTGTTCTAGATTAAATAAAGTGTCTCTTTAGTTCGTAGAAAAGGAGCATTTGTATCTACAATCAAATCGTTGAAGAAACGATTAAATATATTTGTGTTTAAATTAGGATTTCGAACCACCAACTCACAATCGAATAGTTCAAGAAATGATTAACGGATTTATGCTTAAACTAGGATTTCCAACCGCCAATGGGCAATCGAATAGTTCAAGGAACGATTAACGAATTTGTGTTTAAAGTAGAGTTTCAAACCGCCAATGAACAATCGAATCTTTCAAGAAGTGATTAACGGATTTGTGTTTAAACTAAGGCTTCGAACCGCCAATGGACAATCGAATAGTTCAGTAAATGATTAACGGGTTTGTGTTTAAACTAGAGTTTTGAACCGCTAATAGACAAATGAATAGTTTAAGAAATGATTAATGTATTTGGGTTTAAACTAGGCTTTCGAACCACCAATGGACAATCGAATAGTTCAAGAAACGATTAACGGATTTGGGTTTAAACAAGGGTTTTGAACCGACAATGGACAATCGAATTTTCCAAGAAATGATTAATGTTTTGTGTTTAAACTAGGGTTTTGAACCGCCAATTCACAGTCGAATCTTTCAAGAAATGATTAACGGATTTATGTTTAAACTAGGGTTTCGAACCGCTAATTCACAATCGAATCTTTCAAGAAATGATTAAAGGATTTGTGTTTAAACTAGGGTTTCAAACCGCCAATAGACAATCGAATCTTTTAAGAAATGATTAACGGATTTGTTTTCAAACTAGGGTTTTGAACCGCCAGTTTTCGTGTTCTGGTTAAAATAAAAATAATATATCGGTTCAGTTCCAATTCTCTTTCGAAAAAGAAATAACGGTTTTCAGTATTTCAAACTAATTTTATTTTATCGTGTTCTGGTTAAAATAAAAATAATATATCGGTTCAGTTCCAATTCTCTTTCGAAAAAGAAATAACGGTTTTCAGTTCATTTCCGAATGAATAATTTTATTTTATGTGTACTCTCATTTGTACAAAAAATATAATTCTAAAAATAAACAAAAAATGTAGTTCTAACAAAATTTAGGAGATTTTACTCTTTTTTTAAATGTTACACTATGTGAATTGATACATTTAACCAGCATATACGATATGAGGGATGAGCAGAGAACAGCGTGGATTGGCATTATAAATTATCAAAATAGTTTTTGACAACTTGATATTCAACCGAATTAAATCTGTCTTCTATAAGTTTCATGCGAAACTCAAACAGAAAAGTACTAGAAACAGGAAATCGAGAAATGATATACAGATAGTTATGTCTGGTTTGGATAGCTACGGTCTGCATTTTTGTAACACGAGGTCTAATTAGACTGGGACTTACTGTTCAAAGTCATTTTTGAACGACTACGTAAATCCATGCTACAATGGATTCGAATCGACGAACTCCGGTACCGAAGATTTGTGGTCTAATCATTTGACCATCATACGGGATAAAGTTGTAGTTGTTGTTGTTTTTCTCATGTCACTTCAACAAACCAAGCACGATTGAGCCTTCAGGCTCTGGCATTAAGGTCAAGGGGTAAGCCTTTCGTTTTACTGAGCACCATTAAGGTGAAAGAACGACTTCGATAGAGTAGGTCCTTGTAATTTTGTAGCAGGTACCAAGCAGAAGTCCCATAGACTTTTGCCGACTGAGCTAATTCCGAACAGAAGTCAATTCCGAAAGGCTACGAACATTCAAGCCACAATGGACCCACGAACTCGGGTACCGAAGATCTGTGTCCTAACCGTTTGGCCATTTTCCAGGTCGAACCACATGTAATGACAATAATTATATGCCTGACGTTAAATTAGAAAATATTGATATGTTGGTTACAGTTGCAAAATGGCTGAAGATACATCGAACCGAAATAAATTGATATTTTTTTGGTTCAGTTCCGGTGTTTTTTCTGACTGAAATAACGGTTATTTCCGGTTTTCGGTCTAATCCTGTTCGAAGCCCTGGTTTAAACTAATTATACTACAAGATTTCATAAAATTCTTAGTTTATTTGTCTTGTAATGTGCTTACAACACAAACACCAATGTTTGTTCGCAAAGGGGGAAACACAGTAAAATATACGCTGTGGAATTAAAGGTAAATACCTATATATTTAAACTAAAACATTTATTATATACAATATTTACAAATCAAAAAATGACTTGATTAATATATGGCATGACCTGCAATTATTTAGTTTTCATATTCATCAATATTCTTGTAAGGATATTCCTTATCAAACTGTTATCCCATACAGGTAATAATCATGAATATTAGGTCGGTTTACCTCCAGTAATTACAGGAGAGCAGGCCGGGACTGTATAAATTTGTAGGACAAGTCGAAAAGACTGTTTTTACAATTGTTATTCAATGCAATTAAACTGCCAGTATATCTAGTGTTAATATCAGACAATCAATAGTAGAAAGACATTTTACATAAATTAACACCTTACCTTAGAGACCAGGCTTTACCTTAGAGAGAAACATGGTGATGGCCAGTTGTTGTCTTTGTTTTTTCATTTTCCTTCAAAATTCCCCTGTACAAGGACATAACCCCGTCAACGCTATTGCTGAACTTGACAGCTCGAATCATCTTGTCATCAATGTCTTGTTCAAATTGTTGCCATGTTGCACAATTGTTGCAGATTCTCCAAGGTAAGGCTTCTTCACTTGCATACTTTGTTATCTCAATAGCCTGTGGTATGTACTCTGAGTCAGCTCATCTCTTTGTTTAATATGCAGAGATCCTTCTCACTCTCGCATCAACATGAAACTATTCTCCTTTCCGCTGTGTGGCTGCCTACATGGTTGTATTTTTTCATTTATATATTTGATGAATATTTTGGAAAACCCGCGAAACACTAAAGTAGTAAAACATGAAGTGAGAGGGAACAATGTACATTCTAATGTATATCTTTTGTAATGGATGTTTTATTTATTGACTTCACACATCTAGACTGAAAAAATTTCAAACTTTATCTTCATACTTAATAGAATGACCAAAAATAATAATTTTTCTCAAAGTTTCTAAGTCTAATTTATACCAACTGTAATAATTACAGAATAAGCTACAGCAAAAACAGCTATTTAATATAATTCTTATCAAGTGTGATTAATTTCCATGCTTCTATTGCTGCACTGTTTTTCTTTATCTTCTTCTAGTTAATGGCGATAATGCTCCTTTATTTGATTTAAGTAGCGATAAGCTGACAGGACAGTTTTGCGGATAAACAAAACTGTGCTTTATTCTTCGTGATTTGAACTAGTAAGAAATTCAGATATAACGAGTGAAAAGAGTACCGTGCGGCTGATATTTGTTTGGAGATTTTCGTAAATGCAAGCTATTACTGATAGTATTCGAATCGAAAAAATATGTTTAAATTTATGCACACTCCAATTAATTTAATATTTGTTAATAACAGCAAGCGATAAAATAATTATATGTCTATTTTTGTTACTGCTAATATTATTTGTAATAAAATTGTAAATATGTATATATTCTTTTATTTTTATCTATCAAATTCACAGTTGAAACACCAAAATTTAAGCGAATTATGTTTTACTCCTGTGAGTATTTAAATTACTGTAATATTTCTGCTACAATTTTTTTCTACATTAAGGACAGACCTATCATTGGTTTTCTTAAATATAATACGTTATATTAACAGTTTGAACTTCATAAATTACAAAAGTACAAATTTTGAAGGGCAGAAAACTAAGAAGTAATCTTTTAAATAGTGTGCAATTACATCGAATTTTTTAAATTACTGATAGAATCTGATTAATGTACTCATAATATTTGATTCTTGTATTAGAAGAAAAAACTATGTTTAATTACGAATTTTCTAGTAAAAATATGATGGGTTAGAGCAGTAAACGTAAGAAAACTTATACAAAACTATAACTCTACGTGTTTATTTTGTTCGCATAAAACTGTAAATATATGAGTATGTTCTTTAATTTTAAAATATCATTATTTTATTAAAATGTTAAAAATAATCGAATAAGGAATTTTTTTTGTTGTATTTGAGAAAAATCTTAAAGTATTTTACTTATAGTTTACATTTTGCACTACGTTTTCATCTATTATTGTATTTTAATAGACTATATTATATTAAACTATAGGAAATAACAGTAAATAGTGCATATTGCATTGAAGCCTAGAAGTTTTTAATTATTAGGCATTAAGTCCTAAAGGCACTGAAATAAGTACAAATTTTCCTCTAAATGAATACTTTTAGCATTTTATGTATTATGTAACTATGTAATATAATAATCATGATCTCATAAATTATCTTAATTGTTTTTTGATTTATTGAACATTATGTCTTTTCTATTAAAGCACGAAATTTAAAAAAAGAAGAGAAGTAATAAAAGCTAGATGCATTATCTCAAGAACGATAACAAGAATTGACTTTATTCTAAATTTTCAGAAACGTGAAGATCAAGGTGAAACGTAAGATATCTCTTTTTTTCTAGTGAGATATCTCAAATTGCAGATCCACGATCGGTACTCGATTGTAAAAAAGAACTTTTTTTTTAAAGAAAACACGCTTTCTGAGGAAAAAAACACTCTCTAAGGATTTAAAAGATACTCTTATAAATATTTAGATTAGATGAGATTCATTTAACATGCTTTGAAAAAGAAAAGAAGAAAAAAGAAATAAAGAAATGTGTTGCTGTTTTTAAGTAAAAGAAAAAAAATAATTCATCCAGTTGATTCCGGGAGAGTTGGAAGTGGTTTTGATTATTAAAAATATCAGTTTCTATTTTAAAATTTAACAAGTTTAAAAAAACGAGTTATAAAAGTAGTATTGATAGACAGACATTTAAATTCAATTCTTAAAATTCATTGCTGCTTTTACACAGTTATTACAGTAGAATATATCATGAGTTCCATTTATGAAATTCCCATTGCCAGATTAATAAATTTAGTTTTATTGTATCATTTTTAAGTTTGTAAGGTCTATCTAAAGGTCAAATAACAATAATCGACCATTAAATTTGCATAATTCTGAAGAAGTTAACAAGTTTTTTTTTTAATTCTAAGTTTAGCATTAACCGATACTATAAATACAAAAAAAGCAATTTTGCAAAGCAGATTGAATTGTTCGCAGCTGTTCTACATACAGTAAATTAAATGGTTTGTACCGAGGCTGTACTTATAGGATTGTCATCAGTGCATTTCTGCGTCTCACCGATCGCCTGGTTTTCGGTGACATTCTATTGTAATTTCCTTTCTTTTTATAGTGAATTATGTTGTCGGCAGTATTATTTCTAAAATGTTCATGTGTTTAAGGAAAGTAGACCTTGCTATTTACTTGCTACAAAATTTATCGTTTCATTAGGGAGTGACTTTGATATATACATATCCAACCTGGGGTAAAAGTCAATATTTCTATAAGTTATTGTATAGCAGTATTTCAATACAATGAAAATATTTAAATTAGGAAACGTACGTTTTTGATCATTGATTCTAAATGGATATAAGCCAACCAAGATTTTCTTTTGTGTAAAATGGTGTACTTTTGTAGTACCTGTAGTATTGAAGGAAAAGATTCTGCCTAACACCATATAAATCATAGGATAGAAAAATTTATTTTTAATTGGGAGGGCACTTTTCAACAGGAAGATATATGGCTTACAGATAGCCACTTGCTTAGATCTCATCTTATATTGCCTAGAAATTCCCCCAAAGTCTCTTGCAGTAACCCGAGATTTTTATTGCCATTTATCACGGACATTGCCCCGCCAGATGTGTGTTTCTGTCCTCAATT
>CM063501.1:125041440-125051440 GCA_032207245.1 Pardosa pseudoannulata
TAAAAAAATATACGTAACAACTTTAAGCAAACAGTAAGCAGACACAGAGTATTATAACGGCCAGAAAATATGATTACTATTTTGGTCACTGTTGCTGCTACATTTATTATTTATTTTCCACTGTTTAATGGAGATAATGCATTTCTCACTTATTCAAACGCCGAGACTATGGCGTGACAGAATTTGCCAAACTCAATCACAAACAAAAGGTTGATAAGGTGTCGATTTCAGTAATACCGCATTAGAAAAGAATTAAGCAAGAACAATTGACAGTAATGTCTGGTTCAGATTTGTGCGGACAAGACTCATAAATGCAGGTTATTACTGATAGTACTTGGCACTCAATCCTAAAAAAATACCTTATTTAAAGTAAAAAGCCTGAAAGTGAAAGAAAATCTACTAAATGAATATCATCTACAGAAAATGAGGATAAATATCTTTTAATTTTTCAGGATTTCGTCTTAAATTCTATTGTATTTCTCTTAAATGTTTATACTATTATTTTTCTATTTAGGCTAAATCGTCTTTTAAAAATTAATTTTCATAAAATGCTTTTACACTTGCAAAAATTAAAAAGTTAACTTTAAACCTACATATTTTATTTTGTTTCATTTCCTTGTATTTAAATAAAATAAAAATATGTGATGATTTTTTGCGATTTTTTTCAAACACATTTGTAAGGGAATGTGTTAAATACAGATTATAAGGATTTCTTTACATTACTGTAAAATTATGCTGCAAATATCTAATGCATATGAAAATTAAAAAGTATCTAATTTAAAT
Source organism: Pardosa pseudoannulata (assembly GCA_032207245.1). Classification (NCBI taxonomy): domain Eukaryota; kingdom Metazoa; phylum Arthropoda; class Arachnida; order Araneae; family Lycosidae; genus Pardosa; species Pardosa pseudoannulata. The sequence continues at coordinate 125,042,224 of CM063501.1, forward strand.
CAATGTTTCAAGTCAGGCACTCTATCATAAAATAATTATCTTACTTACAGTAAGAAGATTGGAAGTGAAAGAAAATCTACTAAATGAATATCATCTACAAAAAATGAGAATAAATAGGTTTTAATTCGTTTGGGATTTCTTCTTAAATTCTATTGTATTTCTCTTAAATTTTTATACTATAATTTTTCTATTTAGCCTAAATCATTTTTAATAAAAATGCCTTGTCCTAAAACATCAATAACTCACTCTGAAATAAAAATATTAAGATTTAAATTTCTATCTATTTTAAACGTCATGTCGTCTACTTTACTATCGTGTTATTAAAAAAATTAGAAACTTAATTCGCAATCTCGCGAATATTAACAAAAAAAAATAACTTGAATATTAAAGTATATGGAGATCAAGGAGAAATATATATTAAACAGTGTCTCAAAATATGTTTTACCTTTAAACACTCAAAGTAAAAAAAGTTACGTAAAGTAATGCGGCTTGAGTTACAAAGAAATGGCACACTTCTTAGATAATCTGAATATTTAGAATATTTAGATTTTTCTTAGAATGGTAATAAAAAATGAGGAATAAAATCTTAAATTTTTGTATTGCAGCAATTAAAAATAATTTAATATATGCATTTTAAGCAGTATTTTAAAAAATAAAAAAAATATACGTAACAACGGTAAGCAAACAGTAAACAAAAACAGAGTATTATAACGGCCAGAAAATATGATTACTATTTTGGTCACTGTTGCTGCTACATTTATTATTTATTTTCCACTGTTTAATGGAGATAATGCATTTCTCACTTATTCAAACGCCGAGACTATGGCGTGACAGAATTTGCCAAACTCAATCACAAACAAAAGGTTGATAAGGTGTCGATTTCAGTAATACCGCATTAGAAAAGAATTAAGCAAGAACAATTGACAGTAATGTCTGGTTCAGATTTGTGCGGACAAGACTCATAAATGCAGGTTATTACTGATAGTACTTGGCACTCAATCCTAAAAAAATACCTTATTTAAAGTAAAAAGCCTGAAAGTGAAAGAAAATCTACTAAATGAATATCTTCTACTTAAATGGGAACAAATAGGTTTTAATTTGTTTGGGATTTCGTCTTAAATTCTATTGTATTTCTCTAAAATCTTTATACTATTATTTTCCTATTTAGCCTAAATCATCTTTTAAAAATGCCTTTTCATAAAACATCCATACCTCACTCTGAAATGAAAAATACTAAGTTTTAAATTTCTATCCATTTTAAACATCATGTCTACTTTACTATCGTGTTATTTAAAAAAAAAAATTAGAAACTTAATTCACAATCTCGCGAATATTAAGAAGCAAAATTCATGTTTATTAAAGTATATGTTGATCAAGGAGAAATATAAATTAAACACTTTTTTATTCCAGTGTCTCAAAATATGTTTTACCATCAGACACTCATTCGTAAGAAAAGTTATCTAAAGTAATGCGCCTCGAGGCAAAAGAAATGTCACACTGCTTAGATGATATTCTAATTATTTAGAATGTATAGACTTCACTTAGCATGGCAAGAAAAAAAATGCGGAATAAAATTTTTAATTTTGTATTCCAGAAATTAAAAGTAAGTATCTGTTTTTTTCTGTAAAAATTTTGTAATTTTGAATATTAAAAAAATCTTTTTTTAAAAAAATAAGTTTTATAAATCACATATTTGTGTTAAAATAAGCTTAAAATTAATTGCTGCTTTCTTCTAGAAATTTCGTATACAAGAAAAATATTATATAAGTGCATTTCATTTAACCGCTCACTTTCGTATTTTTAAACATAGTTCATTTTATGTACAACATAAAATTCACTTTGGTTTGCTTTCGATTGGTGAGCTATGGTCTACTTTTTGCAACACGAGTGTTAATGAGACCGGGACCTACAGCTTAAAGCCGATACTGAACGGCTACGAACATCCATACCACTGTGGGATTCGAACCCACGAACTCCGGTACTGAAGGCCATCACCATAACCAATCGGCCATCTTTCGGCAAATATAAAATTAGGATTAAAATACACAATATTATATAAATTAAGATACATCTTTGCAAATAATTATGCTAATAAAATTTGCAAATAATTATGTTAATAAAAGATGTATAAGAGATTTTTTTTCACTTATAGAAATCTCTTTACGAAATAATTTTAATACGGGAATTTCAACAATAATTTAAATTTCAAGGCGCCTTAAAAATGAACACTAATCTAAATAGTGTGAAATTAGAAAATGATAATACTAAATTAGAAGGAAATGGTATGGAAAAAAGTAGTTGAAACCTTTTTAGAAATAAATTGCGTTGTAAGCGCCATTGTGTAAACAAATCTGTCCGTCCGCAAATGAGAGATGGATAATACGGAGACCTTTGTATCAGTTGACGTTAAATCTAATTTGCTGTTTCCTGTGCACAACTGACTGTTAGGCATTCAGCAGTTGTAGAACTATCAGATAAACTCGTCTACAAGATTGCACCACATCGCAAGAAATAATCAGTTTTGAATTGTTCAGAGGAGAGGAGAAAAACCATTTAAAAAGCAACAATAGAATTTGATTAACTGTTATAAAGATAAATAAGATTTCATAAAAAGAATATGTTTATAGCCATCTTGAGGTGAAAATTGCTTAAAAGCTACAAGGAAATATATAAATATATATATATAATATTTATATACATATATATATATATATAAATATATATACTATATATTATATATATTATTATATATATATATATATATATATATATATATAATATATATATAATTATTATATATATATATATATTATATATAATATATATATATATATATTATATATATATATATTTATATATATATTTATATATATATATTTATTTATATATATATATATAATATTTATATATATATATATATATACATGTTTATGCAGGACATGTTCAGTATTTTGTCCACCATTTAATGCAACAATTTGAAATGGTAAAGCATCTTGACAAGAAATCTGAGTATCTGAAGGGTCACTTTCAGAATTACCTTCACGAAGTTCTCCTTTAATTCAACGTAGTTTGTTATCATTTCTGAACAATTAATGTAATAATACATCAAGAAGTCACTAAGAAATGTAATATTGAAATGCCGCTGCAGCCTTTATCACACTAGCTGTGCAACATGCATGAACGTCATCATGCATAAAAAAGATCTTACTTTTAAATTCGTTGAATGGTAAGAATTTTCATTGTTTATATTCTGCATCCTAATGAATTTTGAAGGTAGAATGATTGAGATGGTTCTTGGTGTCAACAATCAGCTTAGCATCCAACAGGCATCCTATTCTAATCGAAAGAACGCCCTGTTATAAGGTAAAGAGGAGCTCTGTTCAAGTCTACATAAAGGCCCATTCATTATTACTAACAGATTTTCCCAAGGCAGTAAAGAAGCCTGTATCTGATAATCGAATGTAACGAAATTCGTTAAAAGCCTGAAAAATAGACTGATGAGATATATTCTAAATATTTTTTAAATGTTAGGTTTCTAATCACATATAAAAAAATGTTGAATAAATTCAGTTATTCTGTAATACAGAGTTTAAAAGTAATTTATCTGGTATTTTACCTAATAATCTAGATGGTATTTTGGAAACAAAAAAATTCTCTTATTCTTTCAAAAGATCTAAGGAAAATTTTAAAGACTTAAAAATTTGAGAAAGAGATTATTTTTAATTAGAGAAACACTTAAACTAAAATTGCATTTTGTAAATTATATCTCATATGGATTTGTTGTATAGACATTATAATATGCTTTAAAAGAATGATAATACATTTTAATAGCTTATTTGTCGTTTTTTACAGTTATTTAGAGCTGAAAGAGAAAACAAAATGGTAAATGTTTAAAGAAAAATTCTAATATCGTTTCTAATTGACATATATAAAACCTTTTGTTCTCATCAAAATATAATATTATAAACAGTATAAAACTAAAAATTATTTATTGCATTCCATTTTGCCATTTCATCTACCAGAATGTAAAACTTTTAATTAATTTATGTTTCAATGTTAAAATATACCACGATATAGCATATTTAAGTGGTTAAGTTGATTCTTAGATATTTCTTATACTCTTAATCCGTGTCTAGTAATATCTAATACTAATCTTAAAAAAAAGAAAGACAAGTTTTAAATTTCTTCCTAACGTCATATCAAAGTTGTTAAATATTATGTTTGGAAAAGTAATTAAGAAAACCTTGAACTACGATATCGGGAATGCTTAAGAGAAAAATATATACTGCATATTAACGAATACAGAGATTGAGAAGAAATAAAAAATAAATATTTTTTATTCCAATGTCTCGAAAATCAAAGTTTAATGTCAGGCACTTAGCTTCAAAGGAAAAAGATTTCACTTAAAGTAACACGCCCAGAGGCACGAAGAAATGTGGCCTGCTTAGATAATATTGTAAATATTTGGAAATGATGGGTTTCACTTAACATAACTGTTAAAAAAATAAGTCAAATAAAAATTTTTAGTGCTTTTGCAGAGCCCCGATTTAAAATATTCGATCTCCTTCTTTCTGGATAAGACTGGAAGCGATTTTAACAATATTATTTTTATTTTATCATTTGATATTAAACGAAGCTATGATGATTTTGTAAATTTCACTGATAAAGACATGTAGTAATAACAAATAATTCTAAATTTTAATAAAATATTCATTTTAAATAGGTATTAAAATTCAAACCGCATTTGTAAAATTAAATTTATATTTATTAGAATTTTTTGATTGGCTGTAAAATTAGGTTATAAAATATTAAAAAAATATCAAGTGATAGGCAAAATTTCTTTTATTTATGGAAACACATTTTGGTATATTAGCTTTCATCTCTTTGACGCATCATTTGTTAAATTTTGTTTCATAAAATGCCAGCAGACAGATTTAGGCATATTATATATAAAATACATGATGTATGATTTCTGCTATTACCGTATAAACAATAAACTTGTAACGGTTACAGAAAAAGAAAAGAACTTTTGAGTATTTCTAAAGCATCGATAATCCTTTTAAAAGTTAATATTTTTTATAACTGATGGAATATATTCATTACATATTAGCAAGTATACAGATGTAAAAATATTCTATTGCAAAAAATATCACTATCTTTTACAATACGAGTAGTGATGAAAACAATGTATAGCAGACTATGAATGGTTACAATTGGCAGTGAAACATGTACATTTCCTTGGAGATGTAAAAAAAAAATTCTATTGCAAAAATTACTATCTTTTATAATACGAGTAGTGATTGAAAAACAAATATCGTAGCAGACTATGAGTAGTTACAAAGCTAAGTGAAACGTACATTTCATTTCAGATGTAAAAAAAATCTATTGCAGAAATATCACTATCTTTTACAATACGAGTAGTGATAAAAGCAAATGTAGTAGCAGACTATGAGTAGTTACAAAGTTGGCAGTGAAACACGTACATTTCATTGGAGATGTAAGAAAAATTCTATTGCAAAAATATCAGTCTCTTTTATAATACGAGTTGTGATGAAAAAAAAATGTAATAGCAGACTATGAATAGTTATAAAGCTGGCAGTGAAACACGTACATTTCATTTCAAATATAAAAAAAATTCTATTGCAGAAATATCACTATTTTTTCTAATACGAGCAGTGATGAAAAACTTTTCACTTAACATGATTGTTAAAAAAATAAGTCAAATAAAATTTTTAGTGCTTTTGCAGAGCACCGATCGAAAACAATTGATATCTCTCTTTCTAGATAATACTGGAAGTGATTTTAACAATACTATTTTATTTTATCATTTGATATAAATAAATTTACGATAGTTTTGTAAATTTCACTGAGATAAAAGAATTAATAGTATTAATTTCTAAATTTATATACAATATTTACTTTAAATAGTTTTAAATTCAAACCGCATTTGTAAATAATTTATATTTATTAGAATTGATTGGCTGTAAAATTAGGTTATAATATATTAAAAAAACATATAAAGTGATAGGCAAAAACATTTCATTTATTTACAAGTAAAAAAAAGTTCTTTTATTTATAAACACTTTTTGTTATTAGAATTCTTCTCTTTGAGGCATCATTTGTTAAATTTGTTTCATAAAATGAGCAGACAGGATTTAGACATATTACATATAAAATACATGATGTTATGAAACAACAAATTGTAACGGTTACAGAAAAGAAAATAATCTTTTGAGAATTTCTACATCGATAACCTTTTAAAATATTTTCTTTGTTTGATAGCAGATTTTTTTAACATAAAAACAGCAATTATAGACGTAAAAAAATATTGCAAATATCACTATCTTTATAATACGAGTTGTGATGAAAACAAATGTAGTAAGACTATGAGTAGTTACAAAGCTGGCCGTGAAACACGTACATTTTATTTCAGATGTAAAAAAAAATTCTATTAAGAAATATCACTATCTTTTACACTACGAGTAGTGATGAAAACAAATGTAGTAGCATACAATTAGTAGTTTCAAATTGGCAGTGAAACACGTACATTTTATTTCAGATGTAAAAAAATTCTATTGCAAAAAAATATCACTATCTTTTATAATACGAGTAGTGATGAAAACAAATATAGTAGCACTATGAGTAGTTACAAAGCTGGCAGTGAAATACGTACATTTATTTTAGACAATTTAGAATATTTTTTTTCTAAATAATGTACGTTTAATGCTTTTACAAAATTTTATCTAAGTATTGGAACAAGAAAGTAAAAACACAAATTCCAAAATAAATATAGTTCAATGTGCTTTATAAGTACGTATTTCATTAATATGTAAAATAAAAAATTCTGATAATAATTATCACATTTGCAACATTCTTGTATACACAAGAAAGTATAATGCAAAGAACAAAAATATTAAATTTTTATTAAAATGCCTTATATTTTCTTTAGGTTCAAATTGCTAATATTTATGAAACCGTCGGATTAAATTTTATGACATTTACATATATTTTCTGAGAATACATAAAGAATAAAATGAATAAAATATTTTTACCACACTATCGGATTAAATTTTATGACATTTAAGACATTTTTTCTAATTTGTGCTAAAAGGAAGAAACACCATATTTACCAAATATCGGATTAAATTTTGTGACATTTACAATACGTTTTTAAGGGATGGATATACACAAAGAAAGAAATGCATAAAATACCAATATTAACCATTAAAATGTATTAAATTTTGTGACATTTACGTTATGTTTTTTAAGCGATATACGCAAAGAAAAAATGAAAAGCACAAATTTACATATGGATTAATTTTATAAAATTTACAATATTTTTTTCTAAGAGATATACGCAAAGAAAAATGAATAAAACACCAATATTTACCATTACAACAGATTAAATTTTATGACATTTACATATGTTTTCTAAAGGATATACGCAAAGAAAAAAATGAATAACACCAATTTCCAAAAATATGGATTAAATTTTGTGACATTTACAATATGTTTTCTAAGGGATATGCGCAAGAAAAAATGAATAAAACACAATATTTACAAAAAATATTGGATTAAATTTTTATGACATTTACAATATGTTCTTTAAGGGATATACGCAAAGAAAATGAATAAAACCAATATTTACCATTATACTGATTAAATTTTATGACATTTATGTTATGTTTCTAAAGGGTATACGCAAAAAAAAATTAATAAACACCAAATATTTACAAAAATATTGATTATATTTTATGACATTTACAATATGTTTTCTAAGGGATAAATGCAAAGAAAGAAATGAATAAACACCAATTATATTACTGTTAAAACAGATTAAATTTTATGACATTTACGTTATGTTTTCTAAGGGATTTGGAAAGAAAAAAATGAAAACACCAATATTTACAAAAATTTCGGATTAAATTTTATGACATTTAGATGTTTTCTAAGGGATAGACGCAAAGAAAAAATGAATAACACACCAATATTTACCATTGTACGATTAAATTTTATGACATTTACAATATGTTTTCAAAGGGTTATACAAAGAAAGAAATGAATAAAACACCAATATTTACTAAAATATCGGATTAAATTTTGTGACATTTATATTATGTTTTCTAAGGGATATACGCAAAGAAAGAAATTAATAAAAATATTTATCATTATAAAAGGATTAAATTTTGTGACTTTTAAATTTATGTTTTTAAGGATGTACACAAAGAAAAAAAATGAATAAAACACCAATATTTACCGAAACTATTTCATTAAATTTTATGGTATTTACAATATGCGCTCTAAGGACATACACAAAGGAAAAAATGAATCAAACAAAAATATTTACCTAAATATAGCATTAAATTTTATGACTCTGAAGAATGTACACAAAGAAAAAAATGAATAAAACACCAATAATTACCAAACTATAGCATTAAATTTTATGACTATGAAGGATGTACACAAAGAAAAAAATGAATAAAACACCAATAATTACCAAACAAAAGCATTAAATTTTATGACTATGAAGGATGTACACAAAGAAAAAAAATGAATAAAACACCAATAATTACCAAACTATATAATTAAATTTTATGATTCTGAAGAATGTACACAAAGAAAAAAATTAATAAAACACCAATAATTTACCAAACTATAGCATTAAATTTTATGATTCTGAAGAATGTACACAAAGAAAAAAAAATTAATAAAACACCAATAATTACCAAACTATAGCATTAAATTTTATGACTATGAAGGATGTACAAAAAGAAAAAAATGAATAAAACACCAATAATTACCAAACTATAGCATTAAATTTTATGACTATGAAGGATGTACACAAAGAAAAAAAATGAATAAAACACCAACAAATACCAAACTATAGCATTAAATTTTATGACTATGAAGAATGTACAAAAGAAAAAAATGAATAAAACACCAATAATTACCAAACTAAAGCATTAAATTTTATGACTATGAAGGATGTACAAAAAGAAAAAAAATTAATAAAATACCAATAGTTACCAAACTATAGCATTAAATTTTATGACTATGAAGGATGTACAAAAAGAAAAAAATTAATAAAACACCAATAATTACCAAACTATAGCATTAAATTTTATGACTATGAAAAATGTACAAAGAAAAAAAATTAATAAAACACCAATAATTACCAAATTAAGCATTAAATTTTATGACTGAAGAATGTACACAA
>CM063501.1:125056440-125057690 GCA_032207245.1 Pardosa pseudoannulata
ACCACGTAGTAGTTCTTTAATCTTGCGATTAAGATCAAAGTCACATGTCGAAATATCGGGTAAGTACGGTGAGTGCTCCAATTCTTCCCATCTCCAACGTCGCAGTAGCTGCCATACACACTGCTTTATGAAGTGTTGCATTGTCGTGCAGGAGGAGTATTGCGCTGTCCACAAGATTTAGACGTTTATCCCTAACGCTACGTCTTACCTGTCGTACCATCAAGTCCCTGTAGTACTATGTTGTCACTTTTCTGACAAGAGGAACAAAGTGGTAAACACCCTTAATGTTAAACACGACACATTCCATCGTTTTTTCCTCTCGGAGAATGGCTATTTTGATGTAAGCGCTCTACTCAACATGGGTTACTTCCGTCTCTCACGACACTGAACAACTGACTGATATCACAGCCTTCGCTGCACTTCTAACAGCTATCACAGAGCCATCTGTTTTTCTGAATATGCACTATACCTTCAGAACTTTCACACTTCCCCTACATGTTTGTGATCTGTTCACATATGTACAAGAAAAAAATAGTTGTCATGACTTATGACCCAACCCTCGTATTTACAGGTATATGGAAATAATAAATTACATGCTTTATATTTCGGCTATAATCCCTCCCGAGAAGGTGCAAGCGACAAACAGCTTAGAATGCTGCATGTAGAAATTCCCGATGATTTAGTTTCGTTTGCAGAGTTGAGGTATACTTTTTCTTAAGTAGTAAGTACTGCACCTATCAGCCATCGTGTTGCTACACGATGGCTGATAGGAGCAGTACTTACTACTTAATATTGATCACGAATGGATGCGAACAATTATATAAGAAAAGGGATTCGAACCCATGGACTGCACTATCAAAATGGACTGATCATTACCTGACCTATTACAACATATCAGTCATACATTTTTAGATATAATAGTAAAATACCTTATACTATGCTTTAGATGTATACAGGTCCGAAGAAGAGAAATGTTTTATTAGTTTTCAAAACTTTCCGATATGTTAGTGTAATGAAACGTCATAAGAAGTAGTTGAATTATAAGAAAGGGGGTTTCGAAGCAGATGTTACCCTGTTCGAAACTCCGTCGAATGTCATCCATTCCAATAAGAGAAAAAGAGTTCCAAGCTACCTGGGATCAGATTTATTTGTCTCCTCCTCGACGTCATTTGTGCAGGTCGCAATTTTTTCTCGCTGGCGAAATACGATATTGCTCGAAAATATGTAGTATTGACTGAAATCCTGGTGTG
>CM063501.1:125057790-125065290 GCA_032207245.1 Pardosa pseudoannulata
CTGGTGGATAGCATAAATATTTTGTATTATTGTCAAACTCTGACCCCAGCTGCGCTTATTTTTAGAGATTTTTAGAAATCTTGAGATTAATATCTCACCACTTAAAATGATAAAATTGTGCATTAACTTGTTTATTTTGTTTTCTCCCTATTTAATACTCCAATTTTTTTACTCGTAAGATATAAAATATTGCTCATATATATTTTAATATATATATATCAGCATATAAATATTTTTATATATTTATATATAAAAATTAATATATATATATATATATATATATATATATATATATATATATATATATAAAATATATATATATATATTATATATATATATATATATATATATATATATATATATATATATATATATATATATATATATATATATATATATATATATATATATATACATATACATATATATATACATATAAATATACATATATATATACATATATACATATACATATATATACATATATACATATATATATACATATATACATATATATATATATATATATATATATATATATATACATATACATACATATATATACATATATATATATATATATATATATATATATATATATATATATATAATATATATATATATATATATATATATATATATATATATATATATACATATATATATACATATATATATATATATATATATATATATATATAATATATATATATATATATATATATATATATATATATATATATATATATATATATATATATATATATATATATATATATATATATATATATATATATATATATATACATATATATATATATATATATATATATATATATAATATATATATATATATATATATATATATATATATATATATATATATATATATATATATATATATATATATATATAATATATATATATATATATATATATATATATATATATATATACTATATATATATATATTATTTTTTTCCAAAAGTCAGTTAAAAAGTTTAAAATGTAAAGCTATAAAAAAGGTTCCTCCTTTCACATCTGTTAGTGTGTCCTGTGACGATATGAAAGGTGTCACATTTTATCACATTTGAGAATAACACATATTCCTTTATCGTCCTTTGGCGTTTCCAACTTGGTATATAAATAACTTCATGAATTTTGTATACAAAAGTATCTCAATGTGGTTTTGTTCTTGGTGAAAAATGAATTGAAAAGTGAGAGAATAAAATATTTTTTTTATCTGAAAACTGAAAAGGATTTTTTTTTGTATTCTTGAAGAAAACAATGTTACAGTATTTCCAAAACTTTAAGTATTTTGTTTTAAAGATTATTCTTTGATAAAATATATTAACCTCTTTTGTCGAATTTTCGGGAAGCATAAACCAAAGGGAATAAAAAATGTTGGAGATATCAAAAGTTCATATTTTAAAAATGAACAAAATTAAGGAATATTTGTCTACTTATAAGGCATAGTGAAATAAAGAAATCAATGTTAGAATGGGAAGGAAAAGTATTTTTAGTCAAAGTCATTTTATAAAGAAATACTCAATATGTAACATAATTATTGCTAAGTATCATTTTGATTTACCCTTTTAATTTAGTAAAGAGTTTAGTTTATTATACAGCTAATTTTAGATTTTAGAACAGAATTAAATAACGCTGGATATTTTTCGGAATTAAATGGAATTAATTTAGAATTTTTTTAGTGTACACATGCTTGCGTAAGTATATAAACAATAATACATGTTTTTAAATTTTATCCGAATATTACTTTGATACAAGAGAACATGCGATCGCATCTCCTTGATCATATTGATGTTGGTAGAAATTTGAAATCAGGATTCAAAAGCAGTAGATCTCATTAGCTGAAAGGTAAGCCGCAGCTAAAGTTAAAAGATGACCAAATCACCAGTGCTCTATTTTTAGGAACTGTAATTCGATGTTTCAAATATCACTCCCTGTAAGAATGTCCTTATAATTCTGGAATCAGCTTTATTCAATAGTTCCTGTTCCCATTAGACCTAATGTAATATAAAAAGTTGACCGTAGTGCTCTAAATAAACCAATCAGAGAGCACCAAATAATATATCATAAATGTTTCTTTAAGAATAACTGCAAACATGATCTGCTACTTATAAAAATAATATTACGTTGGCCTAGTGTTTAAGAAAGAGGAAAATTAAAACTCAAGAAAAAATACATGGACAAATATGTCTTGATTAAATAATTTTATACAATTAGATGCCTAAGGAATACAACTGGAATCAACTTATAGATATCGAAGAATCCTCTCGACTTGGCGTCGGCCCTAATAAATAATGGCGTCTCTTTTCCTTTTTCTCGTGTAGCTCCAAAAAATGTCTATCCCGCAAGCAGCGGATACCAGCAGCGTTCGCCTTCTTCTCTCCTCTGGTAACAACCTCGTCCACTAAAAAAATCAGACTGCCCACGGAGAGAAAAAAGGTCCACTCAAGAACTAAGGCGTCAGAATCCCGCCAAACAAAAGGGCCCTTCTGGTATTGCGTTTTCTATGGAAGTGAGGTTTCTATGGGGAAATAGTAGTCGAGCAAAACATAAAAAGGTTTGTACCTCAAAAAGAAACTCATAGAAAAGACAAGAAAAATATATTATTTGAGTGGGTGATGTATAGCAGTAATACGCGTTATGTCCGTAACCCAATATTTAATATGTGCTGGCCTTCGGTACCGGAGTTCGCGGGTTCGAATCCCACTGTTGCATGGATGTTCGTAGCCGTTCGGAATCGGCTTTAAGCCGTAGGTCCCGGTCTCATTAGCCCTCGTATTGCAAAAAGTAGACCGTAGCACTCCAAACTAAACCAAACCAAACCAATATTTAATATATAAATTGAATTTGGCTTATCGCCAACTTAAGTTTGAATCTTAAAGTAAAAAAACACAATAGGCATTAAAAATAAAGGAGAGGAGAAGTTACTGAATTAATGGATTTTATTGATATTAATATAAAATTTAAAAAAAAATTAATAGAAGCCAATTGATTGAGTTTTTTTTAAGATAAAAATTAATAAAAAAGGAGAAAACAAAAATGGACTAAAATAAGACAATTATGGAGGACGGAACTCAAAGCTCCTCTTCTCGTTTCGGGATCCAGGTCTCTCTCTCTCCTCCATCCTGTCTGTTCGAATGAGAACCGTCAATCTAGAAAGCTCATCAAAATTCCTTTCACCTGGTGACACGGTGGAAAACCGCCAAGAGCAGGACTAAAACATATCAATGTGTGGAGTGGGGATATGTCATATCATGAAAAGGGCGAATTTATAAAATTATTGCAGCTCAGCCCTCACCAAGGAGAACGCCGAGAGACGCTCATGGTATGTGTGATGCCATCTGATTGAATATCCAGATCGGCTTATACGATACAAAAGTAGTTTTTTCGACTCACCATGATAATTCATGGAGCATGGCAGGAAAGTTTCAGGGAGGAACAGGGAATTTTAAGGGAAGTTTATAGAGTTAATGGAAACTAAATGGAACACAATTAAAATTAAGGAAATGAAACGTCATGACAGCCCTTCTATTAGTTGGGAGAAGTCTGAAGTTTCTACTAGTTAAATCCGGTCCTGTTCTATATGTCTTTGACGATGGCTGACGGAAAGAGGTGAAAAAAAAAGCTGAACCGAATGTAACTTATTCTTACACTACTCTAAAGTAAAAAAAACAAATAAGTGAAATAAACACACATTATAACAAGTTAACAAAACATAAAGTGCACAGAATTGCTTTTTAAAACATAGCTTCAAAATTTTATTAATTTTCCGTGATTTTATGCAAGAATACAAGATTATAATGCAATTCCTACAAATACATATTTATCTGATTTCTTTGATAAAATTTCATTCTAACAGTTTCAAATGGAATTAATTTCAAAGTAACCTACAAATTCCATCGATATTCATATCAAAAATATTATTTTATCGTTCTCTTTTAGTCTTAAGTACATCATTTCGTTCCGCACATTTTACTGCTATTAATATAAAAATCACTTTAAACGAAATCAAATTGCTTTTCCGCTAGGAATAGTAAAGTCATTTTTGTTTTAAATTAAATTTTCTAAAAACGTAGTTACATGGATAGGAGGAGAAAAAAGAGCTGTTAAAATCAGTAAGCCGTTTAAACCGATTTTTTTTAAGACTAAATGTCATATATGCTAAATTTTCATTAAATGGCACTTATCTAAAACGAAGCCTGAATGACTGTGTTCAACCTTTCTGTGACTTATCTTATTTTGGTAAGATGCCAAGAAATTGGTAATTAAATTAAGTTCTCCAGTTAGTTTATGAAATTTTACTTTTTTCTAGATATATAAAATATTTTTTTGCTTAGAATTGTAGAAAAAAAGCAATAATCGTTATACATTTTTATTTCGAAAGAACGATGATTAGAAACCTTTAATTATGAAAAAACCTTTTGAAAAAATGCCTGTGATTGTATATTTGAAAGCATCTATAGTGAGGAATTATTATTCTAAAACAACAAAGTGTTCTAAAATGGTATTTATAAATTTGAACATGAAATATAAAAGCAGTAATAATAATATATTTTGATTTTTTAAAATTTTATTACAGTATTTTAAAGTTTAAATTTAAAGTCGACTTTTAATTTTTACAAACGACAAATAGAAGCCTAATATAAATATTATCTTCAAGATATTTGTAAATTTTTTAGCCTGGAAGTGACATCTTAGAAATCGTTTGCATATTTTGTGTACAATGACGTTTTAACGAATCAAGTGAGTGAAAAAATGAAGATAACTCGTACAAACTTCCGTTGAATGTGTTTTTACGGCTTTAAGAGAGAACTCGTTAAACAAGAGTGCATAGAATCGCTTCGTAAAACTTTTGGTAAACACCATCAAAAAATACCGTTTATAATTGGTTTGCAGAACTTCGTCATGTTCGTGCATCAGTCAGTGTTGGATCTCGTAAAGAAAGATTAACATCAGTAGTGATTCCAAAGAACATCGATGCTCTGAGCAAGATCATTCAAGTAGATCGGCATATGATATATCGTGAGATAGAGGCATCTTTTGGCATATCACAGACTGCAATATATTCGATTATGCAGGAACGTTTAGCTGCTAATAGATGTGTTCTAGATGGAATCCGCACAATGTGATCAAAGCTCAAAAGGGGGCTCTTGCTAGTTGGTGTAAGAAAATACTAAAATAATTCAAATTGGGAACAGCAAAATCGATACAACATCGATACAATCGACACAACATGGATATATTTGTATGAGCCTGTAGCTAAACAGTCCACTCTCTGGGTTTTTCAAGATGAACTGAATCATACAAAATTTGTTCGTTCACGAAGAACTTTCAAGAAAATAATTGCCTGGTTCTTCGGGCTTACAGGACATATAGTAAACATTCCTTTAAAAGATCAAAAATCTGTTAAATGTAAATAGTATATAGAAATTTGTTTGCCAAAAGTTATCGATGAAATCAGGAAAAACAACAAAAATCGACGCATAATTCTTCATCAGGGCAAATGCCAGCTTCCACACAGCACGTAAAACAGTTAATTATTTTAAGGATAAAAATATTCAATTAATGTCCCATTGTCCAAATTCTCCTGATTTGTCAACTAAAGACTTTTTCTTATTCCATTATATCACACAAATAATGAGTGGGCAGCGATTTTCATCACCTAAAGACGTTGCTGATAGCTTCTAAAGATGTGCTGATGACTATGTTACTGAGATATCATTTTCAGAGTCAAAAAAGTGTTTCAAGAATTGGTTTGAACGGATGGAAAAGTGTGCATAATTTTAAAGGGGAATATTTTGAAAGGCGATATTTAATAAGCGATAAAACCAGTTTGTCTCGAAAATTATTTTTTCGTCCAAAACTTAAAAAGGCAAATATATATATATAATAACTTATATATATATATATATATATATATATATATATATATATATATATATATCTTATATATATATATATATATATATATATATATATATATATATATATATATATATATGTGTGTGTGTGTGTGTGTGTGTGTGTGTGTGTAAGTTCATTCTAACGGCATAAGAATACGGTTATAAATTTTTGTACTGATATTTCTTTAAAAAAGTCTAGAATTTAACATTCATTAGGATTAGAGACATTCCATTACTGGGATAAAATTACTTTGTTTCCAATTTCATGAAATTTGTAATAATATTAAGCTATGCTTTAACACACTGATTTATTATTTATAATTCCATTGTTATACATAAACACACGTACACAAACACACACACATATATATAAATATAAATTATATTTTCCCCCAAAAAATATCTAATTAAAGCTCATAATTTAATATCGGCATCCTTATTACCGACCTTATCGACGACTCCTTATCATCGTAAATGTAACACATGTGCACAAAAAAAACGTGTAATGTTGCAACACATTAGAAATATCATTATCAAATATGCAATGACAAATGTAAGCTTTTAAATAAATAATAAATTCATAGAATTTTGTTGACAAATTTTCATGTTTAAGCAAAAACAAAAGGTTCAAAAGTACAAACAAAGTTACAAAAAGTTCAAAAATACTGATTTATTTCAAGTAAGAACGATGGCCTAATGTTTAGGGTTTTGCTCTTCGGAATCGAAGTTCGATAGTTCGAACATTACAACAGGCACGAATGATCATAACTATTTGGATTCAGACTAAAGCAGTAGGTTATTAGCCTTCGTGTAGCAAAAAAGTAGACCGTACCAGTCCAAATCAACCTGCATAAAGTTTCGTAAATTTATCACAAGCGATGTTCGCTGTCGGAGACATCGTAGTTTAGTCTACAAAGACATCGGTTTCCTAACCTGAAGATTGTGAGTTCGATGCTAGTGTTGATGCTAGGCTAAAGAACCGCCGTGTTAATTAATGTGTGTTGTGTCAAAAAGGTAAAGTATATTTGTGGTCGGAATGTCCTCCAAGTTCAAATGGTACATCTGGAGGTACAGGCAACCTTGTAAATCTTCTGGTTTCTTTTTGGAATCTTCTGCTTCGTCCCTATTTCTAAATTATAATGGGAAATGCTGATTTTGTCCGTAGTATTATTTTAATCCATACGTGCTCATGTTGAGATGCAAAATTAGGAACGTATTTGGTATAAAGATATCTGTCTATATTTCAAGCAGAATTGGGAAATTTAACAAAAATATGTATAATTCTATCTAGAAAAAATTATCAAGGTAGAAATAATGTTTAATACTCTGTATATGCACATAATAATGCATTTTAATTCAAGAAGAAACAGTTAAACTGAATACTTTCGAAATTTCATAGGATTTCAAATACAATCTAAAAACTGAGTCACTAATAGCAACCAAATAATAGGATTTTATAAAGTTATTAGGTTCTAAATGGCTTTAAAATTCAATTTTAAAAGCAATCTAAACGCAAAAGGCTATTGGAATGTAAAAACATTTCAGATATAATACATTTTACTGCAAAATA
>CM063501.1:125070290-125077790 GCA_032207245.1 Pardosa pseudoannulata
TTAGAAGATATCATGTTTTAACATTCAGAATTATGAATTCATAATAGACCCGAATAGTAAAATAAGCTCATA
This sequence comes from Pardosa pseudoannulata, assembly GCA_032207245.1. NCBI lineage: Eukaryota > Metazoa > Arthropoda > Arachnida > Araneae > Lycosidae > Pardosa > Pardosa pseudoannulata. The sequence continues at coordinate 125,070,363 of CM063501.1, forward strand.
TGGGTTCTAGCAAAGTTTAAAGAATTTATCGTAATCTTCATAAAATTTGACGTCGATATTTTAAATGATGATAAATTCTTAGATTTTAGCATAGCGGGTTTTAACACTCTTGATGAGTCAAATTATAAGCAGAAATGATCTGTTATTTTTAGTAATCTAAAAATAGAATTTAACGGTTTGTGAATCAATTCAAAGGTATTCACTTACCTGGTATTTTTATATTTTTATATAAATAAATAAATATATTTCATTACAAATATTTTGCAGTTATTTGACAAACAAAAAATTATGAGGATCCCTTTTCATCATATGTATTTGTAAGTAAAAAGGAATAAAGCTTGTTCAACATAAATAAGAAATTTTTTATATTAAAGTTAAAATTATTTCACAAATATAATGAACAGTAGTTTGACTTTGTCATATATATGATATTAAAACCATTTTATTTAATTATTACTGAGGAAATCGCGTTGGTTAATCAAAAAATCTTAATCTTAAACATTGTTTACAATGAATATTTAAAGAAGCAAATGAGTAAAAAAAGGAAGATAACTCGTAAAGGCTTCCGCTGGATGATTTTTTACGACTCTAAAAAGGGATTCACTCAACAGGAACGCATATAATCGCTTTCATAGAACTTTTGGTAAACACCATTAGAAAAGACCGTTTATAGTTGTACAGAATTTCATGGTGCTCGTGCGTCAGTCAGTGGTGAATCCCGTAACGGACGATTCAAATTGGTAGTGATTCCAAAGAACATCGATGCCTTGTGCAAGATGATTCGAGAAGGTTGGCATGTCACGTATCTTGAGATAGAGGCGTCCTTTCATATATCACAGACTGCAATATCGCACGAAAATTTAGCTGCTAAAAAGGTTTGTTTTAGATGGAATCCGCACAATTTCACAGCAGCTCAAAAAGTGGTTCGTGCTAGTTGGTGTAAGGAAATGCTAAATATATTCAAATTAGGGGCAGCAAAATCTATCAACATCGACAATGTACAACATCGTTACAGTTGACAAAACTTGAATGTATTCGTATGAGCCTGAAACTAAACAAGAGTCCACTGTGTGGGTTTTTCAAGATGAACTGAATCCCACAAACGTTGTTCGTTCGTGAAAAACTGCCAAGAAAATGATTGCTTGTTTCTTCGACCTTACAGAACAACCATTCCTTTAGAGGATCGAAAAACTATTGAAAGGTTTTCGATCCTATTGAACGTTTTATATATGGGTAGGACTTCGGTACCGGAATTCGTGGGCTAGAACCCCAAGAAAGACATACATGTTCGTAGCCTCTTGGTATCGGCGTTGAGTAATAGATTCCGGTCTTACTTCTGTAGCGAAACATACCGTAGTGCTTCAAATCAAACCAATATTAGGCATCTAGAAATCTTTTAACTTAAAACGTTTCCTGCATACACCTATCTGCTTAGGAAATACCGGCTTAGAAGCGTAATCAAAATTTCAAAACATTTGTTAAAAGTACTCCATTTTTAGGAATTAAATGATACATTTGGCTTAAGCTGTTTTAGAATATCTGTTGAGCACATTTATTCCGCGTTCTAATGGTAGAATGCGTTTCAATAAGGAGGTTATTGAAATGAATTAATTTCATTCCTCTTAATTCTAGAGACAATACTGGCATTTTATAGATGAAATTGTTGCAAAAGTACGTGTTATATTCGGATTTTTATTTGGAAGAATGTTTAATGAGCGTCAATATACATCGACAAAATATATGCTAATATCTTTTTCACATCGCCAGTGACTGCTAAATTGAACTCTTCGGTGTAGAAGGATGAAATTCTATATCACATGGTGAAGCCTAATATCTTCTGGAAATTATCCGGATATAGAACAGTGTAGTGTAATAATTGGTATTTAAAAGGATATAGACTTTTTGGACTACGTTCTTAATGCACCATTTATTTTTGAAATTTTTTTTATGCTTCGAAATTTTCAATAAATTTGATATAAGATCTAAATTTTCAGAATTTTTTCTAAGATTTCTTTTTGCCTGATATTTGTACACTTTATATAAACAGATAGTGTTTATTTCCTTAAATAATATAAAACACGTTACTTATTTAAAAAAAACTATAATGAGATTTGCTATCTGATACCTATAAAACTAATTCAGAAACAATGAGTATGAAATTCAAAAAGTATATATCTCAGACACACAAAAATCTATTGACTTGAATAAATATATTTCATTTATTTACCAGAAAAATAAATTATCAGCTTAGGAATTGCCGGCTTACAAACGTAATCAAAATTTCAAAAGAATTGTTGATTCAGGAGTTGACTGAAATAAATAGCGTAACCTGTTTTACGATATTTACCAAGCACCGAGTTCATTTCCCTTTCTTCAGCGGTTTTAACGGCAAAATGCATTTCCGAAAGGGATAATTAAAATGAATTATTTTCATGCGTCTTACTTCTAGAGACAATACCGGTTTCTCATAGATGCATCTGTAGAAAATGAATATAATGTGTTATATCTCGATTTTCATTTGGAAGAAGGTTTCGCGAGTACTAATTCCTATTGACTAATGATATGCTAATAACTATCTTGAGTCGTCGGAGGTTACTAAATTGCATTGCTCGATGCAAGGAACTTAAATTCTGTAGCCTAAAAATTTCTGGAATCTATCTAGAGATGAGTTTCATGAAATATTTGGTACTTAAAAGTTTATTTTTTTTACCACACTCTTAATGAGGGATATATTTTTACAAAACTGATTTCATATTTTGCATTTTTTAATAATTGTAATAGTGTAGCAGGTATAATTTCTGTCCTCTCTGTGAGAGTGCAGCTATGTTTGACATAAGGTTTGCGAAACTGATTTGCTCGACGCACTCACACGTTGTGGGTTGAATGCCCAAGTTTTTTTTGCGACTCCAGGAAGAGCGTGGTGTGGACAGTGAAAATAATTGCGCTTAAACTTCACTAAGTTTTGGAGAATTGGGATTGTTCTCCAGGAGGCGATTCAGGACCATCCTTGGAGTCCCGGTCCTTCTGGGCAGAGCCGGGAAAGGACGCATTGTAAAAAGGACAATGGAACAACGAACACATCAGCACAGGATAATGGAAAAAGTATATGGTTGCCTGAGTAGAAAGAAGGAAATAAAAAGAATGCAGCTTTCTCTTGGACATTGGCAATTTTTTTGAGGCGTAGCATGTGGAGTGCTTCTTTTACTTTGTATTTATATATATATTTTTTTGGATATTTCCTTGTCATTTGTTCTATATTTGAACATTGTAATATAGATCGGTGGTATTATACTATAATTAAAGCTGATATAAAGCAACTTTGGGTTATAAATGACTTTGAAATAACAACAGCAATGTACTACACACAGCACTCTCCTTTTATGATAGGTCACGTAACGAGAGCCATTTAGTTTTCCCACGGTGCCACTTACTTTTCTCTTACTTTTGTGCTGTGCCTTATGATGTTTCTTTCCACTGTATTATGGAACTTAACCAACGAATAAAAATGGTTCCTGAAACTCGACTTATTATTTAACAATGGTCTTTCGCATAAATAAGAGTCTCGTTCCTCTAGAGTGGCGCCCAAAGTGCAATTTTGAATGTATGGAAAAGTGTCAACCGGACACAAGCCACGTTTTTCCTATCCTGGGAAATGGTAAAATTACTTCTATTAAAATATCGATTCATCTCGATATGTGTTGCCCTAACATGATGTGAAAATTTCTGTGAGTTCTCTAGTGATTTTTGACGCTTCCAGTTAGTTAATCTCCACCAAGAATTGTCTGCGAGCAAGTGTGTGCTTTCATTTCAGTGAAAGTTCCGTTTCTTCTAAAGTAATTCTAATGTATGGATCCTGAATTCTGTGTCTTGTGATGGGCTTCTTTGTACTGTGTTGTGGAACTTAAACAATGAATAAAAATGGTTCCTGAAAATAGACTTTTTTAACAACGGCCTTTCGCATAAATAAGAGTCTCGTCCCTCTACAATACAAAATTCGAGTGTTTATGATTTGTTTTTAAAATTTAATTATTGCTCAGGGTTGTACACTTTATACAAACAGTATTTTATTTCCTTAAAACTATAAAACACTTTCCTTATCTGAAAAAAAACTGTAACGAGATTTATCCGATACCTATAAAACCAATTCAGAAATAATAAATGAGTAAATAGCTTTAGAAAGTTAAAAAAAAATCTATTGACTTGAATAAAAATATTTCATTTATTTACTGCATTTAAGTGCAGAACCGCGGGATGGGTCACTTTGACAGAAAATCAATTTTGTTTCCGATTTTCTGAATAATTTACTAATGAAATCGGAAAAAATATTCCTGATTATTCCTAATTTTATACCAATAACAATTTATAAAAAATTAATACATTAAATACTTATTAGATTTTTTTTGCTAGCTTTTAATACTTATACCTAAAGCTGCGGAATGAGTCATTTTGACCCGAGTGTAATCATAAGCAGGAATTTTTTAATTAAACATTTCCTGGCTTTTATAATTTTCTTTTCGTTGTCTATATGTGAGTAGAACAATAACTCAAGATCAAATGATCGAATTACAAGGATAGGTGAGGATCAGAGGGTTGTTACTAATAAGAGGAAGACAACTGAGAATTTTAATACAGTGGTAGCAAACAGTGTTGCAGAGGAAATTATTCTTAGAAGAATTTTGATAATATGTTTTCATTTAAACGTTAAATACCTATTTTTCGTCTACGAGGGGCACCCCTTTAAAACATTGTATGGGATTAAATGCTTCTATATATACAAGCGTATTTCTATAGCGTATTAGAAGTGCACTTTTTGCTATTTGTGGTTTTGGCCTATCGAATGAAATTTAAGTCTGCTTGTGGTACAATGTTATTATTGTCAATTAAGAAGCATATCCGGTTTATATTGAATTTCTACGACTTGAAATGCATGATAATTGATTTTCCATACCTGAGTAAAGATTAAAAACGCCCTGAAAATTTTACTCTTTTCGAATACGACGCTTTGCAGTTGATATAACTTTTCGAAAATAAATTAAGAAATATCACAACAAATAAATTTTTCAAATATTTCTCAAATGTTAAAAACCAAAAAAACTAGTCTAACTAGAGCGAAAGAATTGGACTGTAAAATAATTACCTGATTTATGAAAAAAAAGGAAAGATGTGTTTTGTACAATACATTGTGACTCAAGCATGGTTGTATGACTTTGACAAATATAAGTTTTGGTTTATCAAGGTAAACACAGTAAATATGTCTTATCTTTCTTCCTCCTACACCCAAAAAGGCTTCTTGAAACGATACTTCATAACTCAGCAAAATTTGGTCTCGATGTTGCAGCTAAATGGCTCAGAAATAGTGTGAAAAGATAGAATCAAAGAGATGGCTATTACATGTATTCTACAATATTAATTAATCTGGAATTAATCCTTCTTAGATTAATTCCAAGAATTTATACAAAGAAGTTACTGGAATAAAATTTAAGAATAATTAATTAATCTTGGAATTAATCCTTCGTGGATTAATTCCAAGAATTTATACAAAGAAGTTACTGGAATAAAATTTAGGAGATATCTTCATAACTCGTTGAAGAGTTCAGTACTAGATATAATATTTGCAAAAAATATACTAGTCACACAGAAACACAAAAGTTGATTCTATGAAGAATTGGTGCAGGTGCGAAAAATAATTTGTTATTAAAAATATTCATTATTCTGAAGAGTGAAAACAAAACGGTAGATAGTTGTTCTGACCGTAAAATACCAATATGCTGAAAGTATAAAAAATATATAATAAGAGATTTGAAAAAATTTTTTCAATTTTACAACTCCTCTCCAACCTCCACTCAAAATACGTGTTCTGCAAAGATCGGTCGATTTACTTGAAAAATTGAAATAAAAAATAAGTATCTAACGTGTTCTGCAAAGATCAGTAGATTTACTTAAAAATTGGAAAAAGAATTTACCAAGTATCTAAAAATTTATTATTTAATTTTATTTAATATAATTTAATTTATTAAAAATTTATTATTAAAAGTATTTAAAATAATCAAATTTTGAAAAATTTTTCCTCAAAATGTTGTTTTTGATTAAGAATCAATTTGTTGAGTTACGATCCCCTCGCCAGATTTCAAACGCCACGCTGCAAGCACGCCACGCACGCAAGCTGCAAGCACGCCAACTTCGCCAAATGTGGTTGAAGCACCAACAAGATCCATGATTAGAAACAGGAGAGTGGGCTAAGAAGAGGAGTTGAAAAAGGAGTTGCATATAATGCGTAAAAAATCTTGACTGGTAAGAAACTAAATATTTCAATTAATGTTGTCTATATGTTTTTCTAATTATTTAAAATTTTCCATATTGTAATATATTATTGATTTTTCCTGTATTATAACAATTTAATGTCTAAATATGAATAAATATCATTTCTGTATAAATGCAGAATACTTTTGGTATAACAACACAAGTGAATATTAATCTGAGTCAATTGCACCCAGGCAGGGGTTTTAAGTAAATCAAAACTGCAGCAGTTCTACTCTAAAATAGAAATATCTCATATATTTATCAGAAAAATAAATTATTAGCTTAGGATTTACCGACTTATTATTACCTGCAACCGTATTGGCGAATTACCTAGAGGCGTAATCGAAATTCCCAAATATTTGTTGGTTCTGGATTTGAGACAAATATTGTAAGCTGTTTTAGGGTAAATGGCGAAATACGTTTCCGAAAGGAGTAATTAAAATGAATTGTTTTCATTCCTCTAAATTTACTGATAATATAGGCCTCTCGTGGATGAAGTTGTTGTAAACGTACGTGTTATATCACGATTTTCATTTGGGTGAAGGTTTCCCGAGTGTTAATTTCTACTGACTAATAATATTCTAATAACTATTTCGGATCACCGCAGTTTGCTAAAATGCCTTGTTCGATGTCGAAAGTAGTATTTTTGTAGCACACAGTTTGTTATGGATTTCATACCGAGGTAGAACCGTAATGTTTGGCATTTTAAAGAAAAATATATTGACTTCCTAGACCACGCATAAATATTTGCTTAAATATTTTCTACTGAGACTTAAATGGAAATAAAGTGTTACTAAGTTTTCTAATAATCATCTTTACGTTTTCTTTTTCAAATTTTTTAATTAATTGTTTTGGATTTTTTAACAATCTAAATACTAAATTGAAGTTTTGGGATTTGTTTCTAAGATTTCTTTTCTATTGTTATTTTTAAAATTTTATATAATCATACTTTATATACACTTACTTTTACTAAAACCTTTGTAGCATCTTCACTATTTGAAAAATAATAATAAAGATTTTCAAAAATATCCCCCTGCTTTAGAGTACATTAATTACAAAGTAGATTACTCACCAGATATTAGATAGCATGTTAAGATTCGCAACAAATGTTTTTCTAAAATATAATGG
>CM063501.1:125080290-125085290 GCA_032207245.1 Pardosa pseudoannulata
TTCAAAAGTCAGGACGAACTTTAAAAATGAATAATTCGAAAGAATGAAGATAAAAAGATACGGTTTGCACCAAATGGATGGAACAGAAACCGGATTTTGCCTGTCAACAAAAATAAATAGTTATGTTGGTGACCAACAGATGGCGCTGTATTGCACGAAAGGATAATTTACAAATGAAAAAATGTGGGCAACTTACAAGTTAAATTAATTCCAGTTAATTAGTACTACAGTAAACTTCCATTGTGCTGTCCATCATACAGTAGCACAGTTGTGAGAAAAGTCACCCTTTATGGGGCGATATTCTCGCAATGTGGCAAAGTCAGAATTCTAATAATACAGTTTAACTAAGAGATCTTTTTCAACTATGGACAGCATTTTGATGCATACAAACTTCGACTACCATTAGTTACTGCAGTTTCTACTTTTTATACCGTTTGTTCCTTTGCATAATACTACATCAGAAATTAGACAGTGCCATCTGTTGGTCACCAAAAGTAGTTTTTTTCGTTGACACACAAATTCCGTCTTCTTTTCCATCCGTTTGATGAAAACCGTATCTTTTTATCTACTTTCGTTTTCCAATTATTCAATTTTAAAGTTCGTCCTGACTTCTGGATCACCCGGTATATGTATATATATATATATATATATATATATATATATATATATATATATATATATATATATATATATATATATATATATATATATATATATATATATATATATATATATATATATATATATATATATATAGTTATACATATAGATAGACAGATAATTATATATATAAAAGATAAACTTAAAATACTAAAGCACATACGCTGGGTAAATCTTTTTCCCGTCACATAATTTTGCTGTATCTTCACCAAGTGTGTTCTACGCATGATTTCTACTCAACAGGGACATGCGCGCTATTCACCCTAGGATCTTTGCTATCTAAAACACAGAAATGACACCGTATGACATGGCTCTGAAGTAGAGCTGCCGAGACTAAAAGAAAGCATTTTTTTATGCTACAGGCTTACTATTTTTAATTTTACTTTTGTTCTCTTTAAATAACGTCGAAATTTTTTAAATTGAAAAATTGTTATTTTTTATTCAAACCAATATCTAAGATAGTTTTGTTTGGTCGTTTTTATATAGTCATTATTTACTGAAACCTTTTTTAAAAAGCTGCTAGAGTATAATAAATAAATTTTAATAAATTTATGATAAAGTTATATCTCAAGCCCGAAGTAGATTTCAGTTTATTTATAATTATATTTCTATATCTATGTTTATCTATCTCTCTATCTATCTATCTATCTAAACTATACATGTTTCTATCTATCTATTCTATACATGTTTCTATCTATCTATCTATCTATCTATTCTATACATGTTTCTATCCATCTTTTCTATACGTTTTATCTATCTATTCTGTACGTGTATTTACTTATCTATTCTATACATGTTTCTATCTATCTATCTATCTATGCTATACCTGTTTCTATCTATCTATCTATTCTATATATGTTTATATCTACTATCTATTCTATACATGTTTTCTATACATGTTTCTATGTATTTATTCTATAGATGTTTTTATCTATGTTATATATATATATATATATATATATATATATATTATATATATATATATATATATATATATATATATATATATATATATATATATATATATATGTGTGTGTGTGTGTGTGTGTGTGTGTGTATCCTCATTCTGTTTACATACACAGGAAAATTAATGTGGAGTATGCATTAAATTACCCAGCTTTAAAATCTTTGTAGATTACAATGTAGTTTTGGATCGTCAATCATTTTTCAGCGGAAAGTTTTCCCTTAGAGACTCATCTAGTCACCCTACTGTAAACAATCACAGCTGGGTGGTGCCATCGCAAAAAGAGCAAATATGTTTCTCCACCCCCTTCTCTCAGTTTGAATTCATTTACCGTGTCAAATATTAAAAATAAAATAAATCTTATAAAAGCGCGAACCATGCATATATTTTTCGATGAAATATACTCCGAAACATGCAGATTGCAGAAGCTAAAAGCTGCTACTTTTGTCTATTTAAAATCGTTTAAAGCATGGAAATGTATGCCTTTTTTTTGATATTGTAAAATATAAAATAAATGAAGAGTTTTTTTGTTGCATATGCCTATTATAATTGTTAAACTTTCTTGTTTTTGGTACATTTCAGTATGTTTATTTTAAAATGTTAAACATACTTTTCAATATATATGACTGAGTAACATTTTAGCTGTTACTACCTAATCGTTGTATTAGAAAATATGTAGAAAGTTGCTGAATTAGTTTAAGGGCGTACGGAACAAAAAATTATATATTTTTAAATCATCATCGTTTGTAATGACTTTTCCTCATATTTGAACTTATGCGAATGATACCATACATATAAATATTGTTAAAATTGAATGTTTTTAAAATGAATTGAATATTTTTAAATAAACAATTGAATTTTTATCTGTTATTACTTATGAATTTTTTTTTTAACACTTGGCATGCTGGTATACTTCACAGCCAACTTAAGCGTGATGCGGCCGTTTTTTCGAGCGAAAGTTTAGTTATTCAGAAAAATCGCAGTAAATAGAAAATTACTTTGTTTTTATGAACGAAACTTTTGTATTTTACCCTTTATATATACTGTATGATTATTTAACAAAAAAAAAACAATATTTTACTAAATTACAGATATAAATGATTTTTGAAATTAAAGTCCGATAATCTGTCAGCTCATATTTTTTCATCACTACCTTTGTCACAGCGGCTCATTTTACCCATTTTGTATTCAACAATAAAAAACCAAGCTTCAAATTGAGAAAACACGACTTGTACGTTCTGGAGTTAGGAATTCGATTGAAGAAGAAATAATGCAATAAAAGATTGAGCAACTCGACAATCATAACTTGTGGAAAGAAAAAATTGAAAGCTTTGCATAGCAAAGTAAATAACACGCATATAATGTCACACATACATATAATTATACGTAGTAATACATTTGTGGTGGTTAGCGTGTACCCACCAGAAATCTAATAAATACGTATTTTTACGTGACTCTAGCTCCAGTGACACACTGCAAAAAACGTAAAATTACGTTGACGTAAAATTACGTTGTCTATTTAACATCGTTTAAAGGATGGAAATGTATGCTTTTTTTGATATTGTAAAATATTAAATAAATGAAGAGTTTTTTTGTTGCATATGCCTAATATAACTGTTAAACTTTCTTGTTTTTGGTACATTTCAGTATATTTATTTTAAAATGTTAAACATACTTTTCAATATATATGACTGCGTAACATTGTAGCTGTTACTACCTAATCGTTGCATTAGAAAATATGTAGAAAGTTGCTGAATTAGTTTAAGGGGGTACGGAACAAAAAATTATATTTTTTTAAATGATCATCGTTTGTAATGACTTTTCCTCATATTTGTACTTATGCGAATGATACCATACATATAAATATTGTTAAAATTGAATGTTTTTAAAATGAATTGAATATTTTTAAATAAACAATTGAATTTTTATCTGTTATTACTTATGAATTTTTTTTTTAACACTTGGCATGCGGGTATACTTCACTGCCAACTTAAGCGTGATACGGCCGTTTTTTTGAGTGAAAGTTTAGTTATTCAGAAAAATCGCAGTAAATAGAAAATTACTTTGTTTTTATGAACGAAACTTTTGTATTTTACCCTTTATATATACTGTATGATTATTTAATAAAAAAAAAACAATATTTTACTAAATCACAGAAATAAACGATTTTTAAATATTTAATAACGAAGTGTTAAAATACTTTTTTTTATTTTTAAGTTGGTAAAGGATACTAAATTAGTATGTCATTGCAATTCTTAAAAATACGGATTACAAATTTTTCAAAAGTATATAGAATAAAAGAGCTTTGGGGGGATTTTTGTCTTGTGGGCACAATTATTAAGCCTATCGCTTTTAACTAAAATAAAGACAATCCAAAGAAATCATATAAATTATAGATTTTCGATACAAGGTTCTACTCATGTAGCCAGATTAAAATTTTTGAATGAATTAAATGAAAATTTGTTAAAAGAAAAGTAGAATTAGGTTTCAATTATATATTGATTTTTCTTCTCAAATATGTGTTATGCGAATATAACCATACATATAAAAATTATTCAAATTTTTAAATTTGGGTTTGTTTTTAAATTTTAAATTTTAAAACTAAAATGTATTTTTTGTATTACGCATGAAAGAATAGTTATTTTAAAATAATTTTAATCATTTTTAAGTAGAATAAAGCTAATAAGCCAGAAAATATTTGTACCGATGTACTTTCCCACGATGATCACTAAATTTCTAAGAAGAATTTAGACGCAGCTGTTGACTTCGAGTTTTAATGGGGACCCCTGCGGTGGAGTTGCAGCTTATGGGATGGTACAAGAGTAACGGTCAAGCCGAGTCACGGATGCAGCCGTGAGATATGTGGCAGGGACTATCCAATAATGTCAATTATCACCAAAGGGGTCATTTTAATGAACCCACCTGAACACCTGAAGGGGTGCAATACTGGGAAAATTTCCCCAACAAGTGATTGGAAAAAGGGGTGTTAAACAGAGATGTAAAGGTGTGGAAGAAAAGTTGAGAAAGCAGTCGAGGTCGGATGTGCAGAGAGAACTGGTGCATTCAGATCCCGTGAGAAAAATTTTAGGAATAATACAAGGAGCATCCTAAACTGCATTTTCATCCACAATTTTACAATTAAAAATAAATCAATATCCTATGAAAAAAGTGCGAAGCCTTTAATATTTGTAAAAAATATAACTTATATTATATGAAGAATTAAATAAACTTCACTTGAAATTTAACTGTGCAAATAAATCTCAAATGCAAATGAAATCTTAGAAATTATTATTCAACAAAAAAAAATTTCTGATTAAGATAAATCTTTCTTTTGACACTTCATTTGTTAAGATTGTTTTACAGAAGACCTGCTAAT
>CM063501.1:125087790-125155290 GCA_032207245.1 Pardosa pseudoannulata
AGACAGAGTCCTAAACAGAGAGACTTTTGAGGGCTAGGCCCAGCAATTATGCAACAATATTCACGTCACAGTGACATTCAATATAACGAAAAAGTACCGAATGAAAATTGTGTGTGTTTCACAAAACAGCAAATTAAGGTTTTGTATGGCAATAACTTACGTCTATAGACAATATATAAACTTAAAGTCTTATAAAAAGTTAAAAACAATTACTCGAAAATACCTTAATCCTTGATAAAATTTAGTATCAAAGAGTCGATCTCGATATGTCTCGATTTAAAATAAGTTATAAACAAAATTACTGCTAATTCTGGATATAATATACGAAACATATAAACTTTAAGTCTTATAAATGGTAAAAAAATCGTTTTTACTCAGAAAAACTTTAAGCCTTGGTAAAGTTTAGTATTAAAGAGTTGAACTCAATATGTCTCGATTTAAAATAAAAAATGTTATATACAAAATTACTGTTACTTTGGATAAAGGATACAAAACATATAAAATTTAAGTCTTATAAAAGATAAAAAAATCGTTTTACTCAGAAATACCTTAAGCCTTGATAAAGTTTAGTATCAAAGAATCGATCTCGATATATGTCGATTTAAAATAAGTTATAAATAAAATTACTGTTAAATCTGGATATAATAAACAAAACATATAAACTTTAAGCCTTATAAATGGTAAAAAAAATCATTTTTATTTAAAATACTTTAAGCCTAGAAAAAACTTAGCATCAAAGAATCGATGTCGATATGTATCGATTTAAAATAAGTTATAAATAAAATTACTGTTAAATTTGGATATAATAAATAAAACATAAACTTTAAGTCTTATTAAAGGTAAAAAAATCGTTTTTAATCCGAAATACCTAAGCGTTGATAAAATTTAGTATCAAAGAATCAATCTTGATATGTCTCTATTTAAAATAAAAAATTATATACAAAATTACTGTTACTCTGGATATAATATACAAAACATATAAACTTGAAATCTTATAAAAGGTAAAAAAAAATCGTTTTTACTCAGAAATACCTTAAGCCTTGATAAAATTTAGTATTAAAGAATCGATTTCGTTATGTCTCGATTTAAAATAAGTTATAAACAAAATTACTGTTAACTCTGGATATGGGATACGTTATTTTTTTCAGATTTATAAATACATAAGTACCGTTAAAATAATATAAATTTATTGAATCTTTTAATATATGGCTGACTTAAATTTCATGGTTTAAAAGAAATATTTTGATATTTTTGTATTTTAAAAGAAATAACATTTAATTGTTGTATTTCATAAAAAAATTAAAGAATAAAATAAAAATTTTAAAAATAAAGATATTTTAAATTATTTTAATAGAAAAACGTATTGCTTTCAATTAGAAATAGCTCTTGGAAATTAAATAAATTGCATTTTTATTAGATTAGTAGGTATTTTTTACCATTTCTTCGTGATTCACATTCTTTTTTCTTTTAAACATATACTTGTTTCATATACAGATAATTGAAATTTAATTCTTTTAACTTTTATTTTATTTATATTGAGTTATTTAAACTTAAATTGTATTTCGAACCTGTAGTAAAAATAAAATTTTGGAATTATAACAAAATTAATGTATATAATGCTAATCAAATCGTATTAAATTCAATTTTCATATTTCTCTTAATCATGTTTTATGTTTTAGAAAATTAGAAGACATTTCTTTCTTTTTATCTTTATTTATTAATTAAATAATGCGAGTGTTTGCCTTTGTTTTCTTAAAAATAATTTTATTACTTTTTAATAACTGTCATCTATGCTTCAAAAGGAATAAAACTTATATTTTTTACTCAGTAATGATAATTTAAATGTTTTTTCCCTTAACTTCACATTCCATCCGAATTAATGTTTAATTAAAAATCAAACCTATCCTTTTTTCAAAACTTTTGTATATTAGCCATGAGTTATTAAGATCAACTTTCTTGATAATCGTATCGTCTGTCAGCAATAATGTTTTTATCTTGATATGTAATTTAAAGTTCAAACAAATTTATAATTTATTTTAAATTTTATTTTTTTTTCAACTTCATTTTCTAAAATTGCATCATACCCCATGAATAATAATAGCCTAAGTAATATGTTCGCCTGTCCTTGAATTTATGAAGTGGTTGGACCTGAAATAGATAGAAGCATCCATAATGGATTCTTGATAATTTAGGATTAGAAACGTTTGAAATTATCCCCTCCTCCCTTATCTATCATTTCATGCTATTATTTCAAGCCCTTATTTCCCCTGGTTAAGAGCAGGCGATAAAATTTATCAATTTTTCACATTATAAGTATATGAAAATAACATTTTTGTAGCATTGTGACGTCATCACTTTTACCATCGCATTTAATATATATTTTCATTATTATCAATGAAAATATATTATATATATATATATATATATATATATATATTTATTATATATATATATATATATATTATATATATATATATATATATATATATTTTCATTGATAAAATGTTTGTATTATGTTGACAATGGGTTTTTGAAAACTGTAAAATGGAAAAAAAAGGAAAACATATTGTTTTGTTTGATCATATATATATTTATTCATATAAATGAAATTGTATTATATATTACTGTAGAATTCTGAAAGCAAGTTATTTGTCTACAATTAAGTCAGTTTATAAAAAGATGTGTTATTTCTGTCGGTATATAAAAAGCAAAAAAAAAATATATTGGATTGTTAAAATAGATTGTAATATAAAATAAAGCATAAAAAAAGAAAGAAGAAAAAAAAAAGAACTAAGCTTCTTTGAATATACGAAAGGAATATTTTTTTAGTTCTCTTGGTGTTAGTTTGTTTTAACTTTTCGCAGTATTGCTTCTTCTGTTAGGTTTAATGAAAATATATGTTTAAATTCCTGTAGGCGTTTGCTGATTTGTATATTAGGGTCTTGGATTATTATCTAGACGATAAGTGATCATTTCCCGTATGGCTTTCGCTAGGTCGGGAGTAATAAGTATCTTACCATCGCATTTAATCATTTCTTGTTTTAAATTGTTTAAATATCGTCTGCATTATTTTCACACGTTTTATCACTGAACTTAGATATTACGTAAAAAATTTTTCTTTTATATTTGGCTTAAATAATAGGTTAGGTACATATGTGATAGTCTTAAATTTAATCATCGATTATTTTTTGTTGCAATGAAAATTTTATCACCGGTATTTACGACAAATTCTATCTACATCTAGGCTGTAGTGGAAATGATAGTTTCATTCTTTTACTTCCACTAATTACTGAGGCAAAAAATAGAGAAGAACTTAACGATTCTAAGTAGCTAAGGAAACTTAGAATTATCTTTGTAAATGAGTTCAACGTGATTCTAAACTGCATTCACAGTATCGGGAGACAAGATGAAGATAAACAAATTATTGATCATGTACCAGATAATTCTCAGCCAAAAAGCAAACCATTTTTTTACCTGCCTCATAGAGTACTTTACAATTCTGGAAAATTATAAGTTTTACTCTGTCTTGAACACTACCAGGTTTCTCATTCTTTAAAAATTACCTATTTTGTGAATTACAATCGTTGCTGCAACCCAAGTCAAAATGCGTGTTTTGTATCGTAAAAAAGTGAAAAGTAAATTACAGACATAAAACTATTTTCTTGGGGATTTTGTAAAAGTTATCCACTCTTTGGTCGTTAAAAGGGATCCATTTCCTTAAACACTTATGTAGTACAATCCTGATTTAATTTCATATCCACGATAATTGCATTTTATAGGATAATGTTATGTACCAACTTGTAATACTCATAAGTTGTATTATCTTCGATCAAAATAATTTTTATAAAAATGTAAATCAAAAACACAAAGGAAAATATAAATACCATATTAAGAAAATATGAGTCATATTTTAAAACTATTTTTTGGTTGAATCCCTATTTAGCTGGCAATGCCTATTCCTTGACAGTAAATGCCAAATTCTAATTATCTATAATATTTTTGTATAACCATACAAATATGCTAACTTGAGATATTTTATTAAAATATTGTTTTATTTATTATAAAATATTTAATTATATTTTATATTATTGAGTTCATTAATGTCATCAAATCCGCCGTGTGGAAACCGGAGTAGAATTTTCCAAATGTACTCGAACATAAAAGACAACTAAAACAGGTATCCATTGCCTAGATATGTTGCTGAGCAACCTCATTTCTAAGCGGTTTATAAAATCAGAGGCTGGTGTACCACATTGGGAGTTGGTATCCAGGCTAGCAATTATCTTCGTTAAAAACTAATTCTGGCAACATAAAAAGAAAAAATACCCGTCTGCCCTATAAAAATGTCCTGAAAAATTGAAAATCAGGCCAAAGATATGGTATGTTCAACTCCTCTTCTTAGCCCACTCTCCTGTTTCTAATCATGGATCTTGTTGGTGCTTCAACCACATTTGGCGAAATTGGCGTGCTTGCAGCTTGCGTGCTTGCAGCGTGGCGTTTGAAATCTGGCGTAACTCAACAAATTGATACATAAACAAAAACAACATTTTGAGGAAAAATTTTACAAAAATTGAATATTTAAAATCTAATTGAATTAACAAAGAAAACACAAAGGAAACACATAACATTCATACTAAATAGACTGAAACATTCACTTAATCACAAATTAAATAAACTGAGTGTGATTTTCATCATAAATTTGTGATTTAGTGTAAATTGTAAAATTAATTTAAAAACTCTTTGACTTAAAAGAAACTGTATTTTGAGTGGAGGTTGAAGAGGAGTTGTAAAATTGAAAATTTTTTTTCAAATCTCTTATTGTCTTATTCTGGAGAAGTCTAGTGCCCATCCAGAGCTGCCATTAATGAAGAAGATTGCCATCAATAAATCGCTACGAAATTATGGTAATATTTTTAGATTTGGCTATTTTTTTTAAAGTAATTTCACAATTTATTTCATACTACACTAAAACATCATGCTTACAGATAGAACTTAATGTTATTTGACATCATTTTGTTGGATATATTATTTGACATAATATTATTTACATCACTTTCAAGAATGAAATGATTAACTTCTCTAAGTAGTTCCCTAGCATTCCCGTACTGGTGCACAAAATTGTTTTTAAATGCCATGTGTATATATAATTATAGAATACAAGTTTCTGCTTAAAAAATAAATGGTTTTTTTTTATCTCGTACCTTAATTTCAGAATCTCTCTAAAGGGATATAGTCAGTGTTTCTGTTAACCCACTAAGCATTACGCACGTAATATTCTGCCCAGCAGATAATGTTTTCATGTGCACGTGTTATGAAGTAAACTAGATCCTTATAAAATATTTTACTACAAGTATATCTGTTTTAACCTTTTAATTAAAAGTTTCGGATCTAAATCCAACCTTAATATATGTGATACACGTTTTATAATCTGATCTTTGACCTAACACTAATCATGCTTTTTTGATAAAAGATGAACGCCTGATCTAAAGAAATAGATTTATAAATGTTTATACATACATGTCCCACCAGTTTGCCTCAGTTAATTTAGGGTAACTCATCACTAAAACTGACCCAAATAACGTATTATGTATTAATACGTTACAAACCGTTATACCTACAAATACCACTCCAATTATGTAATAGCAATTTCTTTGTACTAGACGTGTATAAGGATAATTCAATAATATAGGTTGTTCTTTAAATTTTAAAGAACAATAAAGGAAGTTTTGAGAAAGTGTTTGAATCTACATATACTTTGACAGGAAAATATCAGTTTCAACTCGTGTAAGTATGTATTAAAATTTCTGATTTAGTTCACTAATACCTAGATCGGCTTTTTACGGAATCTTATATTTAGTTTGTAGAATTTTTATGTTTTTTTTTTTTTTTTGAAGGAGTTTCCGTAAGAACACCATGTATTTTAGTATAAGTTGTTCATAATTACCAAAGTATATATATACATATAAGCCTACAGAATTAAACGTTTCGAGCCAGGCTTTTTATATAATATACTATAAAATAATTTTTAAAATCTAGAGATGAATGTTTTAAAAACAAAGGAATAAATATCAAATTGGATTTTACTATTAGTAGGCATATTTCTAAGTGTTCGTATTTGTGCTTATATCTCTGCTAAAAATCATTCTTTTTCTTAATCTTATTTTACGCATACACGCCCTCATTTCTATGTAAACAGCCCCCCCATATATATATATATATATATATATATGCACATACATATAGAGAGAGATAGATAGATAGATAGACAGATACTTAGATAAATACGCATATATGTACATATACATGTTATACTTATATATATTCATACTCTTCTAATAAAATGTTGGTAGTTATTCATCAGCAACTGATTTTATAATTTTAAATTTAATTTTTCGCTATGATTAGGAAAATAAAATCTTATATTATTTTTCAACAGTAAATGTCATAATGCGCTGTAATTTCAAAAAAATTTTGAATATCAATGTTACTGATACTTGTCGTGTAGCTCTCGCTTAAATTTATGTATTTAACTATGATAAAATTTATAGTGGTTATTTATTATGTTAGTCACAAAGACTAAATATTATTTGGATTGTGTTGTGTAGATTATTTAAGTTTAAATTCATCCACATGTTAAATTCATCCACAGGAGAGACTACAGACTTAAAATAAAAAAATAAACTAATAAGATAAATTAAGAATAACTGAAATCAGCTTCAAATAAAAACAAGCAAATTTATTATAATGATATATACATAACTAATATACAAAATTTTGTTTAAGTTACATAAGATTTACTTTTTCAACACGTTTAATTAGGTGCCACACTTATTAATACTTGACAATAATAATTTTCTATCTCTTAGGTAACTATATATATATATATATATATATATATATATATATATATATATATATATATATATATATATATATATATATATATATATATATATATATATATATATATATATGTATATATATATATGTATATATATATATATATGTATATATATATATATATATATATATATATATATATATATATATATATATATATATATATATATATATATATATATATATATATATATATATATATATATATATATATATATATATATATATATATATATATATATATATATATATATATATATATATATATATATATATGTATATATATATATATATATATATATATATATATATATATATATATATATATATATATATATATATATATATATATATATATATATATATATATATATATATATATATATATATATATATATATATATATATATATATATATATATATATATATATATATATATATATATAAGAGAGAACCTAATCTCAATTTCAAATATATTTATAATATTACTTTGTGGGCCTATATGGTGTGCCAAAGCACTCTTGGCACTGCCAGACGCTCCTGTGAAATGACGTAGATAGTTTGCGTGTTATCTCAATTGATGGGAAGACAACGTTGACTCCAGTCTCACTACTGGTCTGGGGCTTTCTAAACAACTTGGGTGATTCTGAAAAGCATATGAGCCGGAAACTTCTGGTCGTTGTGAGATGCCCAGGACTTTCTTAGGCCCAACTCCTTTGATCCCCGTACTCTGCCCTCGAGTCCTGAAAACTTGCTGTCGAACCTCTCTCCTCGACTTCTGACATCTGACATCTGACAGTCGGACTTCTCTCCTTAACTGCCGAACATAGACAGTCGGACTTCTCTCGTCGACTCGACTGCCGAACACCTCCTCTTTCTTGACTTCTCTTATTTTATATTATTTTCATCTCTGTCCTTTCTTACTTCTTTCATCCAACCGGGAGAGTTGTCTAAATTTATTTGTCTCCTTTACCCCGCCTTGAAACTTCGAACGTGGAAAACCTTGCCCCTTCTAATTGGACACTGTCCCTTAGGGACTCATAAATAACTCCACAAAGGTATATTATTATTTAGTGTCATGTACGGAGACGTGATTCTAATCTGGGACTGGGATGAGAACCCCGCCCGAGAATCCCGCACAAGATGAAAATCTGTTGCAATAACTTTTATGGTCATCTCCCCTTTACAAAAGATGTGATGAGGTCAGATTTAGATCCCAAGCAAATAACTTCTTGTATTAATTAATAGCAATTATATTAATTAATCAATGATATGAATTATCAATTATAGTAATGATCTAAATCGCCTCACCACAATACTCTATTCTTATGTCTTACCATATGTTAGTAATTAGCTACACAGGCTCTAAACGTTTCATCACAATCTTCTATATTATTTGCCAAATTCATTAGGAAATTACAGTCTCTGCTTATCAGCATTCTTCTCATCTGGAGATAAACCTTTTTTTTAGATCTTATTTGCATGTTCCAGTATTGTTTCCCTTTCAAATTTGAAATTCGGTATTCATTATTTATTATTTATAACCTCTCTTCCTGAACTGTTCCTCACTATTCAACCCTTTGTTTTCTATAGGGTAAGTTATTATCACAACAATACCACAAAGATTTGATAAAACGATGTCACTTGCACACAAAGCACGTTCACATACCATTAAAAAATTACACCAGACATTTTCTTATTGAATCTTTCAATTTTTAAAGAAAATCTCTTAACAACGTGGATAATAATTAAATCGAAAGTTTCATAATTATGTATTTTTGTGAAAGTGGTGTGTCTGGAGACGAATAAACGACGAACACTCCCTTTATCCTCCCCTTAATGATCTATATTCTTTTAAAATTTGCTATCCATTAAAGTTCTTTACTATACCCGAGAGTCATTTGCCACAGGTAATTTAGCATACCGTCTGGAAGGATCTCTATTAAACCGGGCTTATACTCGTTAATTTGTCTCTAAAATTCATTATTTAAAATCTGATCAGGAGGAGTAAATTAACGGTCATATTATTCCGCACGTGTACGTGCTTTTCGGAGGAGCGATTATTTTATGTTAACTGGAAAGGCTAGAAATTTTCATTTCCGTAAAAAAATTGACGATTGAGAAATTAATATTTGCTATCTTATAAAGGCAATAAAATATTCACTTTGCCAGAGTTTTTTTTTCTAGGTTTCTCTTTTCAGGTTTTAATAGTTATATGCAGTAACCGTTTAAAAGCTTGAATTAGGAGGATTCGTTAAATTTTAACGTTATAAAGAAATAAACACAGAAATCAGTATTTTCTTTACTATTTTTTACTCGTTAATTTGTCTCTAAAATTCATTATTTAAAATCTAATCAGGAAGAGTAAATTAACGGTCATATTATTCCGCAAGTGTACATGCTTTTCGGAGGAGCGATTATTTTATGTTAATTGGAATGGCTAGAAAATTTCATTTCCTTAAAAAAAAATTGACGATTGAGAAATTAATATTTGCTATCTTATAAAAGCAATAAAATATTCACTTTGCCAGAGTTTTTTTTTCTAGGTTTCTCTTTTCAGGTTGTAATAGTTATATGCAGTTACTGTTTAAAAGCTTGTATATAATAGCCTGTATATATAGCCCAAGGTTGTAATAGTTATATGCAGTTACCGTTTAAAAGCCTGAATTAGATGGATTCATTAAATTTGTACATTACAAAGAAATAAACACATAAAATCAGTATTTTCATTGTTTTTTTTTCAAACAAAATAGTTTAAATAATCATACATTTTATTTCATAACTAGCACATAGCCCGTCATTTGACGTGATGAGTGAAATTTTTAAATTTCTAGAATTGTAAAGTACCCTATGAGGCAGGTAAAAAATGTTTTGTTTTTTGGCTGAGAATTATCTGGTACACGCTCAATAATTTATTTATCTAAATACTAATCTAAAGTCTCTCTATACTATAAAGGAAGTTTAGAATCACAATAAATTCATATTAGAGAATATTCAAAATTTCCTAGCCTACGACAAAATTATCGTTAAGTTCGTCCCAATTTTTTCAGCAGTAATTAATGGAAGTAAAGGAATGAAACAATCCTTTCCAGTGCATCCTGCATTTAGATAGACTTTATTGTTAATACCGTAGATAAAATTTTGAATGCAACAAAAAATAATCGATGATTAAATTTAAAATTATCACATATGTATCTAATCTATTATTTAAGCCAGATATAAAAGAAAATTATTTACGTAATATCTAAGTTCAGTGATAAAACGTATGAAAATAATGCAGATGATATTTAAATAATTTAAAATAAGAAAGGATTAAATGAGATGGTTAAAGGAATGACGTCATAATGCTCGAAAAAATGTTATTTTTACCTATTTATTATGCGATATGTGGATAAATTTAATCGCTTGCTCTTAACCGAGGAAAATAAGGCTTCAAATAACGGCATTAAATGCTACAAAAGGGGAGGAAGGGGTGGATTTCGAAAGTTGCTAACCCTAACTCATCAAAAGTCCAATATGGATGCCTCTATCCATTCCAGGTACAACAGCTTTATAAATTCGAGGGCAGAAGGACAGATAAGTTAGGCTATTATTATATAGGGAATTAAATATTAGAAATTGAAACAATACAAAATATACTACATGTTTTAAAATGTGTTTTTAATTTTTTACGCATGTGAAAGTACTTATTTTTACACCCTCTTGTTATTTTGAGCAAATAAACAGAATTTAAATAAAATGTTGTGTATGATAACTTTTGGAACAAGATGGGAACAATAAATGATACTTTAAACTGTATAGACTGATATTTCTTCTCTTTTCATACTGGCTTACCTTTTTAATTTCTTTCAAAGTGGACTCGATAACTTTTTATTGAAGAAAAAACGATTTTTTTTACATTTTATTTATTTTTTAAATTTATTATAGTTTTTATATTTTGCTCAATATATTCTCCGCACATCTGCTCTACTAGGACAAAATTTAAAGATCATATAATAATAAGAAATCTAAAAATTATTTTTATCATGATTTTGTCTTTTTAAATCATTTATTTACAAATCCTTCATTTTTAACTTGAATCAATGGGTTTCATCCAGTTCTAAACATTTATTAAAATATTAATTTTGAATAGAATAAAATGAAATCTGTAATATTTCGACTTCTCTGTCTACATGGCATTTCTCCTTAATATATGCATGCACACACATACGTTCATATAGAATATAAAGTTATCAATAAACACATGCACGATAAATATAAACTAGAAATATATGCTTCCCTTACAGATAAATGAGTTTTCTCAAAACTTTTATTTACTAGCCAAATGAAAATACACTAGATCGCCGATTATCCGGACCTTTCTGGAGTTAAACTTATGATGTTAGAAAAAGAAATCCGTATAACTGAAGTACTTCAAAAATTGTTTATGGTAATGATTTTGGCTTATTTTCCTTCAAAGTTTTTCTTGGGTTAGGACTGACATTTATAATAATTCACATTTATCAGATTACAAACGGAGTGTTTAGAAGCAAGAATATAAATTTTTGAAACTTTTATTTTGTATATAAATAGTAGAAAAAACAAGGACACTAAGAAATGGTGGGATATAAGAGAGAGTTATATGGTATATAACGGCAGGGTTCAAGAGACTGTTGAGCAGGATAGGGGCATAAGTTGTACCCCTGCAAGGATTATGTAATATGAAAATATATTGTCATTTTTATATCTCATTTGCATCAATGGTATATTAGCAATCCCAATTCTGATTTCTATATGTTTGAGTTATTGTTGCTCAAACGCAGAATATTATTAAAATGAGAATTAGCTGTCAAAATACATTTATCAGTCTTATTTCTATATATTTTACAATAACACAACAGGTCCACTAACAGCTCATACTGTTTGTGATACACGTGGGTTATATTCACGAAACAAAGGTTCTTTATTCGATCTACTAAATTGAATCGTACTGGTAATCCGCGTTCTACTGTTTTAGAGATATTAATGTTGCCAATCAACGTCAGATAAAAGTACATAAGTGTTATTTTTCTTTTATTAAATAGCTTGCAAAATGTATATGCTAGATATTTCTTTATCTCACAAGCAAAATTTAAGAGAAGTATAATCTGTTGTATGCTCTAAACTATGTTTAACAATTAAATAAAAAATTTTTGAAAAAAAGACGTCCCACTAAATACATTATAGGTAGATTAATAAAACTGCAACTAACTACTTATATAGAATTTTACTGGGCAGGACAAGTTTTTCGTAAATGAATTAAAATTTTCGTACTTTCGAGGGAAAACGCAATTATATATCTTAATGAAGCTTAAGACCGGTGTAATGCAAATTAATGTATCATGAGAATTGAATATTACTACATTTACATATAATAGAAACGACTATGTTTTATTATTCGCCGATGATTTGAAATGCGCAGTGTAGAAATTATAGATTAATAATCGAAAAAAAAATGGATTTGTTGAAAAGTAATATACAAAGTCCCCGTAGAGAAGAACGGGCACATTTGCTAGTGTATAATAAAAATGAAATAGAAATAACTGCTATACACATACATATATATGTACCTACTTGTTGTTTCTTACAAATAAGAAATTAACATGTATTAATCGGGCAAGTTTAAGCATTTCACAATCATATCACAGCCATTATCGAAATGATTGCGAAATGACAAACTAATTATTTAGTTCTTCTGCAATAGAAAACGCCTCAAGGGACTAACCTTCCATACATATAAGATTTAAATATACCCTTATTATTTCACTGTCGTTTCAAAATCTAAATCCATTATTTGTACAACCTCGACCTGAATTATTCGCCAACACTTAACAATTTGCTTTCCGAAGGGTAAACAATTACCATAATAATTTGCCTAAAATTTCTCTGATTATTTCAAAGTACAAGTTCAAGCTCTATTAAAAATAAAACTACACCTTATCTTACCGGATTTCTTATTTTTGAAGCAAAAGTTTTATCAAAGGGGAGAATAATTAAATGTCTTGTTTCGTAATTGTGTGCTTTTGCTACTTTTGTGTGCCTGGAGACGAATAAATGACGAACACTGTATCCCCTTCCTGATGCCTCCTATAATGATTCAATCTCTAAACCTCTCTGCACATTAAAGTTCTTTACTGTGCCAGAGAGTCATTTGCCACAGGTAATTTACTACTGCGTCTGGAAGAAACTCCATTAGACACGGATTTTTCGTCATTTCACCAAAAATCATTATTCAAAACCTTATCAGGATTGGGTGAATGAATGTCACAGTTTTACGTACGTGCGTCTCCTATTCAGTTGGACGCATATTTTGTTGGGTATGTGAATAGCTCAATTAATAAATCAAAATGAATATGTCACTTGGTAAAAGAAATATGACTAGAAAGTTAATATTTGAGGTGTTAAAAATGCAAGATACCGTTTGGAAAACTACCAGTAGAAGATTTGTTGAATTTTACACAGTAGCAAACAAGAAAACAATTATTTTTACTCCAAAATTTATCACTTTAATAGGCTTTAAGAGAGCTAATAAATGCAAAATGTATTTGTAAAGTGTATTTCCAATACCTTCATGTAATATACATAAAAAGATGCATATTTACAAATCTTAACACCGCTTTATCACACATGCACGATGCATAAATAACATATATAGTTTAGGATTCTTTTCCCGGTGTAGGATGCGCGCATTACTTATAAATTGTGAAATATTTCACCTTAGTTAGTCTCAATGAAATAAATAGGCGGAAAAGTGTTAAGTTGTCTTCGTAAGTTCTGAAATATCTCACTGTAAATACATTATTAATTTGAGGCCTCAAGCTGAAAGTTAAAAAAAGAAAAGATAAACAATTTTCTAAGAGTAATTTGTTTGCTAAAAGTTATAGCTATAAAAGTGCTATTATGTTGAAAAATATAATTTTTAGCAATAAAAGAAATCAATTGATATTTTCAGATGATATGAGCATAATAAAATACTTCGTAATAATATTTCAGAGGTGAATAAATACGGCATAAATATTTGCAAAATAATTATTCAATATACTTAAACTTATTAATTCTCCGATTACAATCCTAGACGAAAAAACATATGCATATAGATTTTGAAGAAAATTCAAAACGCATCAAAAGATAATTGAAAATTTAATTTTTCGTTGAAAAATTACCTTTTCAATTCATTGCTATTCAATTCTCCCATCAACTTAAAAATCTGGCTGTAACAAAGATATTTAAAAACTATGGATAAAAGAGAAAATCTTTTTTCGTCTTTTCCTTTCTGGTGAATAACGGATATTCAATTTACAGGAACATTATTTATTCAGTGTTGAAAATTTGAAGAAAATTATAAAGTTATAACAATATAAAATTATAACAGGATAGAGCTTTGTTTACTATTTATTTGTTCAAAAAATGGAAGTGAACATATTAATATGATTTATTGCAGTATTTGAATTCGAGCGACAAAATATTGGGTTGGCAACTAAGTAATTGCGGATTTCACTCATAAATGGCTTCAGTTGAATTTTTAGTTTTGCAGAATTACAAATGTAAAACACATTTTATTGTTTGATAGTTGACAATTCAGCTGTCAATCAGTAACAAAAGTTTTTTGATATGTTGAGTAGTTTTTGCTTATTCTTCGTTGAAGAATGGAAAATCAAAAAGAACATTTTCATCATATTTAGCTTTTTTATTTCCTCAAAAGGAAAAACGCATCGCAAGCTCATAAAAAGTTATGTGATGTTTATGGTGACGAAGCCTTAAAAGAACGGCAGTGTCAAAATTGGTTTGCAAAATTTCGTTTTGGTGATTTTTCACTCAAAGATGAAAAACGCTCTGGTCGTCCAGTTAAAGTTGATGACGCCCAAATCAAAGCAATAATCGATTCGAATCGTCACAGTACAACACGTGAGATTGCAGAGAAGCTTCATGTATCACATGCATGCATTGAAAATCACTTAAAACAACTTGTCTATGCTCAAAAACTGGATATATGGGTTCCTCACGAACTGAAAGAAACGCATTTAACTCAACTCATTAACAGCTGTGATTTGCTAAAGAAACGTAATGAAAATGATCCAATTTTAAAACGACTGATTACTGGCGATGAAAAATGGGTTGTTTACAACAATATCAAACGGAAAAGATCGTGGAGCAGGCCAGGTGAAAGCACTCAAACAACATCAAAAGCTGATATTCATCAAAAGAAGGTTTTGTTATCAGTTTGGTGGGATTAAAAAGGAATTGTCTACTTAAATATTGGAATTGTTTACCAACCTACCGAACGATCAATTCTGATGTCTACATTAAAAAACTAACGAAATTAAACAATGCAGTTGAAAAAAAGCGGCCCGAATTGAAAAATCGAAAAGGTGTTGTATTCCATCACGACAATGCAAGGTCACACACATCTTTGGTCACTCGGCAAAAATTGGGATGTTTTTCCATATTCACTATATAGTCCTGATTTTGCACCATCTGATTACTTTTTGTTTCGATCTTTACAAAACTCCTTGAATGGTAAACATTCCAATAATGATGATGATGTCATATCATACCTGATTCAGTTTTTTGCTAATAAAAACCAGAAGTTTTATGAACGTGGGATTATGATGCTACCTGAAAGATGGCAAAAGGTCATTTATCAAAATGGGCAATACATTACAGAATAAAGAAATTTAGTTCCATGAAAAACTTGTCTTTCATTTTCTAAAAAAATCCGCAATTACTTAGTTGCCAACACAATATATTGTGTGAAACAGCTAAAGATTCTTAACTGCATTAAAAAAAACTTGACTTCCAACATTTAGGACTTGATAGACAAAATTGACAACATTTTTGCAATAACCATTAAAGCCTGATTTAAGGACACTTACTTTCAAGTAATTATCCGAAAAAATTAAATTGGTGTAATTAGTCAATGGCAGTAATTAAATAGACACTACTTTAAAAATTTCAGCAACATTTTACAAAAATTTTAATAAAGTATTGTAAAATCAGAGTTTAAGTTTTCTTCACATTCAATTGGAAACATATCGATGTATATTTGTTCTTCATTCATACGAAATAAATAAATCTCCTCATAATTTTAATGTTCTTTTAAATCTTAAACAAACCTATTTGTAACAAATGTATTGCATGAACGAATGCTAGGTTCTTAACACATTATATGCGGGACACTTACTAGTACGTTTTCTGACGATTGACACTTGAGCACGGGACACGTAATAGTACGTTTTTCACAATTCATACTTGAGCGAGGGTCATGTACTAGTACGGGTTAGTATAACAACATGGTTTGTTTGTGGGTACAAAAATAACGGTATCTACAGGAAAATGAAGCCGAATGTTCTCGTCTACTACATAAATTTTGGAAATATTTAGACAAATAAAAACTATTTTTTACATCAGTCGATGCCGAACCACAGAATGGGTTTGGTTTGGAGCGCTACGGTCTACTGTTTTGCACACGAGGGCTAACCACAGAATGGGAAGGTTGATTATAAAAATCAATTTAAATTTAAAATTAACTTTTTATTTATCTTTGCGAAAATGATATTATATATATGTACATTATATATATAAATAAATAAATAAATATATATATATATATATATATATATATATATATATATATGTATATGTATATATATATATGTATATATATATATATATATATATATATGTATATATATGTATATATTTATATATATATATATAATATATATATATATATATATATATTTATATATATATTATATATATATATATATATATATATATATATATATATATATATAATATATATATATATTATATATATATATATATATATATATATATATATATATTATATATATATGTATTATATAAATATTTGTATTTATAAATATATATGTGTATTTGTCTATCTATTTGTTTATACATTTTAATATAAAATACAATAAGTTTTAAAAATTAAATAATTTTCGATTGTTTGAGATTTAACTGAATAACTAAATTTATCGCAAAATGCCAGCTCCCTCTACAATTCCGCTGAGAAATGTACCCGCACATAATGTGTTAACTGCATTAATGAAAACGTGACTTCCAATATTTTGTACAACCATGATGTCATAGACTAAACTGAGGTCATTTTCGTAATAACCATTAAATTTTGATTCAAGAATCTTCTATATTTACCAATTTCGCCACGAAGGGTTAACTAAAAAGTCCATAAACATTCCCTATATAATAATAGCCTAAGTTATCTGTCCTCCAATTTATGAAGCGGTTGGACCTGGAATGGATAGAGGCATCCATTCAAAGAGAATAAAGTTTATCTTCTCCTAAAGTATCCATCCGATTCTAAAATAAATTTGTATAAACATGCTTCATATCACTGCAAAAAATACTGTCGTCTTTAAAACGTTCGAAATACAACCCTTTCCCCATTTTCGAGAGTTTAATGCCATTATTTCAAGCCCTATTTTCCCCGGTTAAGAGCAGGCGATTAAATTTATCCATTTATCACTTAATAAAGAGGTAAAAATAACAATTTTCCTAGCATTGTGACGTCATTCCTTTAAACATCTCATTTAATCATTTCATATTTTAAACTATTTAAATATCGACTACGCCTTTTTAGTATCTTTTATCACTGAACTTAGATATTACGTAAATGATTTTCTTTTATATTTGGCTTAAATAATAGATTAGGTACGTGTGTGATAATTTTAAATTGAATCATCGATTATTTTTTGTTGCAATGAAAATTTTATCACTGGTATTAACAATAAATTCCTTTCATATAAGTCTAGGAGTCTATGTCACGGACTAATAAATATCTAACTTTTAATTTATATATTTGAAAATTTAGAAGTTTGTTCTTTTGTGTGTTTGTTTATTATACATAACCACACGGTTTGACTAAATGAATTCAATGTGATTCTAAACTGCATTACAGGACGGGAGACTCTAGAGGAGTATGACGATAAATACATTATTGAGAGTGAACCAGATAATTCTCAGTCAAAAAACAAACCATTTTTTACATGTCTCATTGGGTACCTAACAGTTCTGGAATATTAAAAATTTTAATAATCCCGTCTTATGATGGGCTATATGCTAGTTTAGTAATAATATCTCACTCAGTCACAAAGAATGTGCCTTTTCATCTCATTAAAAAATAACCAGACATTTCCCTATCAAATCTTTTAATTTTAAACAGAACAATCTTAAGAATGTGGAAAATAATCTAATCTGAAAATCCATAATTATGTAATTTTCACAGAGCGATGTGCCAGGAGATGAATAAACTGCAAATGCTTTTTTCTTTTTCTAAAGGTCCTTTTAATGAATCAACTCGTTTTAAAATTTGCTACCCATTAAACTTCTTTACTGTGCCGGAGAGTCATTTGCCACAGGTAATTTATCATACCGGCTGCCGGATTCTCCATTAAATCCGGCTTACACGCGTTAATTTGTCTCCAAAAATCATTATTCAAAAACTTATCAGATAGAGCAAATTAATGGTATTGTTTCCTATCAATGTGTCTATTTTTGGCGGAGTATATAATCGCAGTTTAAGGAAATCACTTGACTAATAGAGGAATTGAAAATGCTACTGTTTGAAAAAAATACATTTAGTGAAATTAATAATTTTTATGCTTGTATACAAAAATAAATGTTTTATTTATCTTTTGATAAATCCAAATACAGGTGAGATATAGATCGCCAAACATATAATTGAATTTTAAAATTCAGTTAAGGAATTAAACAATTTTATTTACAAATCCATAACAATAATGCCTATAAATCACAAATAAAATCAAATATCCTTCTAATGGCATGTTATTTTCATGCAACTTTATATTCTAGCATATACATGTGTGTTAAAGGTATATTAAAAAATACATGAATTTTTTAAGTCTATATTAGGGCCTAACAGCATCAGAAATCTCCCTTCCTACTTCCCATAATTGTGGTTTAGATGAGTATATATATATATATATATATATATATATATATATATATATATATATATATATATATATATATATATATATATATATATATATATATATATATATATATATATATATATATACACACACACATATATATATATATATATATATATATATATATATATATATATATATATATATATATATATATATATATATATATATATATATATATATATATATATATATATATATATATATATATATATATATAGGGAGGTGGGGGGTGTTTGTGTGTATATGTGTATGTGTGTTCTTCAGAAATTTAAGTTTCTTATTTGAAAACAAAAGTTACCATGTTGAAAATAATTTACTTTATAAAAAGTGGTAAAATATCTCTTTAGCTGGAGTTTTCCTGTTTGTCTTTAAAAAATAAAAGACAATTTTAAGCACAAAATATATTAGATTCATTGACATATAAAAAATGTTCAGTTAGACAAATTTATAATCCAGCTTTTAAATTTAATGGTCTTTAATATAGCTTTCCAATATTTCCCCAGACATTCCCAAAATATAGCGCAGGGTACTACCCTCAAGAGTCTCTTTCACTTCGATATTTACATGAAAATGGAAGAAGAATCTCTCAGCTTGAGTAAGCTCTGAATAACACTCACACACACGACAGTTATTAATAACAATTTATCAATAACAGAATTAATCCGAAAGGAGTTTAAAAATGGTTCAGCATTCAGTCACATATTATACACTGAAATGATAGCGAACTGAAAGTGAGAATTTTTTGCCTATAATATTCACTTTGAAATATCATGAAGTTACTTCCCTCTCATTCCTGTGCATATACATATACCTCCTCCATTTACATATACCAGTATTATATCGCTGCTCCTCATAAACTCAAATTATATCATTTGTATTTTCTTTGTCTCAATCGTTTTTCGATACGTAGAATTTGTTTTACCTTGACGATAAATTGTTACTACATCGACATACCAGTGAGTTAATAAAATAATTGTACAATGCTATACACAATAAAATATTCTCATTTTTTTAATATCAAACCAAACCCTTCCTCATCGCATGTCTCAATTTTGAAGCAAAATTCATAGCAACCTGGGTAATAATTAAATCTTTATTTTCATAATTATGTAATTTTATAGAACATTTTGCCCAAAAGAGAATAAACGGTGAATTCTCTCCGGCTCCCTTTTGATGCCCTCAATAATTACCCATCTTTTTTTAAAATTTTCTCCCTAATAAGGTCCTTTAATTTGCACAACAGTCATTCGCCACAGGTAATTTAGTATACCAACTGGTAGAATCTCCATTAAACCGGGCTTATACTCCTTAATTTATTTCCAAAAACCACTATTCTAAGACTTATCAGAATGATCAAATTAATGGCACTGTGTTCGGTATATGTGCATGGCTTTCTGTTTACAGATATTGCATATTTTACTGTTTATAGATAAGATTTAATTAATGGAGAAAAGCAAAACCGTCACTTAAAAAGAAATTTTCTGGGTGTGAAATTAATGTTTATGATCTTAAAATGGGAATATTAAAATCTTTTTGCGTTACTTTTACTATTTATATTTAATTACGAAAGCTTTAAGTGGAAAATTAATTAAATGCTGTAAATATGCAGTGTAGAACATGGAAATATTTATTTTTATTTCAAAATGTTACATTTTATTTTGCTTGAAAGATTGATATATGAGCAGTATATTTAACAAGCTCTTATTTCTTATACATGCGGCAATCCTACATACACACAAACATATACGTTTTTGTTCGAGATAGATTTGAAATGCAAAGTTACTCAATTTTGGAAAATTAAAAAGTTGATATACAATAATCAAATTATTTGGATTTAATAAAATGATTGTACAATACTTCATACAATAAAATTTTCTCACTTCATTAAAATAAAACCAGACTCATTATATTTATCTACTATCTATATTTAAGTTTGAAGTCTTTGAGTGGAAGATTGATTAAATGCTGTAAAAACGCAGAGTAGTTCATAGAAATATTTATATTAATTTTTAAAATTTATCACTATATTTTTCTTGAAAAATTTCTGTATGCGCAGTATATTTAACGAGAGCTTGTTTCTCATATATGTCGTAATCCTATATGGTGTACACACGAACATATACATTTTTGTTGGATATAGTTTTGAAATGTAAAGTTATTCACTTTTGGAAAATTAAAAATTTGATATACAATGATCAAATTATTTGGAATACTTCTTGGCTTTTTATATTTTCTAGTTTAACTGAACTTTTAAAAAATGATATGTTCTAGATCTTTAATGTATTTTTTCAATAGTTGTGTTATTGGGATTAGAGAAATAACAAAGAGTTTTAAAGTAAACCTCTTAGCAACCTGAATAATAATTAAATCTTTATTTTCATAATTATATAATTTATAGAATCTTTTGCCCAAAAGATAATAAACGGTGAATGCTCTCCGGCTCCCTTTTGATGCTTTCAATAATAACCCATCTTCTTTTAAAATTATCTTCCCAATAAGAATCTTTACTTTGCACAAGAGTCATTTGCCACAGATAATTTAGCATACCGACTGGTAGAATATCCATTAAACCAGGCTTATACTCCTTAATTTATCTCCAAAAACCATTATTCTAGGAGTTATCATTATGAGCATATTAATGGTACTGTGTTCGGTATGTGTGCACGGCTTTTGGTACATTACATATTTTACTGTTTACGGATAATATTTGATAAATGGAGGCAAAAATGTCACTTTAAAAAAGAAGTTTTCAGTGCGTGAAATTAATGTTTGAGATCTTAAAATGGGAATATTAAAATCTTTTTGAGTTGCTTTTTACTATTTTTATTTAATTACGAAAGCTTTGAGTGGAAGATTGATTAAATGCTGTAAATACGCACTGTAGAACATGGAAATATTCATTTGAAGTTCGAAATTTATCCTTTTATTTTGCTTGAAAAATTTATATATGTGCAGTATATTTAACAAGCTCTTATTTCTTATACCTGCGGCAATCCTACATGCACACAAACGTATACGTTTTTGTTCCATATAGTTTTGAAATGCAAAGTTACTCACTTTTGGAAAATTCAAAAGTTAATATACAATGATAAAATTATTTGGATTTAATAAAATAATTGTATTATACTACACACAATAATGTTTTTTCATTTCATTAAAATAAAAAAAGGTCCCTCTCTCATCCGATGTCTCAATTTTGAAGCAAACCTCTTAGCAACCTGAATAATTATTAAATCTTTATTTTCATAATTATGTAATTTTATAGAACATTTTTGCCAAAAGAGAATAAACAGTGAATGCTCTCCGGCTCCCTTTTGATGCTCTCAATAATTACCCATCTCAGTTTAAAATTTTCTCCCTATAATGCCCTTTACTTTACACAAGAGTCATATGCCACTGGTTATTTAGCATACCGACTGGTAGAATCTCCATTAAATTGGGCTTATACTCCTTAATTTATCTCCAAAATCCATTATTCTAGGACTTATCAGGATCAGCAAATTAATGGCACTGTGTTCGGTATGTGTGCACGGTTTTCGGCGTATTACATATTTTACTGTTTACGGATACGATTTGATAAATGGAGGGAAGCAAAAACGTCATTTTAAAAAAGAAAATTCCCGGATGTGAAATTAATGTTTATGATCTGAAAATGTGAATATTAAAAACTTTTTGCGTTACTTTTACAATTTATATTTAATTAGGAAGGCTTTAAAGGAAGATTTATTAAATGCTGTAAATACGCAGAGTAGAACGGGGAAATATTTGTTTTAGTTTCACAATTTATTATTTTATTTTGCTTGAAAAATTTATGTATGTTCTATATATTTAACAAGCGCTTATTTCTTATGCATTCGGTAATCCTAGATACACACAAATATATACGTTTATCGAGATAGTTTTGAAATATAAAGTTACTCATTTTTGGAAAATTAAAAAGTTGATATACAATGACAAATTATTAGGATTTTATAAAGTAATTTTACAATACTACATACAATAAAATTTTCTCATTTCTTCAAAATAAAACCAGACTCTTTATATTTATCTACTATTTAAATATGAAGGCTTTGAGTGGAAGATTGATTAAATGCTGTAAATACGCAGAGTAGATCATAGAAATATTTATGTTAATTTTTAAAATTTATCATTATATTTTTCTTGAAAAATTTCTGTGTGCGCAGTATATTTAACAAAAGCTTATTTCTAATATACGGCGTAATCCTACATACACACGAACATATACGTCTTTGTTCGAGATAGTTTTGAAATGTGAAGTTACCCATTTTTGGAAAATTAAAAAGTTGATATACAATGATCAAATTATTTGGAATACTTCTTGGCTTTTTATATTTTCTAGTTTAACTGAAATTTTAAATAAATGATGTGTTCTAGATCTCTAGTGTATTTTTTATCAATAGTGGTGTATTTGGGATCAGAGAAATAACAAAGAGTTTTAAAGCAAATCTCTTAGCAACCTAAATAAAATTTAAATCTTTATTTTCATACTTATATAATTTTATATAACCTTTTGCCCAAAAGAGAATAAACGGTGAATGCTCTCCGGCTCCCTTTTGATGCTTTCAATAATTACCCATCTTCTTTTAAAAATGTCTCCCCAATAAGGATCTTTACTTTGCACAAGAGTCATTTGCCACAGGTAATTTAGCATACCGACTGGTAGAATCTCCATTAAACCAGGCATATACCCCTTACTTTATCTCCAAAAACCATTATTCTAGGACTTATCAGGATAAGCAAATTAATGGCACTGTGTTGGGTATGTGTGCAAGGCTTTCGGCGCATTACATATTTTATGTTTACGGATAAGATTTGATTAATGGAGGGAAGTAAAAACGTCACTTTAAAAAAGAAATTTTCGGGGTGTGAAATTAATGTTTATGATCTTAAAATGGGAATATTAAAATCTCTTTTAGTTGCTTTTACTATTTATATTTAATTACAATAGCTTTGAGTGGAAGATTGATTAAATGCTGTAAATACGCAGATTAGAACATGGAGATATTTATTTTAATATCAAAATTTATCATTTTATTTTGCTTGAAAAATTTATGTATGTTCTATATATTTAACAAGCGCTTATTTCTTATACATTCGGTAACATTGCATACAGACAAATATATACGTTTTTGTTCGAGATAGTTTGAAATGCAACGTTACTCAATTTTGAAAAATTAAAAAGTTGATATACAATGATCAAATTATTTGGATTTAATAAGATAATTGTACAATACTACATGCAATAATTTTTTTTCATTTCTTTAAAATAAAACCAGACCCATTATATTTATCTACTATCTATATTTAAGAAGGAAAGCTTTGAGTGGAAGATTAAATTAAATGCTGTAAATACGTAGAGTAGATCATAGAAATATTTATGTTAATTTTTAAAATTTATCACTATATTTTCCTTGAAAAATTTCTGTATGCTCAATATATTTAACAAGAGCTTATTTCTTATATATGTCGTAATCCTATATGGCGTACACACGAACATATACATTTTTGTTGAATATAGTTTTGAAATGTAAAGTTATTTACTTTTGGAAAATTAAAAATTTGATATACAATGATCAAATTATTTGGAATACTTCTTGGCTTTTTATATTTTCTAGTTTAACCAAACTTTTAAAGAAATGATATGTTCTAGATCTCTAATGTATTTTTTATCAATAGTTGTGCTATTGGGATCAGAGAAATAACAAAGAGTTTTAAAGCAAACCTCTTAGCAACCTGAATAATAATTAAATCTTTATTTTCATAATTATATAATTTTATAGAACCTTTTGCCCAAAAGAGAATAAACTGTGAATGCTCTCCGGCCCCCTTTTGATACTTTCAATAATTACCCATCTTCTTTTAAAAGTGTCTCCCCAATAAGGATCTTTACTTTCCACAAGAGTCATTTGCCAAAGGTAATTTAGCATACTGACTGGTAGAATCTCCATTAAACCGGGCTTATACCCCTTAATTTATCTCCAAAAACCATTATTCTAGGACTTATCAGGTTAAGCAAATTAATGGCACTGTGTTGGGTATGTGTGCAAGGCTTTCGGCGCATTACATATTTTATGTTTAGGGATAAGATTTGATTAATGGAGGGAAGCAAAAACGTCACTTTAAAAAAGAAATTTTCGGGGTGTGAAATTAATGTTTATGATCTTAAACTGGAAACATTATAATCTTTTTGAGTTGCTTTTACTATTTATATTTAATTTACGAAAGCTTTGAGTGGAAGGTTGATTAAATGCTTTAAATACGCAGTGTAGAACATGGAAATATTTATTTTAATTTTAAAATTTATCATTTTATTTTGCCATAAAAGTTTATATATGTGCAGTATATTTAACAAGCGCTTATTTCTTATACATGTAGTAATCTTACATACACACAAACGTATATGTTTTTTGTTCGAGATAGTTTTGAAATGTAAATTTACTTTCTTTTGTAAAATTAAAAAGTTGATATACAATGGTCAAGTTATTTGGAACACTTATTATCTTTTTATATTTTCTAGTTTAACTGAACTTTTCATTAAATGAAATATTCTAGATCTCGAAAGAATGTTTTTGTATCAATAGTGATATTATTAAGATCAGAGAAATAACAAACTCTCTATAGTTTAACTAAAAGATATTCAAATTAGCAAGTAATTTTAAAAATTAGTGAAATATATAAACTGAACTTTTTTACTTAGGTTTCTTCATTGACACTGTAAAAAACCTTTTTATGTTTTTTTTTCAGAAATGGTAGTGTAAAATAAAGGGACATAAGTAAATAGACTTGTGGATATCAGGGGGCTAGCAACGGAAAAGAATGGTCTTTCCAGCTTCCTACTTGTATTTTGTTCCCACCTGCACACATATGGTGTTTCTCACACTTCCGCCTGACTGACAGTGTGAATCAACTAGTTAACAAGAAATCACGAAGCAAAACATAACATAACAAAACAAACCATAAAATCAACAAAAATCAACTTGAACATAACATAACAAAACTTTCACAAAAACATAACAAAAAACCAAAAACTCTTCAACAAGAACACAACAAAAAATCAACTTGAATAGACACTGATTGCACCATTTTTTATCAGTCCCTTCTTCTGGGATTCTGGCCGTACAATATCAAGAACTAACATTAAACAGACTGGTTAAATTGTCAAAATATTAGAAATGAATTTCTAATGATGCTTATTTTTAAAAGGAAATTTGAAAATAATTATCTATTCATTTATATTTACTTGTGTCTATTTTACTTCAGTATAAATATTTTCTCAACAGACCTGGTTCCTTCCTTCGTATATGTTGTGTGAATGCGTTTTCATTCTTTTGTCAACATTTCCTACAGCATGACATAGAGGATAGTTATCAACTTTTCTGCATTAACAGAATGTATTGGATTACTTTTTATAGTTTAGATTATAAATTCTCTTTATAAACAAAATAAAAATATATAAGTATTTAATATTAAATTAATATTTTCAAGCATGGTATTTTTTATAGTCTATCAGCTCATCTTTTGAAAATTTGTATGGGAGAAAATTTAAATCATCAAACATAAACAGGCATTTTACAATTTGGTAAAATAAATTAAACTAATTATTTTTCCTGAAGATTTCCTTGCAGGGATTTTTATAAATAATACAGCTAATGAAACAATCAACGCATTTTTGAAATACATAAAAATAATAATAAAATCCATTATAAGGCTGAAACTTTAATTTACAATTTTAGACTCATCTCCAATTCGTTTATATTTTAGCATGATATTAAACATTATTATAACATTATATTGAAATGTAAAACAATGAACACTTAAATTTTCTGAAATTTTGATAACCTTAATAATTTAGTGGTTCATTAAACACGGATCACAATGTTGATGCATGATGTCTGTACCGATTTTGAGAAACCTCACATATATGCTAACAACCAAACTTAATTGAAAAATTAAACATTTTTTTAAAATTGAAGTATCAGAAATCCAAAACGTAAGTAACAAACAAAATAGACATATTTTAGCCCAACATTCCTATCTGTAAGTCATTTTAAATAAGATTATTAAGTAACTAACTCACTAATAATTGAGAAGTAATAGCCTACTACATCTGAGGTAGATGTAATTCATTAAAGTAAATACTACTTTCATAGCTTTTTTAAAGTTTCTTTGGAGTTGATGGATTGTCCCGAAAAGTTACCAAAGCCGGTAAATGCAAGACGTAAGTTTGTAAATAAATATAGTAGCCATAGCCTAATCTGTATATGGTTGCCAGAATAAAATATGATACCTGCATATAAGATGAGTGCAATTTACTACAAGAAAATACAAATGTCAGCTTTTGTAGTTTTTAAAAATATAAAATATATATGCACTATGTTACAATACTTCTCTGTCCTTCGCAAACGAGAATTTATTTTTTAAATAAGGTTTATGAAATTTTACATTTATAGAACAGAAGATTTATCTGAAAACTTTTTTTTTACTTTTCTTATTACACTCTTTTGTATTCTTAATGAACTCTTGTTTTCCATTGAGCAACATATGCACTGCACCGTTTCAAAGAGCAAAAACTCATCCTCCTGTTAATAAAAAGAGAATTTACAGAAAGAGGTGATTTTATTTATAGTATGACAGTTTTTTATTTCCTTAAAGGAATGGAGAAAGTTGACTAAGAGTCTTTCATCGCTGATTATTTTATCGGACAAAGAATCCAGGATCAAAGAGGGTCTCTAATTACGAAGCACTCTCTCTCTCTCATTACACTGGGTAAAATTATATTCTCTGTTTAAAAATCGTTTCTTAATTAAAAAGACGATGGAGGGGGAGACGATATTTCATTTTTTGATAAAATGAATCCAAAATAAATGGTAGAAAATTTTTATGATAATTTAAGATTTTTAATGATTATTCAAAAATAGCATAGGGAAAGAAAATTTGACTGTGTTAATTTGAATGGAAATAAATGTGTCAGTACTTCTCATTTTCTGAGTTGAAGGCATGGGTACACTTCTCATTTTCTTATAAATGAAATCTGTAATCTATTCCTTCCACTCCATACTCACGCTCAATCATAGATCATTTATTCAGAAATCATCAGACCAAACCCAAACACGATAGTTTTCAAGTCTTCTTCTTCAGCAGCACTACAACCTACTGGAGGCCAAGGCTTTCTCTGTCAGCTTTCTCCATTCAGCCTGGTTTGACGCGATATTTCTCCATCCCAGTACTCTCAAATCGCTCTCAACACAATCCATCCACCTTATTGGTGGTCTTCCTCGTTTGCGTTTACCTCAATTTGAAAACGTCAATTTTTAACATCTTTCCTCTTTCGAAAAATGTGTCCAGCCATTGATTCTAACTATGACTCTTAAGATGTAATCAAATTTTATGTAAATTTCATGATTGTATAAATTAGACTTTGTTTTCTTGCACTGCAAAAAAGCATCTTAAAACTTTTCTTTCAAAAATTAGGAGCATGTTCTTTTCAGTTTTGTTCATCGCCCAAGTCTCGCTGCCATATAAAATTATTGGTCTAATTAATGTCTTATATAAGTTTTTTTTTCTTGTTAACAGAGATAAATTTTGATTTTAATTGTTTCTTTAGCCCAAAATAAAATCGGTTCTACATCAAAAGGCGGTTACCAATTTCAACTTTAATCTCGCTTTTATTTTTGCTCAGAATCATCAGACCAAACCCAAACACGATAAGTTTTCAAGTACTGTTCTCCAAATATGTTCCATTAAATTTTAATAAATACACAGACACTTTAAGTCATTCCTCAAAAAATCTCTGGTCACGGCAAAATAGATATTAATATGGTAACACGAATAAATTAGTCTAATAAACACTTTTTCACAAAAGAGTCTCCTCTGTGCTACAAACTAGGACTTTCCCCTACAATTTTTAAAATAGGGCAGAATGTTTCCTCTCAAATATTCAACAAAGATCCAAAACAAGTAAAAAGTCATACATTCATTAATACATTTACCTTTTATCTATTCAAATTTAAAGCTACTGCAGTGCTTCATACTATAGTGCTAAGTTTTATAAACTGGAAAGAGAAGACAATAAAATATAAACTTTAGCATGATTTGGCACAGGAACTTTGTCTCAGCGTAACTCGATAATATCAGTGTTTATTATTCCAACACAGCTGAAAATTTCTCAAAAAAAAAAAAAAACTGGGAGAAATTCCAACTCAGAAAAAGATGAATTACTT
The DNA here is from genome assembly GCA_032207245.1 of Pardosa pseudoannulata. Lineage (NCBI taxonomy): Eukaryota > Metazoa > Arthropoda > Arachnida > Araneae > Lycosidae > Pardosa > Pardosa pseudoannulata. Next base: position 125,116,953 of record CM063501.1, read on the forward strand.
TTTGGGTGTATTGTATTCTGAAATAAATTAAACAAGAAGCAGTGTAGGTAATTGGATAACTATAGCCAAGCATCAATAGAAAAATTTATTTCACTTAATAAATTAAATAAGTTAACATATTCTATCTCCTAAACTAACCAAACTACTTTTGAATACTTCGTAATCCTAGATGTCCTCAGAAGTGATTTGATTAAGGTTACCCAGTTTCTCTACATTAATAATTGGTTCTTTTTCGATACTCAGTCTAAAATACTATGGTATTCTGTTTTATTTTTCAGGTTTTTGACTTTCTTACCTACTCACTCTACAGCCGAAATTTTTCATACAATGTCCTAATCTGCCCCTATTCAATATTCCGCCAATGCAGTATCAATAGTAATCTCTTAATATACTAGTATCAGTCAGCAACTTACAAGAACATATGTTTTGCAGATGCGTCTTCACGTTTGGGTCTCTACGCTCACACAAACAGCAATCCCTTATCAAACTATAACGCCTGTTCTAAAAATAATTAAATGAGGGCATAAAACACCTACTTCTTCACTGATTGTGTTAACTTATATCCCTTTTATCCATAATATTCTAAATTATTTTCTTAGGTAACCTCTACGCTAAAGCTTCAAAATCTACTAACAAAACAAATTTTTATTATAATGCATTTCTTCATTAAGTTCCGCAACGCAATTAAATCCAGCTGAATGTAACTTCAAAATTTAAACAGAAACATCTTTTTTCCATTCATCAAACTTAAATTTATATTCTCTTGGCTCTAAAACAAATGTTGGTGTAGTTGTGCCTTCGCAAACAAAGAAGCACACCAACCCTGAAGCTATTTATTAAGTAAAACAATCACAATATTACATGGAAAAACATAATCAATTGAAACAGTACTCAAATGAGTATTTACAACAAATGATCAATTCTAGTTTATAATCATAATCATAATAAGAAGTATGTTAATCCCTACTTATTAGTTTGTTATTTTGGGTTCATCAAATCTAAAAGACATAGAAACCTTTATCCTAAATAATACTCAAAATCATGGGATCATTTTGTTACTAAAAAAAACACTGGTAGAAGAAAAACTCTAACAGCACCGATCTACCTTTTAGTGGATAAAATTCTATTTAAGTTTCGATGGTTTAGAGAAAGGTTGGTGACAGAATTAGCCCTCAAGTATACACGAAATTAGAATCCAAACAGCAAGTATTCACCTATTGACAGATTATTTGGAACACAAAATTAACAGGCAGAGAATTTTATAAATATTTACCTAAATTATTTCCCTTTTTCGATTGCCCTTATTTAACCTTATATAAATTTTCCCTTAACCTCTCATGCTCCTTTTCCAACCTGTTTTTGCAGTTACCGTATAATATACGAAGATCCCATTTAAATATATTTCTGTTGCACTGGGATCTTCTTCTTACTACATCTTATCAAGCCGTCCATTGCCTCATTTCCACTTAAATAAATAGTTCATGTTGGTGAACCTTTATAATTTTCATAATTATAACGGAACAAATTTTAGACAAAAAGGTTTCCATTTTCTGAGTTATTGGAAAACTAAAATAGAACATTCATCTTCCTCAATAAAAAAACCCCCTAATTTTCATTTATTTTGTGATATGTAAATCTATTAAAATAAATAAATAAATAAAATCTCCAAAAAATATATATGAAAGTGAATACAGGCCTTTCAAGCTTTGGCTATGTACTATGTAAGAAAAAGTATACGTGTAAATAATTCCTCATCAGGCATACTTGAATTTATAAAACATTTACACATAACAAAATTTTATAATATAAAAGAATTTTTCAGTTTATTTCAAAGATCTTAAACCCGTAACATTGATTAAGGTAAAAATGTACTCTAACAGTTAAAAGAAAAAAGGCTTATAAATAAAATTTAAACATTATACGGCTAAACTATTTTGAATTATGCATGTTACTAATATACATGCGTAAATACAAACATCTCGTCGGAAATAGTCAATATTCATTAAGGAATTGTCAAAATGTACATTTAAAATTTCCTTTTGCATACGTAGAGAAACCATGTCAAATAAGGGTCAGAATGGATTCAGCTGTCATTAAAAATGGTATTTCCATTGGAATCTAAAGATCGAAAGTTTTCGTTATTCCAGTATTTATTTTCGTACAAGAAAGTTGAAACAGATCAAAATTGTAATATTGTAATCGTATTACTGAACAGAATTATAATTTTGCCTTACAAAGCAATACAATGGACTCCGATTGTGGTGATCATGGTTAATGTTATCAATCGCTTATTGTTATCGAAATCATTGGTCCCGATTCCCTCAATTCATTTGTATGTTAAAGTTATCGCTTTATGGGAACGTTACATCGGTTAATGTGAATATCAGTTTTCGAACCTCATTTGAACTGCAAAGGAATATTCACAATGTATTCAGAAGGAACTCATTCTTTTCTTTCCCTTCATTCTTGTTTTAATTTCCAAGAATTCTCCCTCTTCCACCTAGTGTAATGAGATAAAACAAAAGAGTAGAGTATTACACTTTCCTGGAATTTTTCAGAAATACTCACACCCTATTGATGGTCAATAGTTGTCAGATAAGCAGAAGACAACAAATTCTATTCGGAACTGAGAAGGAGCTTATTCACATTTTATGCCTTGATAGCTTACATGCAGTTTGTGGATATGGAAGTCAGAAAGCTAAATGATTTAACATTAAAACTAAATATTGAAATTTTAAATCGTTATGACAGGTTATTAACCCTCCGAGTGGAACACACCGAGGAAAAAAAGTCTCCAAAAAATACGCTAAAGTTTTATTGTGTCAGTGACCAAAGTGTTCTATGATTTTTTACCTCACCTTTTGTCACTAGATTGGAATACTGGAAACCCACCCTTGTTATTGTCCCTTGACTTCTGGATATAAATAGATATATAAATAGACATTATAGATTGTTAATTTTTAATACATATAAAGCTCGTCAAGATAATCCCATAAGAAATAATGGATTCTAAAAGTACAAATAAAAATATTCTTTAATAGAATGATTTATTTTTTTTTTACGAAAGTCATCCAAGCTATTATTACACTTGTTACCGCAAACGAAATATTCGAAATAGAGATTTACAAAGCCATGAAAAGTTATCAGCGTCTTTGTGCCTCAGGGAGTAGGGGTGCAGTTCCTAAACAATCGACCTGACCCTTCTATCTCAAAACTCCATGGGGGAAAACACTAGTAGAAATGTGCAATACATCCTTTTTCGGAACGTTTTTGGAAGTCGAAAATTGTAAGTGCGAACCGCTTAGAGGGTTAAATATGAGTCAGCGCAATGCTGCATTAGACATTTCTTATGATTTGTCTTGAAAGTGTTGAAACGTGGAGTACAATACCACTCCGATGACTTTAAAAAGCATTATGATTACGAAAGATTTATCAACGAGCTTCTTAGAAAGAATTGTAGACAGTCAACAGTTGATCATTTTTTTACTATGTAAAAAACTCTTATGTCTTAAAGGATAATATACAGTACATAAATATGAGTTTTTTTCATTTTATTTTGAGATGTAGTACGTGTGAATTAAAGTTGGGAGGGATAAATTTATCTAATTTTGTATATCGTTTATGGTTATGAATCGGCTATTGTAATCAAAATCACGATGTCCCAAACTGATCCCATTAAGCGAGCGCACTGTATTTAATAATGATCTCTACAATGACACGGTAACATAATTAATATACCTAAATAGCTAGAACGCTCTTCAATAATACGATATAAATATTATCCAACAAATTTATTATTGTGTTTGGAAACAACATGCTTCTAGCAATTCGCTCAACAGCATGACACTAACTATTATCTGAAAAAAGCTTTTAGGTGGTCGTTAAAAGTAAAGTAATCTGTCTGAGGAAATAAATACTTTAATTTAAACTCTTTATAATGACATGAAATTACACTCAGTTAATATATTTGTTCAGGGAAAAAAACCAAATTATAATTGTTTCACTGATTAGCAACTCTAATTTCTCCAATTAGAAATGTTTGAGTACCCAATGCTCTATGTAATATTATTACAAAAATAATCTTGTAGGCATTTGCCATATTATTATATTAAACGATCTTTTTTGTCTTCTAGAACAAGCCATCCTTTTAGCCTTTATACGAAAATTGCCAATAGAAAGAAGCGTAGGAGGGGAAGAGGACACTTTCTCTCAGAATAAAATACCTCGATTAACCGATTTCCAGATAAAGTGGAAGTACATTTTAATAGATTCCGAGTTTTTATAGAGGTTAATCTAGCTTTTCAAGGAAATTGATCTGTAAATACGGTATCCTTTCTAAGTGAGATTAACGTCAAAGAAGAAAATAGTTATGTAAAGAAAACATTGGGAATAGATAATTCCCTACACAGAAGTTTGATAGTAATACTTTTAAGTTATTATCATAGGAACTTACTTTGAATATATAGGGACCATAGGAACTTACTTATAGGAATTTACTCTGAAGATATTTTAACCTTCATCGGCAAATATAATTTTAGCATAATTATTTTTCATCTGTCATTAAGTGTACAAGGAGTTTTCTATTCAATATCTGAAAGCCATATCAAAATTTGAGTAAAGAACAAACTTAATTAATTACTAACTGTTAGGATTAAGCATAGGTATTTGACACAACTGCCAAAAATATTCCGGAATTTCATAATGTTAAACGATAATTCTGATATTCTCGTCGAAGAATGTTGCCACCGTTGAGCTTTAGAGATCTTCGTTCGTCAGAAACTTTTTATCCCATAACCAGGTATTCAATTCAGTGAAGATATGAAAATCATTGGCTATTGATTTGGAGTTGTACTCTAAAAAGCAACATACGTCCCATTTAAACTTACATACAGTTAGAAAAGAATAGGTTACGAAAAATACTGTTTAATTTGATTCAACCGAATAGTTATGCACAAACTGAGAAAGAGATTGTTTTAATTTAAAATCCAGATTGTTATATACCATGTAATTGACAAAACGTTGTCATTTCTGTTATTATTCATAATATTTTAGCTTAATAGACTCTCATATTTTCTAGTATGGCATTAGCAGTGTGAGATCGCTTCTACATTGAATAGTTCTTCCAATATGCTTCTTTTTGGTATACTGATTTGTGGATGCCACTTTGTAATTGTTGAGACGTTGGGAGAGTGAATCTTTTTTAACTTTGTGAGTAAACCTGAATCACCGCATCAGCACAGTAAGAAGTAATTTTATGATATGCTGCATAGCATTAGCCGAAAACAGTTCTTAACGAGTTAGACTTGTGAAAGTCTACAGATGTACATATATAGAATCACAACCACCAACTTGGCATTGTTTTTTAAGGTAATAAACTGCTCTAGAAGCTGCATAGTTACACCAGCTATATGATTGGTATTGTCGGGAATGAGGATAATTTCTGAAGCCACTTCTCTTTAATGTGTATTTTATGACTCTCCGCAGTTTTCCTTAAGTCAGACAATAGACTACTGCATTGATTGTATTCCCCTGTTCCATATCCATAAAAGTTTATTTCTTTACCCGTAGCCATATCCTTCTTACTGGATTTGTTTGAACATCTTCAGTATTTTTGGTGAGATTGATAGTATGTCTTATCTTTTCTGTTGTTTTGTTTCCGGGATGATGTACTGAATACAGATTTCATCTCCAGTCACAGCTGATTTAAATAAATTTTTCTTTCACCATTGTTATGGTTCAGGACGGTAGTGCAGATACCATTTAGCAAACACGGAAATCTTTAGAACCCATCAGCACCAAATTATCCAAACTGTACTACTATTATGAGTAAATAAATTTAATAATAATTTAATTTCAGTCTGTTATTTCTACTGTAGATTTTCAAGGTACCTGAAAATGACATCGCATTTGGTTAAGGACCCTATAAGTCTTGGTTAATTCATCTAACTTATATCATCAGTCCGCAAAACAGGAATATACATAAAATTAATCAAACACGGTTTGCTTTAACAGGAAAAATAGTTTAAAATACTACCGTCTTTGATTTTGTTATTTATTAAATGCATAACCCGACACAGTAATGCTGCTAACTTTACAATATTTTCATTATACGTAGGTGGTTGTAAACTTAAGGTAACAAGAGAGCGAGGTTCAAATTCGCAATAGGAGTTAAATTTTCTGCCTTAACAAATGAAGTGATCCAGTATTTAAAAGACATGAACTGTCATAGCAACTCTATCTAAATGTATAATTTCATTCTGACGTTTTATTTAGAAGGGGAAGGTGTTAATTGAAACATATTCTTCAATTTTAGTGCATAGTTATATAATGCTTTTCTCTGTAATTGAAATTTTCCTACCTAAAATGCTTTCAATTGATATTAGAACTTCATTGAAATTCATCAAAAGTAAACAAGTGTTTGAGGAATATTTGGGTGAAGAGCCCTAAAGCGGTGTCGCTCATGGCTTCAGTTCACCATAACATGGGTGAGTTTCCGGTAGAAGTTATTAAAACACTACAGTCTGGATCATACTCAACATTATTTTCATCTCAATCGATTGTTGAAAAAGAACTTGAAAAGTTATTTAATAATTAATCACAATGATTAAAAACTGCTTGTTGTGTAACTCCCTGATCTGGGCCTTGATTCTTATGTACTGTCTTCTTTACATAGCAAGACATATGAGCAGATAAGCATTGTGACTTTGCGAAGTTAGTAATATATATGACTTCTTATTACCAGTTTATGTTTCGTAAATTAGAACTTTTATCCCATTGTACCTGTTACCTGACATCTTCAACTGTATTCATAAATAATATTTTTTCAGTATAAAGTAGTGGCTTAAAAATAGTTAAAATAGTTATTTTCAGAAAAAAACTATAAATCAAAATTCTCTATCAGAATTGAAAAAAAAAGCTTTATTAATTTTTTTTAGAAATAGTCACGGTTATCATATTTACTAAAATTAAAAAGAATGGAAAACATGCAAATATTACAGTTGTGTTACAATTCCTGTTAAATTCGTTTTAACTGAAATAAAAATTCTCAAACGGGAATGTAATTGATATGTGTTAAATTATTGAAAATTAATAAATTAAGTGTAAAATTATTGAAAATGAATAAATTATGTGAGAAACATTTGACTGTATTACGGGTAGTATGTTTTACTATAAGTGACACTGAATTCACTAAGGGCATGTTGTGCCACACAGAAGGTGAAAAAAATGCAAATTTAGGATTAAATGAACCATGCAGTATAACTTCCTATATTAACTCTTTTTATCTGTTCATAAAATGACAGTCTTAGAAAAACAATAAATAGCAGAAAAGTAATAAAAAAATTCTTGATAAAAGGAGTAAAGGAAGCAATAAAAGTGATTTATATAAAAATAACCGTACATCAATGAAAACACCCAAACTTGAAGAAAGATTTAGGTATGGTTTGGGAGTGCTACGGTCTACTTTTTGCAACGCGAGGGCTAATGAGACCGGGACCTACTGCTTAAAGCCGATTCCGAACGGCTACGAACAACCATGCCAAAGTGGGATTCGAACCCACGAAATCCGGTTTCGAAGGCTAGCACCCTAACCATTCGGCCATAGTTCGGGGATTTAGTTATGAAAGTAATAACTTACATGTTTTCAGAAACTAAAAATATCCACATGTGGAAGGTCATTAAACAGGACTTTTAGTGTCACAGTGAAAAAGGCAAAATTGTCTACGGTGTCTGTTGGAGTTTGGGCATTCAAGGGGAATTGGTTCTGGTGTTAAAGCAGTTTTTCAATTTTAACAATTACGTTTAGACACTCCCATAACCAAATGTCGATGAATGTGTCCATTAAAAAATCTTATTGGCACAAAGACATTTAAGTGAATAGTGAGAAAATCAGAGTTCTACAATAAATTTTACGCAATTATGAATGTTGTAATGTAGTTACAACACAAACAGTGTTCGTTATAAAAGGGGAAATACAGTAAAAATATAATACCTTATATTTTAACTAAAACATTTATTATGTACGCTGTTTATTTACAGATGTTATTTCTTGATTAATATATGACATTCATTTCTCGACATTCATCAATGTACAATAATTTATTACAATTTTCTTTTTTAAACGTTATTCCTTAAATAAAAGATTATGAGCCCCAAGGTAATAATGAATATTATTAAGGTTACTTCCAGTAATTACAGGAGAGCAGGCTGCGGCTGTCAACAGTCTAGACGTCGGTGTGGGAGTGAAGGACGTCGGTACTGGCGTAGCGACCGTTATTCCGCAGGACGTCTATGCTGGCGTGCCGATCATACGCATGCGTGTTCGGGAATTGATTGCTGGAGAGGGATCTCTGGCTTGCTCAAGGGATTTTGGATGTCCAGCAACTCTTGAATCCAGACCTCGACTACTTTTCCCACTTTCTTTCCCACCTTTTCATCTCAGTTCGACTCCCCTTTCTTTTCTTTGTCAATCACTTGTTGGTGAAACTTTCCCACATCTTTACCCCCTTCGGGTTAGCAGGTGGGCTCATTAAAATGTTCCCTTTGAGAAAAGTTGGCATTATTGCTTAGCCCGTGCTTCCATATCTCACGGCAACATCCCTGTCTGGGTTTGACCGTTACATTTGTGCCATTCCGTGAGCTATAACTCCTCCGCAGTGGTCCCCACTAAAACTAAAAGTCAACAACTGCACATAAATTCTTCTTAGATATTTATTCCACAGCTGTGTATGCACGTGCTGGCCATCGTGGGAAAGTACATCGGTACAATGAAATTTCTAAGGTGTCCATTCCTAAGGTACCAAAAAACACCACTTGTTATAAACAGGTATACGCCTATTTTGAGACCCCTGATAATAAAGCAACTACTGTACAAAAAGTAAAAAAAAATGTTGTTGGATAGAAATAATTAATCTTAGAAAATAATTTGAATTTAAAACTGTAAAAATGTCTTTTCACCCCTCTTGAAATAGTGTTAATTATAAATATTTCCTTTATCCATACTTTATTAAAATCTGAAATTAAATTTCCTATGTCATAAGAACAAAGTCATTTTATTTTATTCTGAAAAGAGATGAAGTATTCCGCTTTAATAAACGATAATCCTGGCTTGAATGTCACACTGATAAAGCTAACTTTGTTGAATTTTACTTATGAATAACTCCATTAAAACGTAGATAGCTGAGTATGCCAAATTTATCAGTGCTGCACATTCATGTGGTTCTTTAAACCTAATAGCAGTAAAGAATTATGTATTTTATAGGAAGCCTGTACGGACAGATAAACTCGATACAAAGACATTAAGTTAATTAAAAATATTCATCCCAGAAATGATATAATGTAATTAAATGTTATGAATGGAGGAAACTTTAAGTTTTTCTCATCGTACAGTGTTATTAAATGTTAAAAGCAATGAAAAGGTTTTCTTCTCTATTCAAAAAGTAAAATACTCAAGCTGTTGTTTTAAACTCATTTTATATTTAATGTTTTCTAAGAGTTTTATACAAAGAGTTAAATAAAAGTTTTTATAATTTTCCCTGAAACTTTTTTTGCCAGACACATTTTTCTTTCTTTTAACGTCAGTAATAGTGTTGTTCTAGAGTATTTGTCTGTAAAAACATGTTCTACTTGTTTAAGTATGAGCTGAACCACTAAAGCCAGAGCGATATGAAAACACTCCACTTAAAATCTCCCATTATAAATAAACTTCCAAAATTTTCAGTATATCTCTCACAGCTCCTCTAGACCCCAATTGCATGGATTTCAACAATTTTCTCTCTATATTTTTCTCAGAAAGAGTTACTTTTAATGTATTCGGGTTCAAGAGACCCAATGCACGCATATACACTTTGAATTTTTTTGTTAGTATTTGTGGTCAAAGGAGAGATGCTGTCAAAAATATATAGTTATTTTATTAACACTAGAACACAAGGCGGTCATTTTGACCTCAACTGCATTTTAATCTCACATATCTCTCTTTTGTTTTCACCTCTTAATGTGATAATTTTTTACTTTTCCTAAACATTCATTGGTAATATACAAAAGCAAATTCATTCAAATATGATTTTTGGTTTTAAAAAAAATGTGTACCTAGAACGGCCAGAAAAGGTCAAAATGTCCACTATTTTTTTCCCATTAAAGGTGTGTTTTAGACAAAGAATGCTAGTATGGGTGGAGGAGGGTGCTGAACAACTGGTTTAGTATGTTGTCTGAGAAGAACACCTATTTAAATTACTTCTACGCATGCACCGCCGGGAAAAGTACACAGAAATATAGCTCGATAAGTGATCGTTTTTCGTTTTATTAGTGAAGTGATACTTGATTTGGTTTTGGTTTGGAGCGCTACAATCTACTGTTTTGCACACGAGGGCTAATGAGACCGGGACCTACAGCTTAAAGCCGATTTCGAACGTCTATGAACATCTATGCCACAGTGGGAGTCGAACCCACGAACTCCGGTACCGAAGATCAGCTCCCTAACCAATCGGCCAGCTTCGGCTGAAGTGATACTTGAATCTATTACTTGTGTTTCAAAATTATGTGAAAATATTAGACTAACAATAATTACTATTATTTCATTTTAAAAATGTCTCTTAGAACTGTGGCGTTCTGATAACCGCATCGAAGAAGCTCCCGCAAATGCAAATTGCATGGATGCAGATTTCCCTCGATGCTGTGCGCGCGAGCTTGTCGCGGTATATAAAGTAAGCGGCACAGTTCTGTCGAGAGGGGAAATCACTCTCGGATTTGGAATCATTAGGTTTGTGTAAAACAACTTTTCGCCTGTTAATCACTTGCAAGTCGCAAGCTGTTATCAACGCACTGATGTCTTATACTTTACCTTTTTACTATTTATTTACTTTCTTTTAATAAACGTTTTGATAAAAAGCTTATGGTGAAGATTAGTTTGTTTCGCTTTAATATTTCCTCTACAGAACTGTAGGGAAGAATTTTCTGACTGCAGAAGAAATCGTGAAATCAATGCAAGATTTATCACCCGAAAATTCTGCTTCTGAAAATGAGAATGAAAGTTATATCGAAAGTGATATTCCACTTTATGCAGACGAGTCTGATTCAAGCTTTGATTTCAATATACAACAAATAGATAAAATGCATAATATTTCATTTTCTAGTTCTGATAATGAAGTAAATAATAATTCAAATACAAGGTGTAGAACTAATAATAATGCTCAAGTAAAAAATAAGTTATTCCATGACGTAATCATATGCGAAAAATTTCTTTTGGAAGAAGAGTTCAACAAATGATTAGTGAGGAAAATAATTCTAATGAAGTAATAGCTACAGATGGAACCATAAGAAAAAACATCTCAAAATACTTCCAGAAAACGGACGATACATAATGAACGCTGCATAAAAAACGTTGTCCCTTATCGTACTCTAAAAGAAAAAATTAGCTTTGAAAATGATAGTGCCTGGAGTTTTTTTCTAACTGAAAAATTTTGAAACAAATACAATCTTGAATATTAATTGAAGCAAGACGGAGATATGGAGATAATAATTAGAAACTTTCCTTAGATGAACTTGATATTTTCATTTCCATGATGTATGTTTTATATGCAAAAGGACTTTCAATCGATGTCTTATGTATAAAATGGCGAAGCAGATATTTTAACAAAACTATGTCAAGAAGGATATTTAAAGAAATTATACGATATTTGAGATTTGATGTCAAATCGACTAGATCACAAAGGTTGCTAAATGAATATATCACTCTAGTTTCCGAAGTATGAATAAATTTTACTGAAAACAGTTTATTGGGATATAAACATGGTTAAACCACCACTGTAGATGAACAATTATTTCTACGAAAACAAGGTGCAAATTTATTCAGTATATGCCACAAAAACCCGACAAATTTGGGATAAAATTTTTGTAAGCCGTTGATTTATAAACAAAGTATATTTGAATAGGTTTCCTCACTTAAGAAAAAGAAAAATGAGATCACTTTCTGTAACAGTTTGAGAACAGTCGCAGTGTATCGTTTGATGGAACCCTTTTATAACAGTGGAAGGAATATAACGATTGAAAATTTCTTTGCAACATAGGCTCTGTCAAATAGTTTCAAATAAAATAGTCTGAGTTTGGATGGTACCGTCGAGAGAGTACCGGTTTGGAGGACACCATAAACAGAACAAAAAAAAATGAGTTGCCATATAACTTCAAGAAAGCAAAAATGAGTTCTACTCTAGCAAACTAATTTCACATAACATCGTATCAGTGCAAAAAGTACAAAAATGTTCTTTTGCTAAGTACATTGCATCGAAATTTAAATTTATAACACAATATCGTCAAGATTTCCCATAAAGAGTAAAAAAATGTAAAATGTTTTATTTTCTTGAAATTTCTTTTTAAAATGTATGTTTCTTTTGTAATTTGTCCTTAAACTTATTTCCTGAAAATTGTTTTTAATATTATTTTATTTTAAAATATATTTTTTAATTTTTTGAAAGGCCAGTCAAAAAGACCGTTTCCGGCATACGTTTCTAGGTATACGGAAACTGCGGCCGTCGTAGTGTTAAAATGATGAAATATGAGGATGAGCTATCAACACGTGATTTATGTTTTTAACTTGTATGTGTCTTATATTTGAGCTTTCAGAATACTGATAAAAAATGATCTACAGTTCAAATTACTTTTAAAATTTAATATTTCAAATAATCTGCAGTAAATTTAAAACTTTTAATATAGTATTTTTCTTAATCCAAATTTTCTGTTAATTATGAAATGTAATTTTTTTTGCATTTGTCTGAGAAGAGTTCTACCTGGCCTCCAAGGCCTGGCGCTCGTTCTCGTGTAACAGCGGGTAATGTGCACACAATGTGAAATATAAAGGTAATGATATAAAAACTGTGTTGATATAAATATATAAAAATGTGATTTAAGTTTATAACTTGTATTGTCTTGCGCTTTGCGCCTTCGGAATACTAATAAAAAATTATCTACAGTCCAAATTACTTTTAAAAATTAATGTTTTAAATAGTCTGAAGTAAATTTAAAAGTTTTAATAAAGTATATTTAGTAATAAAAATTTCCTGTTAATCATGAAATGTAATTTTGTTGGTATTTGGCTGAAAAAAGTTCTACCGGGCCTCCCAGGCCTGACTCTAGTTCTCGTGAAACTGCGGGTAAAGCTCGTCCTCGCAGGTTAAAGAGAAAAACAGCACACATTGTGAGATATAAAGATAAAGATATAAAGACTGTGAGATATAAATATATAAAGATGTGATTTAAGTTTTAACTAGTATTGTCTTGCACTTTGAGCTTTCGGAATACTAATAAAAAATAATTGACATTCCAAATTAATTTTAAAAATTAATATTTCAAATAATCCGAGATAAATTTAAATCTTTTAATAAAGCATATTTGGGAATACAAACTTGAGATGTAACAAATTGTGAATTCTTTAGTATTATGCTAAATACGGATTACGGTAATTATATAATGAAAAAACAAATTTCTTTCATATTTTATTTGCGTATTTCAGATTACCCAGGGACGAATATTAGCATGCATTTCAAAAATGTCGGTTTTCCGACTTTTTTGAAATGCATGCTAATATTCGATTTTTTTTTTCTGTGTCTTGTTCACTATCACTTTTCATTTATTCTTTTTATCTCAAAAAGAATGCTTGTCAGACAAGATCTAAAATATCCCCTTCAACGAGAAAGGTAAATATATTTGCTCATTTCACAAGTTCTTGCGTGGTGCTCTATAGATTTCTTAATTTTTCTTTAAAAATGCACGTCTTATAAAAGCTGCTTCATGCTATTATACCCATATTAACCTCTGGGAGATGAGTGAAAAAAGTACATTAGTTAAAAAAAAGAAATGTTTACGCTCCTATATTAAATACATTTTAAAAGATACCACTTTTGTGAAAAAGGAAATCAACATTTTTGTTTTTGATTAAATAATAAATATATCAAAACTATTTTCCATATATAATACTTTTTTAAATTTTTGTAAAAATATTTCCATTTTGAATAAGATTTGAGTTATTTTTCATTTTTATTCCTTTTCTCATTTTCTCTCTTTCATGAATAAAGCAACCAAATTTTAAAAGTAATCTTTGGAGATTTAGTAAATAAATACTCAGTATTATTTTTACGGAGCACTCTTCATTAACGTACTAGGAATTCTATAAGAAAGAGAAAATTCGGTTAGTTAAATTATAAGGGAAATAGAAGGCCTATACCGGATTTTAGATTCCTTAATTTAATTATGCACCTGTTGAATCGCTGAAACGTTAAGTTTAACAATATGATATTCAAATATACACTCTCAATACTTCCAAGCAATTTTAAAAGAAAAATGGCATACGGTAGAACCTGTTTAAAAATTTTATAAAGAGAATAAATGATTAAAGTTTTTAAGCAGAAAAACGTAAAAGAAAAAAAATCGAAAAATACATTATGAAAAACATTTTAATCCAAATTTTAATAGTAATTGATTTTTTCTCTAAATATGGTATATAAAGCAATTTTAGAATGAAATTTACTATAATAATTTTATTTGATCTAGAATATAAATTTTCAAAATATCTAAAATTTTAGAATAACAGAACATAATCAAAACGGTTAATGTTAAATTAAGGAAATATCAGGTATATATGTAAAGCAAACGAAACTAAAAATAATAAAATTATATTATTTTCTCTTAATATGTTTAATACATCAGTAATAGTGGATGATTTCATTCTAACAATTTTTTTATTGTAATTTAAAACTTTTCTTCCCTTTGATGGTTTGTTAAAACTTTCAAAGTGACTTGCTCAAAAAAAAAATAAAAATAAAAAATAAATAAATAAAATAAAAAAAAGATTGCATCAGCCCTTCTTTACAAGCATTGCATGAATAAAGTTCATTATTTTCATTCTATTATCATTCAATTCTTCCACAAAAATATATTTCGCATATCTGTTAAGTAGACAGTTAAGTCTCACAAGGAAATGGTAAAGAAATAGAACTTTTTAAACGGAAACTGTTTAGAAAAACAAAAAAAAACTTCTTAAACGAAAAAGTTTACTATTATAGATATATGATATAAATTGAGGCTACAGACAAAGAAAGTCCCAAGCTGAAAAATGTCTTAACTAGAGATTTCTCAATACAAGCTCCATTGCTTTCACATTACGTAATTCAATATTTAAAGTATTTTTTGTATAAAATGTCCTATGACGACGGTATCTATTATTTTTCCATAATTCGATTTATTTATGTACATATTATTTTTCTTATTTCATTAAAAATTCAAATGTTCTTATCCTGGACACAAAATAATTAGAATATTCTATTAAAAACTGTAAGATAAACTTACTTTACTGCAGTTCAATAACAAATAAACTAAAACAGTAATTATATGTAATGTGGATTTTTTTACTATTTAATTTGATCATTAATCAGTATAATGTATTTATATTTGTTAATTGTAAATTTTATTTATAGGACAAAACATAAAAAATTAATATTTTTTTCAAAATTTTGGTTTTTATATATTAGTTTCCATATTAATGATATGGATTAAGTTTTAAATTAAGAAATATTTAGTTGGTGTACAATATTTAAAATGCACGTTTTATAAAAATGCTTCATTTTATAACCATATTTCTGAGTGAAAAAAGTACATTAGTTAAAAAAGATGTTTACGTTCCTATATTAAAATTTTTAAAAGATATCTTTTTGAAAATGCAACATTTTTTGTTTTTGATTAAAAATAAGTTCAAACTATTTTTATATAAACAAATTTTTGTAATATCTTAAAAATGAGATTTTTCTTTTTATGTCTTTTCTCAATTTTCTTTATGAATAAAGCTTTTCAAGTAATCTTTTTTAGATATTTGTTTATTTTTTCACATATATTAAATAAAATTATAAAAAGAAAATTTAGTTATAAATTGAGTATTAAAAATAATTTTAATTTAAAATGTGTTTTATAATTAGTTAGCTATATATTAAATATACAGTAATATTTAGTAAAAAAAAATGTTTACGGTCATTTAAAATTTTTATAAAAGGAATAATGATTAACATTTTTGAAATTTGAAAAATAAAAATACATTATAAAAAAATTTTTAAATTTTTAAGTAATATTTTTTTTTAAAAGATTTCATTTTGAAAAATTTTCTATATTTTTTTTGATTAAATTTTTAAAATATCAAAATTTTGAATAAAGATAATCATTTTTTTAAGAAATATTAGATAATTGAAAGCAAAGAAGTATTAAAATTTTATTCTTTTTATAGTTTAATATAAAGAAAGAATTACAAATTTATTTTAATTTAAAATTTATTTTTTTATGTTTGTTAAAACTATAAATTCGTTAAAAAAAAATTTGTAAAAGATATGAAAGAAGATATTTTTTAATAATAAATTTTATAAAAATATGTAACGTAAAAATTTCAAATAGATATAAAAAGCAATTTTAAAAGAAATAATTAAATAGAAATAAAAAAAATAAATAAATGAAAAACAAAAAAAAAGAAAAAAAATAAAAAAAAAAAAAAATTTACAAAAAAAAAAAAGAAAAAATACAAAAAAAGAAGAACAGAAAAAATAAAAGAAGAATTTAATGTTAAATTAAGGAAATTAGATAAAAAAAAAAAAAAAAAAAAAAAAATATTATACTATGAAATAAGTTAGTGGATCAAACAAATTTATTGTTGCAATTTAAAACTTTCATTCCCGTATTTGATGGTTTGTTAAAGCTATCGAACACTTGTTAAAAAAATAAAAAATAGAAAAACATTCCTTGAAAAAAATAAAATAAAAAATGTGAAACAAAACAAGGTAATGATAAAGAAAAAGAAATTCTTAAAAGGGAAATGTATAGAAAAACAAAAAAAAACCTTCTTAAACGAAGAAATTTAATATTATAGATATATCATATAAATTGAGGCTAAAAACATAGAACATCCCATGCTTAAAAATGCATTAACCAGAAATTTCTTAATGCGAGCTCTACTGCATTAACAATACGCAATTCAAAATTAAAAAAAAAAAATATGTGTTCATAGTTGAGGTGATGACCAAAGTCTAGGACAGCCGTATAAGTCGAGTCCCTGAGAGAAATTACAAATTTGAATGAAAACTAATTCGTCCTTCTGAATTTTTTTTAATTTTAAATATAAAGGTGATACATATAAAAAAGGGATTTTACATATAAAAAGGTGAGAATAAGCAGTAACAATGCTAATTATGCAATCCTTCCAGAGGATCCATACTTGATTGAAAATCCGTCCAACATGGTGTCTTATAAAAAGAAAAATGGTGAGAAAAATTGCAGACAAAAATCTGCCAAAGATTTTTATCTGCACATTCCTTTTTCTCCCTTGCTCTATTTCCGAAGGCGGGGGGCAGATCTCTCAAAAAAGTCCGTTGGACAGCTTTGCCCTGGCCGAAGATGGCTACTCAGTGGTTAGCAACCCCTCTTATTCAATGCGGTCAAGGAAGGGTCATTCAGAGAACTTACAAATTTGAATAAAAACTAATTCGACCTTCTGATTTTTTTTAAAATTTTAAATATAAAGGTCATAATTATAAAATGGTGATTTTAAATATAAAAAAGATGAGAATAAGCAGTAACAATGCTAAATATGCGATCCTCCCAGATGGACCATACTTGATTGAAAATCCGTTCAACGTGGTTTCTTATAAATAGAAAAATGGTGAGAAAAATTGCAGATAAAAATCTGCCAAAAATTTATATCTGCACACTCCTTCTTTGCTCTATTTCCGAGGAGGGGGGGCAATCTCTCTCAAAAAAAAATCCGTTGAACAGCATTGCCCGGGCCGAAGATGGCTACTCAGTGGTTTGCAACCTTGTTCATTGCGGTGGAAGGAGGGTCATTCACTTCTAGGTCACCTCTAGGTTTGCCTCTAGCTGGGTATCTCTCGCTGGCATTGTAAAAGTGTAACTCTTCTGTTACATTCCTATTTTGGGGTATGCATCACATTTATAGCGTGATTATGATGAAACTGAAATTTGTGGTATTAATGGGTATTGCTATTAGTAGAAATCACGTATATATGGATATTTTGACTCAGACTGAAGTTCAATTCAAGCGACAAACATGGCTGTCTGTTATTTTTTCTAAGCAACAAATACAGAAGAACATATTTCATCTGGAGATCCTTCCGATAGAAAAATATTATATCAAATCTCAAAAGCGTTTTCCGCTCATAAAATTTATAGATTTCAATAAATTTTATAAAGCATTATTGAACGACACATATATGTAATCATTTACATATGTATAAGGAATTATGTGTAGAGTAATTCCATTTAGAACGATTATTATGTTTAGGGTAATTGAGAAGTTTAATAACACTGTACTTCTCTATTCAAAATTCGAGTAATATAGTTATACGCTTCACATAGCTTATGGTTATAAGATAACAAATAGTGCAAGAAACAGATAAAATTTGAGATCCTATTCAATACTAATAGGTTTCCAAGCTAGTAATTACTAGTATTATCGCTGTGTGCAAATATTCATCAGTAATAATGATCTGAATTGTGAATATACATAGAACACCGTGAAAACTATAGTATTCCGTTACTAGTAATAAATTGACGATAGATGGTATTCTACTCTTCACTAAATCAACAACATGTAAATAGCGGTACGTGTGGTTTTTATTCAAATTTTATAGAAGATAAGACTGTCCAAAAATTGTGCCCATGACTACGTGAATCTCCATTAAATAGAGTAATAGTATATTAACAAATTAAATAAAATATTAAAAATACTTCTAGATTATTATGAATTGGTGATTGTTTTTCCTTTTTATCTTGCTTTGAAATACGCTAATAAGTAGCTAATGTAATATGTTGTAGAGTGTATAGCAGAAAAAACTTCGGTCTCAAGTGTGATCTAAATTTCGTTAATTTGTCTGCCTAAAAATAGGCGATGATCTGCTTAATTATGAATTTATTCGGTCAATGTCTTCACAAAATTGATAAGTATATAACTGTAACAATAAGTTACATTCGGTCAGCTTTTATTTACCCCTTCTCGTAAGCCTTCGTCAAAGACATACAGTAAAGGACTGGTTTGAACTATCAGAAACTTCAGATTTCTTCCAACCAATTGATGGGTCCTTTGGTTTAGCGGGATTCTGACCCCTTCATTCTAAAAAGGGACCCCTGTTTTTTCTCTGGGGGCAGTCGGATTTTTTTAGAGGTTAAGATTGTTACCAGAGGAGAGAAGAGGGGGAACGCTGCTGGTATCTGCTGATTGCGAAATAGACATTTTTTCGAGCTACACGAGAAAAAGGAAAAGAGACGCCATTATTTTTTTAGGGCCGACGCGAGTCGAGAGGAGTCTTCCATATCTACCAATGATAAATTGTTTTCCAGTTGTATTCCTTAGGCTTAGGCTTATATTTAGGCATTTAATTGTATAAAATATTTTAATCAAGATGTATTTGTCCATGTGTTTTTAATGATTTTTAATTTCTTCTTTCTCAAACCCTAGGCCAACGTAAAATTATTTTTTACATTTTATTTTTTACAATAACCCATTTTATGAATTTGGATCATCAGCCGTTACGTCTTTTTTCTCAACAAATATAAAAACAATCTTTTATGTTATAGTAAGGTGTAACTGAATGTCCTAGAAATACATAAAGGATAAAAATAACTCTAAAACTAGAACACAGAAATATGTTCAGTACTAAAACTTAAATTCTTAATATAGGTTAGAATTTATAAATTTGTTAAATGTATGACTAAATTTTAAGAAATAATTTAAATACAGAAACTATAATACTTTAAATTATTGAAATTTATCACTCTTTTAGTTTTTAAATGGTTTAAAACTATTATTCGAAATCAAATATAAATGAAAATAAAATTTTGAAAAATGATTATATAAATTTGAAGTCCTATATCTCATAAAAATTTCTTTTATTGAAAAACATTGAATTTTTATCTGATATCCACTTATTTTCTCTGAATCGTAGAAACTATATCTTAAGACATTTCAATGAATGCTACACCCATATATATCAATCAGATATAATCCATAATTAACTCCTTTATACCAGACTTAATGTTTCCTATTAACACTCACAAACACTCTACAGCTTTGTCTCAGCTGATGAAGATATGTAGATTGAGGAAAATCTATTAAAGTGACATATAGTCCTAGATTCAACAATAGATGTTTAGAGCTAATCGTAAATTAAGTTCTATAGGCTCATATTCTAGGAAATCGCCGATTAGGTCTGACAGATTATCGTTAAACTGGGTCATATCTTGCTTTAGGAGAACTGTCCGGGTAACTATAGACAACGATTTGCGTAAATTTAAATACCACTTCAAGGTACTTGTCATGATATTGGTTTATAGGTATATATGTACGATGTTATATATAAATGTAAGAAATAGAAGCATTATTTATAGATAAATTTGAATTTGTTCATTAAGAATTGAAGTTTATTCTTACGCAATAAAAGATTTATGCCCTTCCACATTTTACTGTATGAATTACATTTGTACAATTTTATATCAATTTTACATCAATGACTTAAAAGAAAGTAGATTTTAATCTTCATAAAGATCGTTTTGGTGTAATCCAATATATGTCAAATGCTCGTAATCAGATATTAACTTTAAAACGATATCAAGAAAGTTAAACATCGATTCGTTTTAATCAATGTTGTGTATTTTTTAAAAATATCTATGTGGTCTCACGTCTTTCCCCTATATAATAATAGCCTAAGTTATCTGTCCATATGTCCTCGAATTTATGAAGCGGTTGGACCTGGAATGGATTCATATTAGATTCTTGATTAGTTAGGGTTAGCAAATTTCAAAGCGAGTAAAGTTTAAAACGAATAATCTTTAGTCAGCATAATTGTAAAATGGAACAATATTAATATATAAACGTTCCAATAGTTGGGAATGGATCATGTTTATTTCGATCGCTTTCATTTGTTATGTTTGAAACACATTCTTTTAGCAGTGAACTGAAATGTCTTGTAATCGGGATCTTCAATCTAAAAGATTTCTTTGATTGAATCAATGTACATTGAACTATAAGGGGCATTCAAACAGCCACATCGTTGATCGCTGATCGCTGATCATTGATCTAGCCTGCTCACTGTTTGGGATTTCATTGTACCCCTCGCTATTTCAGATCGTTTTCTAGGTACCTCTGTTGAACTTCGGCAACTTCGGAAGATTTTTTTTCTAGCCCATATCTTTGAAACAATTACATTCCGCGGTGGTCAACTATCTTTTTTAAATGAATTTAACGTGATTCAAAACTGCATTCACAGTGTATCATAAGAATTTAGAGGAGTATGAATATAAACAATTTATTGAACGTGTACCAGATAATTCTCAACCAAAAAAGAAACCCTTTTGTTACTTGCGCATCATAGGGTAGTTCATATGACTAAATTTTAAAATTAAATTCTTTAGTATTTATCATATATTCTAAATTCTTTTTTAAGTTAATAGCCTCATTATTGTTAGTTGATTTTTATTTTTGTATTTAAAAACAAAATAAATGGAACGTAGAGATAATCTTTTCTCAAATTAAAATATTTTCAGAAATCAAATTTTATTTAAGTAATTTAATTTAGTCTTAAAAACTTCAATACCATATAACAAAAGCATTTACAAATACAGGCCAATCAACAAAATATCATTTCCCGAATCTCTTGTGCTGGAAAGTATTAAAACATTACTTAGAAATATTTAAATTATAGTTTATTATTTTCAATGAAAACTAAGAATTCTTTCAAAAATATCTGAAAATATTTCTGTTTGACAAACATAAAAGATCGTTAGCATTTTAAACTTAATAGTTCAAACAATCTAATTGTCACTACATCCTTAAAAAAGTTCAAAAATGTGATTGATAAGAAAACAAGATTCAAAAAGGGAATTAATTTATTCCACCTGTGAATTCGTCAAAGCTTTCTCGTCAAAATTGCCACCAGGAAAACGAGCAGTTCATTGGAGTCACCCATCAGTTAAACACAAATTAATCACTCTTTATTACGCAAGACTTTTCTCAATCTCTTTAAAAAATGTCAGATTTCGTGAACAAATGTGAACTGTCAAATATCCTGTTAAAATAAATCTATTTATAACACCTCAATATATTGTCCACCATTGCCACAAAGTTTGTGTCTATGTGACGTCACCAAATGATAACCAATGAAAAGTAGTCCAGGCAAGTTAAGCGAATAAACGATATGAACGATCGGGTTTTCATAATCTCCATAAACTTTAATGCTCCTGACAGGAACATCAAACGGTTAATCAACCATTTATCTCACTATTACCTGCATGAAAGAACGAAAAATTCACGTTTGATTAATTTAAAAATCTATCTCTAGGAGAATAACTCAACCTAAAATTTTTACGACACAATAACCGTCGACCTTAAATGGTGAATCAAGATTTTAAAGTGATTAAAACCACATGGCATCCAATTATTCACTCCAGTAGCTGTGCAGAAAAGAAATGGCGATCGAATCGAAGACTTTTCAAAGACCATTTTCGGGACATTACTTAAATAATCTAGCGTGAAAATAGCTGACATAGAATGATTCTCCGATTTTAAAATTATACCGGGAAATGAAGCGGTAAATCTCAGTGATTACTCTTTTTTATCAACTTTCAAAATGACGATAGCAAATTTATTTAAAATCGATAAACGATAAATTTCAAGAGAAATGAAGCATGACATGGATTCTCCATAAACCATGACTTAGTCCAGAGAAGCTTGTTCAGTTTTATTTATCATCCTTTACTAAAGTAAATAAGATTTAAAAATAGGTTGAGTGGAAGAGGGTGTTTTGTATGGAGGTATGTGGTAGTTTAGAAAAGCTACCTTTAAAAAAGATATTAGCTTAAAAATGATATCTTTTGTCAATATCTTATTCTTTTATTTAGTTATTGAAATTTTAAAATAATGTCAGTTTGTTTTCTTCTTATTGAATATTATATTCGAAATTTAGATTAATAAAGTCATTGATGTATAAATATTTAGAAAACTGGTTTACTATTGCTATGAGTTTTTCTTTAGTACGGGGCTACTCTCATGGTGAAGACCGAATAAACGTCTGGGCCAGTCGCACGTATAAGTAGAGTACTCGTAAGAAAATACAAAAGTAAAATGAAAACTAATTCCTTCTGCTAATTTTTTTTATTATGAATATAAATAAAAGTGTAAGTAGAAAATAAAAATGCTCATTAGGCCATCATGCCAAAGGGACCATACTCGATCAAAGATTTTGCCAATATGGCGTCTTAGTTATATAAAGAAAATGATGTTAGAACTCCGCAGAAGATTTTGACCTCCACACTTTTTCTTCCTTGCTCTCACTTCGAGGGGGCCTGCAGATCTTTTGAAAAAGTTCGTTGGACAGCGTTGCCTGGGCCGAAGATGGCTACTCCGCGGTTAGCAACCCCTCTTGACTAATGGGGTCGAAGGAGGGTTCACTTCACTTCACTTACGCCTCTAGGTCAGTTTCGCGCCAGCGTTGTAGAACTTTAACTATTTGTTACAGCTACAATGGTGCAAATACCTGGCTACGGAAAAATAGTGAAAAGACAGTTACATATCTAGAGAAAAAAAATATCCTGAAACACATAAATTTCAAATATCAATAAAAATCAATAAAAAAAAATAAAATAATTGTACAAAAAATATATTTCTACGTTATAGAATGATATTATGCTATTTTCGGTGTCCTATATTTTTACACAAACGCTTCAACAATCTGCTAAATGGCCTATAATGGCACAAGATATTTGCATCATTGTAAGCTCGGCTATGATGGTGCAAACATCTTTCAGAAGAAGAACAGCAAGTTAAAAAAATAGATGTATGGCAGGAATAGTAATTACATGGCATGGTTTCCAAGTTTCGAACACTAGAACAGTTTCCGGTGTATAAATGTATTTAAAATACGAATAAAAAATAATAAATAAACACAATGATTGTAAAAAATGAGAACTGACATGCAGGATCGCGGTTCACTCTTGGCTCCCCAAAAGTGCTAAATAATCTCTAGTCTCTTGGAGAAAAGATCGTGAGATCACTCTTTCTTAGGCTTCACAATTGTAAAAAAAGTGTGTATGCGTGAACATTCGATACAGATCTAATTTTCCGTACATTAAGTTTTTATGCTATCCACTATGTTGCAACTGAAAAAAAAATTTTGCTCGAATTTTAAGTTTTACATAATTGAAATCTCCGGTTTACATAAAAATCAAATATGTGATGGAGAAGGATATAAGAAAGTTCAGAATTCGTAATGAACTCTCTAACTAGAACAGATTAGTATAAGTCGAATTTTGAAAATTTCACGTTAATCGTATGGAGAAAACTTCTTTTAGTTCGGAAAATTCTACTTGATGCAAAATCTGAAGTACGATGATTTACTCTATATACAGGAAAGATATATCTTTTCATCATAGCACAAATCTAGAAACTTTCTTACTTTAAATATAAAGGATTCCGCCCGAAAGAAAGTTTCTTTTTCTCAATTTTTACACTGTCAGAAATAATATTACAGCAAATAGTATGAAACATTAATCAGAGAACCAAAAATATTGTCTTTACACATTAGTTTAAGCTATTTTAGGTTCGCTCTGTATAGAGAAAACTTTTGACCTAAAACCCTAAACTGTTATGAATGAAAAAATGTATAGCTTATCATTAGTTTATACCAATAAGATTAACAAAATCTCAACAGTATCAAATTATATTGTATTGTAAAATTTATTTTCAGCAACCTCTTAAAAATTGTCATTTTTTAATCTTTAATTTTACATTTATTATTATTATCATTTTTTAAACATTGTGGGGGTTACTTTTAGTTTAAAAGCAGAGCTAATAATGTAGCTGAAACTTTTTGTTGAAAAATGTATTTTGCATGTGTATTTTGTGAGTATAAAAAAGGTTCCCTGAAATTAAGACGACGGTCCAATCCTGATTATTTTTCTATGAATTCGATATTGCATTGATAGCTCACATTCTTTTCTTATCTTTCAATGGAAACCAGTTCAAACACCTGGACACATCAAGGGGTAAAAAGATGTCTATTCTATTCAGAGATTTTTTGCAAGATAAACTTACTCTCTTACTGCCAGTTCATTAACTGCAAGAAAAAACCTACAACAGTATGATTAAAATGTAATGTTGGACTTTGTTTTGACTGTTTCCGCTAATTTCATCTATGAATCGGCCTAATGCAATGTAAGTGATATTTGTTAAGTTTTAGTAATGTAATAGACCGTTGTCCTATTTATAGGACAGCCAATTACATAAAAAATTAAAAATATTTTTTTTTCAAAATTTTGGTTTTATATACTTAGTTACAACATATTAATGATATGGATTAAGTTTCAATAACTTACAGAAATATTTAGTTGGTGTGGTACAGTATGGGTTAAGAATAAAAAATATTCAGGTACAAAATATACAAGCATGAAATACAGGAACTTTAAACAATTTACATTTCAATTAACTTTTTCAATTAACAATTTACATTTCAATTAACTTTTTCAATTTACAATTTACATTTCAATTGGATTGGAGTTTGGATAAAGTCCTATTAGCTATTCCTTCTATAAGGTTTTATTGCTTTTGACTTTCATTGCATTTCTAGTTTTATAATATTTATAGTTTATTATCTGAGAGATATATTTTAAATATGTGATATCTTACACATTAATTAAGTTTACAATTCGGATTAAATTACTATCTGTAAATATAACCCACTTCCATATATTACTGAAAAATAATGTATCTCATATTCTAGTCTTTAAAAGTCCTACAGGTAAATCAAGCATAAAAGTAACAATACATTTTCTGCATTGAAATTAGTTTTAACCTGAAATCTACGAAACTCGTAAGTTCTTTAATTAAATATTTCTTTTTTGACACGCCTTAGGCTTACTTTAGTTACTTTAGTTTCAATTAAACCACAGTCAACTTCCTTGTTATTTTGCACTAATTTGCTTTTCACACTTAGAACTCAATTAAAACTACCTGTGTTGTTCTATGAAATTTTTATTTACTCCATACATAATAACTGATATATAAGAATAATGATTTTAACGAAATAAACTAATTATCTGGCTAGGTATTCCGAACTCTGAAGTGTAAACTCGGCATGCAATTTATAAAGGGAATAAACAGATAAAAAATAAATTACCTAATATATTATTTGAAATAAACGAAACTTTCTTGAAACTACATTTCCTGCCTTCTCTCTTATAATAAATTTCTTCGGAGATGCGAAGAATCTTTAGGTTTGAATTAATTTACTTTATATTAAACTAATTTTTATGATACATTTGTTGTTAACAAGATTCTTTTTTTCTCAGAAAATTAGTTTCTCTGAAAATGTGGTAGTTTACAATTAAATTTACTGTGACTAAAATTTAAATGAATTTTGGTAGACTCTCAAAATGTACAGAAATTTTGTTTGAAGTTTCGATGTTAATAACGTTATGTTTGATCTTTTTTAATTTTTAGGGATATTAATTTTAAATAAAGTTAACAACACGTCTAGAAATTATTTGAGTTATGATAAAAAGTACAGTTCTTGAAAACAAGCAAATAACTTTAATTACCATATCTATTTTCTGTAGCACAAAAGATATACCTGTCCTTTATTTTTCTTATTTTTAATTTATTTTTTAGAGTAAGTGTTTCAAAGCTAATTAAAAGTTTCTACTAGATGGCTTATATTATCAACTGCTTACAGAATAAAGCTTTTTCATTCCTGAAAGAAAAAGAAAATGTTAGAAAATGCAGAATATGAAAATAGAATCTTGGAAATCGAAGACTTTCAGGTGGAATCTATGCTCCTTGTGAATTGAAGATTACCACCATTGCTTTCTATTGTCACAATTAAAATAAATGAATAAATCTCCTATATAATAATAGCCTAAATTGTGAGTCCATGAATTTCTGAAGAGGTTGTACCTGGAATGGATACAGTCATCCATATTGGATTTTTCATGAGTTAGGGTTAGCAAAATTGAAAGCGAGTTCGAAATCCACCCCTTTTCGAGAGTTTAATGCTATTATTAAAAGCCTTATCCTTCCTCTTATTCTATACGACATTCATTCTTGATAGGATGGCAAAGGCAGAAAGTAATATTGAAATTATCGGGCTGTTTCTACTTGACTACCTACCTTCTACCTGATTGAATGCAAGATTGAAAGCGAGTTCGAAATCCACCCCTTTTCGAGAGTTTAATTCTATTATTAAAAGTCTTATCCTTCCTCTTATTCTATACGACATTCATTCTTGATAGGATGGCAAAGGCAGAAAGTAATATTGAAATTATCGGGCTGTTTCTACTTGACTACCTACCTTCTACCTGATTGAAAGCAAGATTGAAAGCGAGTTCGAAATCCACCCCTTTTCGAGAGTTTAATGCTATTATCAAAAGCCTTATCCTTCCTCTTATTCTATACGACATTCATTCTTGATAGGATGGCAAAGGCAGAAAGTAATAATGAAATTATCGGGCTGTTTCTACTTGACTACCTACCTTCTACCTGATTGAAAGCAAGATTGAAAGCGAGTTCGAAATCCACCCCTTTTCGAGAGTTTAATGCTATTATTAAAAGCCTTATCCTTCCTCTTATTCTATACGACATTCATTCTTGATAGGATGGCAAAGGCAGAAAGTAATAATGAAATTATCGGGCTGTTTCTACTTGACTACCTACCTTCTACCTGATTGAAAGCAAGATTGAAAGCGAGTTCGAAATCCACCCCTTTTCGAGAGTTTAATGCTATTATTAAAAGCCTTATCCTTCCTCTTATTCTATACGACATTCATTCTTGATAGGATGGCAAAGGCAGAAAGTAATATTGAAATTATCGGACTGTTTCTACCTGACTTCATATACTCTAATTAGTTCTCTCACAACGTGCAGGCGTTGTACGTTTGGTAGAAAGTTTGCCCACTTGATCGTCGTAATTCTCGGTTTGACGATTCTATAACCGACGCAGCCAATTTTTTTAATGTCTAATAAATCTGATATTTTCTGCTTTTTCTTTTAAATTCTTATTCCGAAAGATGTTTTATTATTTTTAAAATAAATTTTTGCTATTTTTTCACCTTTTTATAATTTTTATTATTTTTATTTTATTAAATTCACGTATTGCTTTACGAATGTCCCTGGCCACATAAACATTTCCTGTTGTGTATCCTTAAACTTTCTTCTCGTAATGTAATAATAGTCTAAGTTATCTGCCCGTCTGTCCTCGAAGTTATGAAGCTGTTGGACCTGGAATGGATAGAGCATCCATATTGGATTTTTGATCAGTTAGGGTTTGCAAAATTCAAACAGAGTAAAGTTTATCTTTTCCTAAACTATAGATCCGATTCTGAAGTAAATTGGTATGAATAAGCTTCGTATCACAGCGAAAAATACTGTCCTCTTTAAAACGTTCGAAAACCCCTTTTCGAGCGTTTAATGCCATTATATCAAGCCTCATTTTAAGAGCAAGCGATTAAATTTATCAATTTATCACATAATAAATAGGTAAAAATAACAATTTTTTTCTAGCACTATAACTTTATTCCTTTAACCATCTCATTTAATCATTTCTTATTTTAAATTATTTCAATATTTTCTGCATTATTTTCATACGTTTTATAACTAAACTTAGATATTACATAAACAATTTTCTTTTTTATTTAATTTAAATAATAGATTAAGTACATATGTGATAATTTTAATCGATTATTTTTGTAGAAAGTTAATTCTCAGATAAAAAACAAACCATTTTTTTACCTGCCTCATAGGGTCCTTCTTTACAATTCTGGAAAATTAAAAATTTTACTGATCTCGTCATATGACGGGCTATATGCTAGTAAATAAATAAAATCAGTAGAAGCTAAAATGGATACCCCTACTCCTTCTCGAGCCGAAAGATGGCCGAATGTTTAGGGTGCTAGCCTTTGGAACTGGAGTTCTTGGGTTCGAATCTCACTATGGCATGGATGATCGTAGCCGTTCGAAATCGGTTTTAAGCAGTAGGTCCGGGTCTCATTAGCTCTAGTGTTGCAAAAAGTAGACCGTAGCAGTCTAAAGCCAAAACCAAACCTACTCTTCCTCGGCGCAACAGCCCCAAAGGGACATTTCCTACGGTACCAATGTCTGTTTCCGAGACAAAGTACCCTGGGGGTGCGAAGCATATGATCTTGTTAGGTGCTAAACCTTACGCGGAACCCCCAGCGTTTAGTTCCCAAGCACATTTGGTCCTCAGTTCATCTACCCACTGAAATGATGAAGTGAATAGTCAATCTTGCCCAGTCCGGGGATAAAATAGATACTACGGCATGAAAATTGCGACTTTTTCTGATAGAATGAAATGTGGTTCATAAAACAAGTACAAAGGCTTTAAGTAGCATTAATAATTTAGACTTTAGTTTAAAGAGTGTGGAAGGAATGCTATCTCAAATAACCAGGTCTTTGATTTTAATTTATATAGCTTGGAAATTAAGATTAGAAAATTAAAACGATACTTGGAAGAATTGTCGGAGCAAACATTTTTGATTTAAACTATGTCTCATTTTTTGCATTTTATTTGTAACATTTTTATTCAACTTTAGAAACACGACATGGTCCAACTTACACTCAATACAATTTAAAAGTAATTGTTTCGTTATAAATTTGTTAGAATTGTTTTAGACGACATATGTTGATTTCTAAATACCCGTGCTTCATAAGATTTTCTCAATCCATGTTATTTAAAGAAAACTCAACATTTCATTCATTACTAAATCCATATATAATGGATTTGTATAGGAGTGAGACTCAGAAAAAGCTCCCATTTCCAAATGTTCTCATTGCATTTAAGGACTTATTTAGAAGATAACGAAGACTAAAAAATCTATAAACAAACAGTTTGAAATTAGGAAATATACTACATAAGAAATGAGTAAACTCTTTGGGGTGTTTAAATGGTTTTCATCATGCGAGGATGAATATTTCTACCTCTTGCACTAGTTCTCAAAAAAATGTTGTTTCTCTTTTAACAAATATTAATAATTTAGAACCTTGAAATTCATATCGATCAAAAAATATAAATATGAAACATTGCTGTAGAGAGCTTGATTATATATAGATTTAGGATATGAAAAATGCTGAAAATTAAATATTTAAAATATTTACATGTACTTTTATTTAAGATTTTGTTATGCTATAATAGAATTTAAAACATAATAGTTAAAACACTATATATTAGATAATAATTATTAGAAGAGGCATCAAATTCATTTTGTAATAAAATGATACTTGAGAAAAAAATCAAACAAACGCTCTTAAGTGATATCTTCTTGCAGTCCAGGCACTGCTTTTGTGGTTATCCAAATATTGGAGAATAAATTGTTTTTGCTCTTCATCATACTTAAAATGGCAGTACCATGTGTCCTTGTAACTCTCTTTTTATTTTATTTTTTGTTTTTGGTTAAATCAGTGCAAACACAGACTCAGTAATTTCTTATGTATCCTTAATTAATAATAGTCCAAATACCACCTGTCTAGACTAAGATTGAGAAAAATAATGTCGACATCCAATTTCTTGAACAGATAAAAATGTGTCTTCCATTACTTATTCTGAAAAATATACCTAATAAATTTATAAGGGAAAAGTGATAGCTTCTTGCAGACCAGGTACCTTTTTTTGTAATCATCCAAATATTGGAGAATAAATTGTTTTTGCTCTTCATCCATACTTAAAATGACAGTACCTTGTATCCTTGTAACTCTCTTTTTATTTTATTTTTTGTTTTTGGTTGTATCAGCGCAAACACAGACTTAGTAATTTCTTATGTATCCTTAATTAATAATAGTCCAAATACCACCTGTCTAGACTGAGATTGAGAAAAATAATGTCGACATCCAATTTCTTGAACAGATAAAAATGTGTCTTCCAATACTTATTCTGAAAAATATACCTAATAAATTTATAAGGGAAAACGAGGAAAGGACGGGAGCAAAGACGTTCAAAAGACACTCTAATAAAACTCTAATCCTAGGGTTTAACTAGTTTTCGGCTACATTGTTTACAAATTTTTTAAAGCCACTTTGATCCTGGTGGAGAGCTACAAAACTATACTGTTTAAAATCTTTATTTGTATATGCATAGGCTTCCAATTTCAAAAAATTAAATTTTGTTTAAGTAAAGTCTACGAATTACAAATTTTACATAAGTGGTTGATCACCGTAGTTAGTAATTTATAAACATTCTTGCAGGATTCATGTTGTCAATTACTTCCGGCACTGCTTACGATCGAAACTTCATATTAATATTATTACTTTAACCCTTTAAAGGTCACCAAAATAAATTCATGGGAATTTAATGTAATTTGTTTATAAATGTTATCTATAAGTCTTGTATATGTAAAATATATAATTTTTTTTTTACATTCCTTAAAAGGGTTTGCCTTAGAGGATACCAAATTAGGGTTTGAAAAATGGTTTAACTGACTAACCCCTACTCTGGTACAGGTTGAACATTATGCTTTTTAAAATTTTAACTATACTGAAAGAACAATAAATGATAATCCTTAAACTGGTATAATAAATAAATAGCTTAACAACTTAAAAGTGTTATTTGTACAGATACTTTTTTGGGGGGGCCATAAGTAAGATAAATTGAATCTGACTTCTCAGGTACAGAAAATTTAAATACATATATTTCAATAGAAGAAGAAATAAATATGTTAAACGTAGAACTATCATCTGTTATATATTTAAAATATCAAAAATATATTATGTATAAAATGTATAAAATATGTAAAATATATAAAATATATAATGTATTTTTAATATATAAAATGTATAATATGTATATATATATATATATATATATATATATATATATATATATATATATATATATATATATATATATATGTATATACAACATATATATATATATACATATATATACATACATATATATATATGTACATATATATATATATATATACATATACATATATATACATACATATACATATATATATATATATATATATATATATATATATATATATATATATATATACATATACATATATATATATATATATATATATATATATATATACATATATATATATATATATATATATATATATATATATATATATATATATATATATATATATATATATATATACATATATATATATATATATATATATATATATATATATATATATATATATACATATATATACATACATATACATATATATATATATATATATATACATATATACATATATATACATATATATATACACACATACATACATATATATATATATACATAATCGAAAACTCATCCATGTCTCCAAAAAGTTTTTTTTAATTGCAAAAGCTCTTGATTCTACATCATTGGCTTCCATATATCACAGATGTATGAGATTGGAGCCGTAAATAATTATAAAAAGATAAAGTAAAGTAATCCAAAAAGTAAAGTTTAGAAAAAAAAGATGTTTAATAGGTGGTTTTGTTACGAAACCACTGTCCATTAAAGGAATAAACACTTCCGCTGTCTAACAAAATCCCCTGATATAAACATCATATTGCATATCTGGGATGCCTTGAAATGTGCTGTTCTGAAGAGATATCCTTCATCTCGTCCTGTTAGGGATTTATAGACAACCCTGCATGATTCATGGTGTCAATTACCTCCTTCACTACTTAAGACATCAGTCGAGTCCATGCCGCGTCGTGATACGGCACTTCTGTCTGCTCTCGGGGCCTATATGATATTAGGCAGGTGTAGCAGTTTTTTTGGCTCTTCAGTGTATATCTTCGATTCAGGAATAAATACTAACGTATCCACATATTAACACATATTTGACCGCTGTCCTATAAATAGGACAGCAAATAAAATTCCATTTAATAAAGTTATAGATATTTTCTGAGTGGATTTTATTTTAACACCTTTAAAATAGACACACTTTAGCATAGGAACAAAAAAAAACTGAGAAATCAAATTATATTGTATTGTAAAATTTATTTTCAGCAACTCTTAAAAATTGTCCTTTTTTAATCTTTAATTTTATATTTATTATTATTTTTTCAAACATTGTGGAGGTTACTTTTAGTTTAAAAAAAGAGCTAATAATGTAGCTGAAAGTTTTTGTTGAAAAATATATTTTACACGTGTATTTTGTAAGTATAAAAAAGGTGCCCTAAAATTAATACGACGGTCCAATACCGATTATTTTTCCATGAATTCGATATTGCATTGATAGAGCACATTGTTGTCTTATCTTTCAATGAAAACCAGTTCAAACAATTGTTCACGCATCTGGACACAACAAGGGGTAAATAGATTTCTATTCTATTCAGAAAAACTGGAGATTGCAGGATAAACTTGCTCTCTTACTGCCAGTTCAATAACTGCAAGGGAAAACCAACAACAGTATGCTTAAAATGTAATGTTGGACATTGTTTTGACCATTTCTTCAAATTTAATCTATGAATCAGCCTAATGCAATGTAAGTGATATTTGTTAAGTTTTAGTAGTATATTGGACCATTGTCCTATTTATAGGACAGCCAATTAGATAAAAAATTAAAAATATTTTTTTCAAAATTTTGGTTTCATATACTTAGTTACACCTTATTAATGATATGGATTAAGTTTTAATAACTTACAGAAATGTTTAGTTGGTTTTTTACTATATGGGTTAATATTCACTTGGTTGGGTACGAATAAGATTAAAACCAATAAATAGGATGTATTACCAATATTTTAATAATCTTAAAAGTGTGGAAAATTTCGGAACAAATAGCAATTCGCCAATTTTTCATCATCATTTATAATTTACATGAAAAGGATTTGGAGAATATGTTTGCTTTATTTTTTAATGTGTCTGAATGATTGCTTGTTTATGTAAAGAATTTAAATTGGAATATCTTTATTTCATAAGTAATTGCTATACATTTTTCATAACCTTCTTTACAAAATACGTCTTCGATATATCCCTCGGAAAACGTGAAAATAACTCTTGTGCTACAGAATTTCATTTAAATATGCATCATATGTAAAAGCTAAAACTCGTGTAATATTCAAAGAAAGCGTTAAATTCAAATGTATTAAAGTGAACGATAATTACATTTAAAAGTGAGACTTCCGGAAAGGTCACGCTTGAAATTCATATAATTATAATATCTCTTTTAAAACAGGAAATTTATTTTATGGTGGAAATGATACATAAGACTGGTTTTATCTGTATAATATACGTTAGGAGTAAAGAAACTGTATTCCGAATTTGGCTAAAAATTTGACAAGTTGGCGATATTTGTATTCATTACGGATAAATGAAAATAATATTGTACATCAGACGATAATATTTGCTCTTAAATTAACTTCAGTTGAATAAAAAAAAATGTGATCCTACTTTCTTTTTTTTTTTGGTCCTGTCTCTCTAAAGTCGTTTAACGGTTATCTGCGATTAATCTCTGTTTAAACGGAGAATTCCTTCCCACCATTGGTTGGCGCCATGGGTTAATCGGGGTTAGTCGTTAAACAATTTGGGTGAGATCGCCTCTTAATACAGAAGTTTTAAGGGAGATCGGGAATCAAAATTATATTTTGAAAATTATGATTGCTTTATTCTAAGCTTTTACTTCTCATATGTAAACAAACGATTCTTGAAACCATTGAAATTTCTATGTAAAATATTAAAAGTTTTAAAATTTAAATGCGAATCAATGTTGATATAACTGATAAATGAATACTTCTTTCCAATTCAGTTTTTAAACTGTTAGGTAGAGAAAGGAACACATAATTATATTTTTGAAAATTGGAAACGCTTTATTACAATGCTTTTTCTTCAAATATATGCTTATATGAACATCACTTTATATATAATAAATTATTGATACACTTGAAATTTTAATTTTTAAATTTAAAAACTTAATTTTGACCTAACTCATAAAGGAATTAAACATTCTAAACTTTTATGTAAGAGAAATATAAAGAATTCATTTGTTTTTGACTTATGCTTATAGATTGCTTAATAAATTTGTAATAGTTCATGAAGTAAAAAACTAAATATTTAAGACAACCATTCTGTTTTTGTGGGAAATAATATAAAAACTATTTTTTAAATAAAATTCCTGGAGACATATAAAAGAAAATATCAAAGTTATCTGTACAAAATTTTAAATTTGATGTATAATTAAAATGGGAGATATATCAATTTAAATTGCACAAATCTTGAAATAAATATTAGAGATATTAAAGGTTGAAGAACTTATCTTTTAAGAAGTGTCTACCTTCAGTATGAATATTAGTTTAACAACATTAAAGTAAAGAGATTTTAAAATCTATTGAATGTTAGATAAAATTTATTACATTTATTAACATTATTACATTTACATGTTTTTGACATATTATTACGGGATGTACTACTTGGTAAAGCCTGATTCTGACGTAATATGCGATATGGTATTTTGAGCACGCTGGTTTGGACGTAATATTACATATACCACTTTTTCTGAAAATTCACTTTCAGTCTAATAAATACTGCCTTATTTAAAACATGTTGAGTTACAAAAGCAAATATCACTAAAACAGAAAGGGGTTAATGTATTTGCTCAGAGTACAGAATTTATTTAACGATTTAAATATTTCTCAAGAAAAATACTGCGCACTTCAGATCAAAATAAAAAAAGCATGAAGTATCTGTTGCTGCAATTGTAAAATCATGTAGTTTTTATTCTTTGAAAAATCATTTCATAGAGCAAAACCTGTTTTCATAGAGCAAAAATCTTTTAGTAATACAAATATGCGTGATACTTTTAAGACTCTCTTCAAATAATTCTTATATTCCTTATCATGCACAATGTTGAATAATTATTCTAGGATAATTTTGAATTAACACTTTATATGTTATATTGCAGTCCGAAAGACATTAATTTTCAAATATAGAGGGTGTCCCAAAACGACCGGATAAACCTTACACAGCTAGATTCCTCGTTGAGAGTACATAAAAACTACTCAAAGAAGTACGATTCACAGTTTACGAGAAAAATACGAAAAACAAAGTACGACGATGCAAGAAAAAACACTTTATTGGACATATCAACAACAGTATTTGCATATATTTCCAGGCGATAATGTTGAAAACATGCGCCGCTCATATCGCGTCCTGCATGCGCGAGGCATGGAATGACATTAAGAGGCTGTTGAACTGGCATTTAAAAGGCTGCATTTTGCAGATACGGTACTCTTCGTATGGTGGCCATTAATTCCGTTCGTGTCTACTGCGACATGTACCCGATATACGGCCGATATACTGGAAATGCCTTACGAACTCTTAGGGAGTATGCCCGTGCATATATTGCTGTTGATATGTTCAATAAAGTGTATTTTTCTTGCATACGAAGGGACGTTATACTTGGTTTTTCATATTTTCTCGTAAACTATGGATAGTACAGGAACGCTTCTTTGAGCAGTTTTTATGTATTATCAAAGGGGAATCTAGCTGTGCAGCGTCTATGCGGTCGTTTTGGGACACCCTGGAGATATTAAACTGATACTTCATGATTTGATACCTCAACTATGCACTATTTGTCTGCTGTCACTCTATAAATATACGAGTAATACTCAAAAATATTTAGTTTATAATTTTTCTTTCAACTTAGGGTAGACAGGAACGTTAATACTGTTCCAAAATTTCCAAGTTGAAATTTTGAATGATTTCAGGAATTTTTCTCTGTGCCGTATACAAAATATAAAGAAAATGTACTATTTACCGAAAACAATTTTTCCTACAAATAACAGAGGTTTGGAAATTGATTTTGTTCCATGAATACGAATGAAAACTTTTTTTATATCTTTTTTTTTTTGAATAACAATTCTGCTCATGAAAACGCACGGATCTTGCATCGTGTGTATATATTTCTTTCTTGCGGTTATCTATTGAGATGTAAATATTAAAGGCACTTCAAGAGTTCGTTCGAATTTATGGGATTGAATAGTAGCCTAGAGCGCTTTTTCCCTCTCACTAGACTAGAAGAGAATTATAATAAATAATAAAATCTCCCTAAGGGTAGACACTACTATATTGTTATTATTACATCCATATTCAATAGTATCAAATCAGAAATATTGTAATCGTCAAATGTAGCCTTTCGCTTGGAATATCTACTGTAATACAAATCCCCTATATAATAATGGACTAATTTATCTGTCTATCTGTCCTCGAATTTATAAAGCGGTTGTAACTAGAATGGTTAGAGGCATCCATATTGTATTCTTGATGAGTTAGAGTTAGAAACGTTCGAAATCCGACCCTTCTCCCATTTTCCATCATTTAATGCCGTTATTTCAAGCCCTATTTAATTTTTTCATTTTATTATTTGGTGATATACACAATAAATAGGTGAAAATAACATTTTTTCTAACATTATGACGTCATTCCTTTAACCATCTCATTTCTTCTTTTAACCTATTTAAATATATTCTTCATTATTTCCATACGTTTTATCACTGAAATTAGATATTAGGTAAATAGATTTGCTTAGTAATTAAAAATGCTTAATAATAATAATTTATATTTGGCTTAAATAATAATTAGGTACATATGTAATTATTTTAAATTTAATCATCGATTAATTTTTGTAATAAACTTCCGTTAATTATTGTGGCTTTCGACGTAGTTATGAAAACTTTAAATTATGTTTCTAAATGAATTCAATGTGTATTCTAAACTGCATTAACAGTATCGGGAGACTTTAAAGGAGTATGAAGATAAACAAATTATTGAGGGTGTACCAGATAATTCTCAGTCACAAAACAATCCACTTTTTACCTGCCTTATAGTGTACTTTACAATTCGAGAAAATTAAGCATTTTATTGATCCCGTCATATGACGGGCTATTATATGCTAGTAAGTAGATATTCAATGACAATAACTCTAACATTATTCAATGATGTTAACAATATTTAATTTTTACTATTTCCATCACTGGGAATAAAAACTTTATGTTATTCACAATGACATATATGAAAAAGAAAATTCCAGATAAAGATTATCGTGTAAGGTAACCAAAAATGTTAAAAACTGATGATTAAACTATTCCATTATTCTGTAAATTTAACATTGAGCATCAAATCTAATGTTGTAAATAGGTGATAAGATATTCTCCAGCTTTGTTAGATAGGTTTAAACAAGAAAAAGAATGAAAGTTTCCATTTTAATGAAAACTATGAGAGCTGCTCTTACAGATGATTGACAAATGGAACTATAAACCATCTGATATTTAAATTGTAATTATCTCTAT